>CM031921.1:30035679-30562771 GCA_018703695.1 Prunus fruticosa | reverse complement strand
CTGCTGCTCAACTGCACGATGAACAAGATGCGGGTGGCTTATCATTATCTGAGAGGAACTGTCCAATTGGTGACTCCAGCTGAATGGGGGCAATTGGAGAAGTAGAACCTGCTGAGTCCGGAGATGGAGATGCAGCTGCCGCCCTAACAACCAAGCATCTCCTACTTCCAAAGCCCATTCTCCTATGACCCATCTTTGGTTGAGAGATTTGAAAAACTGGTGCTGCTAAACATGAAATAAGATTAAATATTACTCAACTACAACTCCAAGCTCACCAATCCAATAAACAAAATGAGGGTCCATCTGTCACAGCTACAAATATTCTGAAAGAGTTGAAAGAAAAATCAATCCAAAACCCTCAAACCTATTCTTTTGTATCAATCTAAAAAAGATATGTGCTCTTTTCTCTTTTATGTGTGGAAAGACATTAAAGCTTATGCTACAAACAACACAATCTAAGCGCACCAACTAAATGTCCTACACTCCTAATCAAGATTTAATCTTTCACTATTTAACAGAAACCCCAGAATTCTCATCAATTACCAGATCAGCTTATTTCTAGCGACACACTCGGGATCATGCATATTGTATAGACCCAAAACCCCAAACCTACCAAGCATATTAGAAACCGCAACATGTAAAACCAAATCCCCAACCAAAAAAAAGTACCTTGATTGAGAAGTGAAATCCAGGACTCAAACGCAGATTAAAAGCGGTAACCATTGGCTGCGAAATAAACTGATCCTGCCAGATTTATTGGAAGGCCTAAAGGCCGCCATTGATGATTGGACAATGCTCGCTGTGGCTGCTGCTTCCATCTTCACTCCGTAACCCAACCCTATAATTTATGATTAAAACTGACAGGAAGATGAAAATCGATTCTTTTTTCTTTAACAATGAAAACCTAGTTAACAAAATGGGAATTCAACAGGACTTGTGGAATTCTCCATACCTAGTGAGCAAAAATTTATAGACAGAGAGAGAGCGTCTGCGCGTGATCTGCGTGTTACGTGTAGGGAGACGTCGTCGTTTTACAATTAAAGGTTTCTGTGGGTGGAGTGCAAAATGGCCAATTTTTATATTATGTGATCCTCCTTTATCCTCCGTCTGGAAATATGAACAAAATAATGGGAAAAATAAAATAAAATTATGTGCATTATTAAGTTATTTGGTCTACATAGTACCTCCCACTTGGGATTATTAAAATTACGTACAAAATAATGAGAAATATTGTCTGAATCACTTTTAGAAAGAAACAGATCCCACTTGCCCTTTCATAAGTGTATTTTTAAGTAATTTTGAAAAAGCAACTCTCACGGAATTCTCCATAAAATCACTTAAAGTGAATTTATTTGGAGAAAGGAATTTTCTACAAGCTGATTCTTTACTCTCCAAAATTACTTCCAAACGAGTCGGAAGCTGTAAAAGGATATCCAACGGAAGAGGTAAAGAGAGCAACCACATTTTCTTTGGCCTTGCCACATATCATTTCCATGCTTATAAAGGGAAGAGCCAAATGAGTAGGCAAAATATACTTACACTGCCCAAGAAGACAATGTTGACTGCTTCAAAATAAATAGGTATATTAAGTCCCACACTCTTTATTATTATAAAATACAATTTTATTGTTGTTTTGTGGTAGGTGAAATGAGGTAAATGTAAATAATGAAAATAAATAATATAATATTGTATTGTCTAATTCATTTGCCTAGCCTATGGAAATGAGTAATTTTTTCAAAATTAATCTAAATAGTACATATTTTATTAATTGAAGTACCCCTAAGGCGAATCTTCGTGATATATCCAGAAAACCAAATAAGGATAGAGCATCGGGGGCCCACTTGGGAGTTCCAGTGATTGGATTGCGTCCTCTTGTGAAAAATCGAGAATCACATCCTCTCTGTGCCTTTGTTTTGTAGGGACTTCCGCCTCCATTGAATTGCATCGAGTTGACTTGTTTATAGCGATTGATTTCTAATTTAGCCCAATTTCCTTTTCTGAAATTTCTTATTTTGCTTATATGTTACAAACTTACGAGTGAGAACCTAAGGGCCACGCGTCTCACTTACAGTGGAGCTTTATTTTTTCGTATATATATTTTAGATAGGGAAAATTGCATTTTGATAATAATGATTTTTTTAAAATATAAGGGAGGTTTAGGGGGTGTATTTAAATGAGATTTAAAAGATTATTTAAAAGAAATAAAAAATTTCAGTGGATTTAATCAAAATGCAATGACTTATATGATTTTACTTTGTGGTAATTTTTAAGTCCGTTTGTCCTTGATAAAGCATCACTTAGGAGCTTCTAAAATCACGAGCGAACGCTCTCACACGCGAAGAACATAAACGAATTCCAAATCAAAATTACAAGCTGCGAATATATTTTGTGATATCTTTTCATGACTTATATGATTTTCATGATAGATGCCTACACTCTCTTGGATAACATCAATACAATTCCTAATTACACAATATCGGCCAAACGTACAACAAACCAAACAATATCTAGTATTTTTTGTTTGACGATTTGTAGGAACACGCAAGCATTTCTTCAACGAAAAAAATCTTGTATCCTCCAAAAGTGTCTTTTTCTCTAAGAATAGTGCATAACTTCCGAAATACATCTAGATACATTCTATATACTTGCCGAAAGATTGTAGGATCATCATTCAATGCTTGATGTATATAGTCATATCCAATGGCTTCATAAAATTCGTCATCTAATACTTCTTTATTTATTTCGTCTCCCTCTATTTCTTCGTCATCAATTTTCTTCTTCTTCTATGTCATTGCCTTCATACTTACTTGGTTGTGACATTATACGTATATGAAAAAAATATGAGACTGCAAAAACAATAAAAATATGACATTATACATAACATTTAGTTATCTTCGAGTTCAGCAAGTGGTGTGATGAAACCCATTCCAAACAAATTTTATGTCAGATAAAACTCAACTATACTTAAAGGAATGAATCACTTATAATAATTAAAATATAATTACTAATTAAAATAATTAAAAAAGACTAAGATATTACTTAATTACATATATCAAACTAAAGAAGTTGACAAAAAAAACTAAAAGAAGAAATGTGAATTATATATTCTTTTTTTATTAAAAAAATGAAAACAACCTTTCCACGAAATGAACCGTCGGCACAAATCTTTGCCAAATATTTTGTTTGCCTCAACTAGACCTCTCCCAACAAAATGGATGCTCTGCCCAGTTAGAACTTTTGCCGCTTACATTTCGCGAGAGAGGTCTAATTTTGCAAAGTTCATTTGGTATAGACCTTAAAACTTGACGACCGTTCGGAGAGATTTTTTGAAAATAAATATCAATTTAGTAATTAAATAAAATCTTAGTCTTTATTAAATGAATTTCATTAGTAATTATATTTTAATTATTATTTATTTAGTAAATAATTAGGTATTAAATATTTTAATTAACTTCATAAATTATATTACTTAATAAATAGTTTTTAAATATTTAAATTTTTTTCTTTCTATAAAAAATTTAAATACTAATGATTCACTAAGTAAATAATAATTAAAACTTAACTACTAATTAAAAATGCAAAATCAAGACTTTCGCCATTTTATGGGGTATAGCGAGCGGCTATACTGTTAAAATATTCTATTGAGTAGTATAGCCGGTCGGCAATACGATTAAATATACTGTTTATGGCATATAGCCGTGCGGCTATACTGTTAATATCCGATGTATGGCGTATAGCCCCCCGGCTTTACTTTTAAATTATTCTATGATGGGGTATAGCCATCGGCTATACTATTAAATATACTATTTAATGTGGAAGCGCGGCTATACTGTTAAAATATTCCTTTGGATAGCCGCAGCTATCTATTAAATATCTATTTATGGGTTACCGCCCTGGACGTGCGGTTACAACATTCTATGTTGGAGTATAGCCTTGGTTATACCATTAAATACTATTTATGTAGTAAACCCCTGGCTATACCAGAGTATTCAATGTATGAAAGCGCGCGCCTTTATTTTTAAATTTTTCTATGTATGGGGTAGCCGTTCGGCTACACTATTTAAATATACTATTTAAGGGGAACGGCTGTACGGCTGATCCTGTTAAAATATTCTTTTTTTAAGAATAGCTGACCGGAGATACTATTTATTGGGCACAGCCGCCGGCTGAACAGTTACAACATTTTATGCTCCAGTATTCCGGCTATACGATTAAATATACTATCATGTAAGATAGCCGATCGGTATACCTTAGAGTATTCTATGTATGGAGTATTGCCGCTCGGCTATACGATTAAATATATTTATGGAATACTGTAGAGCTGGCTATACGTTTAATAATACTATTTACTTAAGAGGAAGAAATTGACAATACTGAAGAAGTGAAAAAATCTCACTCAGCCCCAGCCCCTGACGTCGTCGTTATTGTGAATCAGATAGAGAGACAGTTCAGAGTGGTGTGTTCAGTGTCTGCCATGAAGTTCCGGTACGCCATGGTGTGTTCGTCGAACCAGAACCCGAAGCATGGAGGCTCACTCGCTCCTCAAGAGGCAAGGCTTCGACGTTCTCGTCTACGGCACTGGTGCCCACGTTAAGCTCCCTGCCCTTCCCTCAGAGAACCTAACGTTTACGACTTTGGGAACTCCTTATAAGCAGATGTTTGACGATCTTAGCGAAAAGACCCCGAACTGTATCCTCCTCAAAATTTTTTCTTCCTTCAATTTCATTCAATTAGGTTTTTTCGATGTTTGGGTTTTAGAGCCTGGGGGTCATGTCTAACGGTCATAATCCTTAAGCGGTTCTTATTCCCCTTTTTCTTTTAGTTCTTCTTGTAATTTTGGATTTTTTTAGTTTCTTATCTTGCTTTCAGTTCTGCCTGTTAGGGGTTATGGGACATTGATATTTGAGAAAGAAAATACTAACTCCCTTAAATTACCAGAAACATTAAAAATAAAAAAGATTATCTTTGCAACTTGAATTCATAAGGTTTGGTTTTTTTCTTATATTCGAGCTGGATTAGTATGTAACTAAGATCGGAGGTTTAAAGATTCAAGATTTGGCAATTAAATGGGCAGTTTGATAATTTCTGGGCAATGAAATTATTCTGTTGTAATCTTATGTATAATTCGATTGGTTGCTCTCAGTAACAATAGTTCAGTTTTTTAGGATGTATGAATTGAAATGTATGTGTGTACTCTGGATTGTGAGCTGTGTTTTTTTCATTTAAAAGCAAAGTGAAACCTTGACAGCAAGAGTACAGGTACAAGCGTAATGGCATTTTGCCTATGCTTAAAGGAAACTAAACGGTTAAACTGGCACCTCAGCGGTGGCAAGATAATGCTACTGACGGTTCCTTCGATGTGGTATTTACATTCGAAGAAAAGGTTTTTGACATGGTTCTTGAAGGTTGTAAAACTCCCTTCTGCTATTTATGGATTTCAATAGTACAGCACTCTGAAAATGAAATAATTGAATGCTGTTCTTTCCTTTGCTGTTTTTGGTTTCTTGGCAATCTCTATCTATTGAGCTGTTGGAATATGAATTGGAGGTAGTGTTTCTTGGTTCTCTTGAGAATATCAGTCTTAGAATTTTTATTCTAGCAATGATGATGACCTGATACAATTGGCAAGTTAACTGAGCTCTTAAGTTATAGACATATGATTCCTGTCAGCTTAAGCAATGGAGATGGTAATGGAAACAGGACAACAAGGGATATTTTAAACTTATTTTTTGCCTGGGGGAATATTAAAAAAAAAAAATAAGAAACTTGGAGTGTCAAGGTTCCCATGCAAATTAGAACTTTAGACATACAACAGAGTTGCTGGTTTTAGAATCTAAGAGATGCTGAAATCTCAAGGAAAAGTGAAACTTTACACTTGTCGAGGGTTTTTGGATACAGATCTTTTTGGATCATTGAAGGTTTCCGTTTCTTTAGTTGAGCTTGTGGAAGAATTCACTCTAAAAAATGGAAGATTTTGAAATTTTTAGAGTAGTGTTAAAGCCAGAGCTGGAGACTAGAGTAGAAAATTGGAATGTGTTAGCTTGAGACGGCGTGCTTTAAACTTGGAGAATATTTTTCCGGAGAAGGCCGTTGCCCATTGGAGTGAGGGCCTCTTCTATGGTTTAAAATATGGCAATTTGTTAATGAGACAGGGTTTTCATCAGATTTCTCTATGGGTTTGATTTCATAGTCTGCCACTTGAAGTATCTCAAAAAAATCAAATCTTTCCTTTTAAGTGTTCTACTTTTGGTACATAATCTAATGGTTAATTTGTTAAAATTGATCAAAATTTTAGTGTTTAGAGTTATCTTCTTAGGTGAATTAAGGAATTTTTACTTTTATACTTCTGCCTGTAGTTTTGTTATCTATTTAGAACAGGAACCACATGCGCTTATGTTTCAGTTCTGAATCTTTGGTTCACACTGGAAAAGAAGCTTCAAAGATTGTGGCACCATTTGCTTTCGTTTGTTTGGTTTAATTTTATGAACAACTACGTGGTTAATCTGTAAGTTGGAGAAGCCATCCTTGTTTGCTTGTCTGACCCCCTGTGCAACAATGTATAGACTCAACAACCGGACCATGTTCTTAAGAAGTGTGCACTTATAATCAACCTGGAGGTAAAAGATAACCACGAGGAGGCAGCTGTGGAGTCGTCTTGCTTTAGATCTTTGTCAAGAGGTCTTGTATTGATAGTCAATAATTTGTAATGCAAAATACTGATGGGTGGTATGTTATGGCTGTTGTTTTGCCTAAATTGAAGCAGCTGAATCATGGGAGGATTCAATAGATGATATCGTGACTGGTTTTGAGAAACAACAGTGGCGGAAGTTATTGTATAACACACTCATTTTTATTGAAATTGTACTTTTAGGAAAATTTCCAGCAACCAATTCCATTGTTGCTGATAATTTATGTGAGTAGCCAGTACTCGTCGTCCAATTTCAATACGAGACTACATGCGCTTAGAAGTTATCAGTGGCAGCATAAATGTTTTATGTTTCAGCCCCCACGAGGGATAACAAGGCTGTGTTTTTGATTGATTAACAAAACTATTCTGATGCCATTGAATTACGTTGATGATTTTTGTCAACAGTTGGGCTAGGTTTAAAATTTCATTAACAGGATGGAAAGAATGCAAAATAAGAGAAAAATTGTAGCAGTTAAAAATGTTGTTGACAATCATTCTCCCAAAAAAATTTATCTTTTGAATTAAAGGAATTGTATGAATAAAAATTGTAGCAAAATTTCAATTTCAATGAGACCCACGGTACAGTAGTTATGTGTCTCTTTCTCTCTCTCTTGAACAAAATTACATTATGAAATTAAAACATATTAAACATGTTACGACACGTGTTAAAATCTGTTATGACACAGTAGATAAACACATAAAACATGTTACGAAATTAAATCACGTGTTGAACAAAGATGAATACATAAGGCATATTGAACATTTTCTCCAAAAATAATTGCATTAACTAAGTTGTGCTAAAGGATGTTAAAATCTTCGAAACCCAGTACAGTTGTGTTGTTAAGGAATGGCTGACAATAAAATTAAAGAAAAGCTCAACGCAGTAGAGCAGTAAAGTGAGGGTTAAGGATTCGATTAAGATAGGTAGGGTAGGAACAAAGAAATTTAGTAAAGAAAAAAACATTATAAAAAAAAGCGAGAGAGAGAGAGAGAGAGAGAGAGAGAGCAGCAGACGGCTTCTTCTTTTTTTGGATATGTTGTGCTTGTGTGTGAAGACGACTGTGTCGTCAAGTAACAAGTTACAAGCAAGTAGTGTGTCAACTGTCAAGGAAAGATCAAACTTTCCTCCTCTCTCCTCTCTCCATTTCCTTTCGTCTTCTTCTTCTTCGAATATTTATAGGAAACGAAATCAATTTCAAATCTTAAAAATTGTCAGCATCATCGTTGACATCAACTCTTTAACTGGAAACGAAATCCCTCCACACTCTCTTTCTCCTCTGCCAACTTCCCCCAACTGCTCTCTCGCCTCCTCTCTGTGTCAACTCTTGCCCCCCACGCAGCTCTTCCTCACACACCCACCCACCCACCCACCCACCTTTCATTAATTTTATTTTCTCTCTCTTCTCTCTCTCTCGCTTTCCTGAGCTCTTTCTCTGGAACTAAACAGCCCTCCCCCGCTATGGCTTCGGAAGCAGAGGACGAGAAAAGCTGGAAGGACCTCCTAGAAAGATGCTGCCTGCTGGCGCACCATTGCCCGACCAGCACCTTTACCACTCAATCGCAGTCGAATACCAGGGCCCTCCCTTGCCCTACGCGACCTCCCCAGGGTTGATCCAGTTCAATCGACTCCCTTCAAACTTCTTCTGTAACTTCCCTTTCGGTTTTCAGACCTTACATTCCGGTAGCTGTGCCGTTCGCTCAGAAGCTCTCGCGCTTCAATCGGGTCAGGAACGGTGCTGGTGTAAAAGACCCGCGCAGCAGTAGCACGACCTCTTCTGGCTCCGAAGTCGCAACCCGACTTGCAAAACGACATGGAAGGTTCGGAATTTCAAAGGAGCATACCCAGGTTTTAGCTCTGAATTACCAGTTCAAGACTCAAATCCCCAGCAGAAACCGATCGGAACCACCGGAGGAAAGAGAGCGGCCGTTGTGACTTTCAATACGCCAAGAGATTCAGAGAACGAAGACGACCACGAAAACGATAAGGAGGCTGATAGGTCTTCGTCGCTGCAATCGAGCGCCACCCAACCAGTGGTATCGCCGATTGCATGGCCTTCTCCGCCTGGGAGGCGGACGAAAAAGAAAGGGATTCGCTGCAGGTGCGGAAAAGGGAACAGATTGAAGGAGAGAGAGTGGTGTTTGGTGTGCGACGCCAAGTTCTGTAGCAATTGCTTGCTAAAGCCATGGGTTTGATGCCAGAGGGTGTAAATGTGTGAGCTGCATTGGGCAGCCAATAGACGAGTCCAGAGGTCGAGTTTGGGCAAGTGTTCAAGGATCTTGTCAAGGGTTTGCAGCCCTTTGGAGATTCGGCAGATAATGAAGGCCGAGAAAAAGTGCCCTGCCAATCAGCTTCGACCTGAGCAGTTAGTTGTGAATGGGAGGCTGTTGAGGGAAGAAGAACTGGCTGAGATTTTGGGCTGGTGAATTGCCTCCTCAGAAGTTGAAGCCTGTGAGGTATTGGTACGATAAAGATCCTGGCCTTCGGGGAAGGTGAGTTTTATATATATATATTGGATGAGCATTCCACAGCATCGTGTTGCATGTTTTATATGTTTATAGTTAATTTTATTTGATTTCAGGAGGGGAGAGAAGCCTGATAGGATCATTAGCTCAAAACTGAACGTTGGGGGTAAGCTCCGGTCGATGCAATGGGAACACCAAAGTGTTCATGAATGGCCGAGAGATCACCAAAACGAGCGTAGGGTGTTGAGGGTATGCTCGCAATGAATCCCCAAAACCCCAAATGAATGAAACCCGTCTGCAGCAGGGTTCATATCCAATACGAACAAACCTAACGCCAATTTGGAAATCTGAACCTAAACCATATTGTGAAAAAGTGAACCTGTCAATCAAAAGGTTAAAGAAGTGTTTGTTTGAACATGAATGCCTTACGAATTACTACATAATCTCCCATCATAAGTAAAGTTTATTAGGTAATAGTGTGATTAGTGGCAGTTTTTTAACTGAAGGTAACAATAACATGGACCTGCATGAAATTTTATGTTTGCTATGTGATTTATTTAATTGTGATAAGACCAACCTTATCACTTGCCTTTTATATTTCAGCTAGCCAAGGTGCAGTGCCCTCCAGATACTCACTTCTGGGTGTATGATGATGGATCTTATGAGGAGGAAGGTCAAAATAACATGAAAGGGAATATATGGGGAAAGGTTCTTTCGTTACCATGAATATTGGATATTAGTTGATTGGTTTGAGTTTGAAACTTTGGGAGATGATTCTGAGTTGAAATTTTATACAGTTGCAATTTGGTTTTTGGTAGGCAGGCATCCACTCGTTTCATTTGTTCATTATTCTTATTGCCTGTACCACCTGGTAATCAACACTGGGCAAATGAAGATCCTACAAGACCTTCAAGTTTCCGTCAGTCCCTGAAGATCTGGAACAGGAAGAGTTCAGAAACTTCTGTTATTTGGCTTGGAGGGATCTGGAACTAGCACCATCTTCAAGCAGGTATGTGTCTTTTTGATTTCCTTCCAGCCCTTTCTTTTAGGGTGCCAGCATGGCTTTGTCCTTTTTTATTTCACATGTCTTCTAATTTTCTGCTCCAGTCAACCTAGACTTTTGTATAGATTTACCTATCATGTGTTTTGTTCCTAGAGCAAATGCTTGTTGGTTTAGTGTTCAACAATCAAGTATTCAGAATTTAAGTTGTTTCACTAAAAACAAAAGGGAAGTTAATAGTTCCATTTAACTTGTCTTCGTGATTCATGACAATTTGTAATTTACAATTAAAAGGTGTTGCCTTTGTCGTGATAGTGGACCTACCTTATCTTCCTTTTATGTCATTATGTGTTTTGCAGTCACTTCTTAAACCAGTGGCTGTTTTTACTGAAAAGCCTCAACTTGTAACTTAGATGTATGGTAAAACCTCAAAAGTAGCTAAGAGTATGCCTCATATTTTTGTGGATCTAGATTAATACTAGAAGCAGAGCAAATTCAATCAGCTTGATCGCTGATTCATTGTAGATAAAATATTTCGGTCCTCCACTGTTGAAAGTGATGGAAATAGAAGCTTTTACTAATGATGAAAAAACTCAATGTATTTTTTCAGATCGACAAGCTTGATTTTACTGAATGAGAGTTAAGGAATTAAATAAAAAAGAGGGAAGAACCAATGCGAATTCCGGAATGGGAGGATAGGGAAAAGAAAAAGAAGAAAGAGAGTAGAGAGAGATGGCGTTAACCTTAGGAAGGTTAATTTATGCATTTTAACATAGTATGAGCGATTAGATTTTGTGTGAAGAGTTCAGATTCAAAATAAGGGTATTACAAAGCAAGAGGATTCAAGTCTATTTAATCTACTAACTTTCCTTTTGCAGATAATCAAATTGCATGATACGTTGGAGTTGGTTTCCTGTGAAAACCCCCAGGGCTTAATTTAATTTATTTTTGAATCAGAAGCTCTATTTCTTTGTAGGGCTACTATGTCATGCTTTTTGAATAGAATTACAGTTTAAATGCTTATGTTATTCTTCTTTTTCTCTGTGGAACAGGCTAAGTTCTTATATGGAAACAAGTTCACTCCTGAAGAGCTGCAGAACATCAAGCTCACGATTCAGAGCAATATGTACAAGTATCTAAGTATATTACTTGAGGGCCAGAACGTTTTTAAGAGGAAGCATTGACAGAGAATAGGGCTACTTCGTCGGCTGCTGAAGAATCTCCTTCAGGTCTCTATTTATGTAATAAGCTAATGAAAATGACTTTTCTTTTTTGGGGTCAGATAATGAAATGACTTTCATTTCTCATTTTTCTGATGAAAAATTGTTCCTTCACTAACGGACGCTTAGGAGGTAGCTGTTTGTTATCTCCATCTTTAAAACAGCATATATCTAAGAGTCTTTTAGTTGGTTGTATCAAAGTGGACTTGGTAGGTAGGTAGCTGTTTTTCTGTCTGTTCCAACACTTTTGTCAATCTCTACACAAGCAACTGGGTCGTGTTGATGAAATTTCACGTTATATCTAACCTAATTCTAAACGCCAAATAAACTCATAACGTCCCATTGTCATTAATATGAATTTCCTACTATTGAAGAGAATTGGACATGTTAGTAGAGATATAGAACATTTTGCTATTTGGTTTTCTGCTTGGAGGCATGAATGAACCTTAAGCAGTGGTTTGACTGTGAAATGACTTTGTGTGAAACAGAAGTTGATGAAAGTGAGCAATGCATCTATGCAATCAACCAAAGGTTCAAGCACTTTTCTGACTGGTTACTGGATATCATGGCAACGTGAGACTTGGATGCATTCTTCCTTTGCTGCTACACGTGAGTATGCTCCTATTGTAGATGAAGTACTGGAAAGATTCTGCTATCCAGGAAACATACAAGAGGAGGGAGGAATTACATTGCCTTCCTGAAGTTGCCAAGATTTTCTTAAGAATTGGGTTAGAGAAGTCATTCCTCATTTTGGCCTTGCATCTTTTGGTTCCAACTTTATTCAGATTAATCTTTTATTTTGCTAGATTTTAGAACTTTTAACTCATTCTTGTGATCATTTTACATTACAGTTCCTTACTAAATCTTGATTGCTTTTGACTTCCCACTTTCTCATTATCTCTCTATTTCTTGTGTTAGTACTCTATCAACTTACCTCCACTGCATTATTTTATTTAGTTCTTTACAAGTCTACCCCAGTCGTGGGGTAAGGTTATGTTTTCCATCATCCATCCATCAGTAGGATAGCTGATCAAAATTGCAGGAAATACGCTTACTTTGTGCAACACTGACAGACAGCTTTAGTTTTGATGGTCTCTTCTTTCTTTGTTCTGAAAGGAATCCTCTATTCAGAATGCAGGGTATTAAAAAAATATTAATTTAGTAAGACTAGACTGGATTATCAAATTTCATATTTCTGTTTGAAATATCAGACTTGTTGAATTGGTATTATTCCTCTAATGGTATTTTTCAAATTAGTTAATGGTCTTCCACATTTACTTAAATTAATATTAGGTAAGTTGGCATAAATGTGGTTCCATTTGTTGGTAAATAAATGGAGAAATTTCAAAGCAGCTTGGATTGCATTTTTTTTTCCGTTAGTACAACTAAATTTCCAAACTTCAGTTGTTATCCTCACGGATGTTTGGTGTTTCATTTTCAACAGGCTATAGAAATATCAAGTAACGAGTATGAGCCTTCCGAAGAAGGACATTTTATATGCTGAGGGAGTTACTCAAGCAATGGGCTTGCCTTTATGGAATTTTCTTTTGATGATAGAAGCGCTATGTCTGAGCTATACAATGAAAACTATGAATGCCCCCCTCCCTTGACCAAGTAAAACCTTCATCCTTTCACCTTCAATTGAGTGCTTTCTATCTTGTGCTCCTGCTTCTTCTTTTTTGTTGCTTCCGATGAAAACCATAAATCTGTTGCTCACGAGGTTGAGTCTTGTCTCAGGTATCAACTCATTCGCATTAATTCCAAAGGACTGAGTGATGGTTGCAAATGGCTGGAAATGTTTGAAGATGTGAGGGCAGTGATATTTTGTGTCGCATTGAGTGACTATGATCAAATGTGGGCCCAGGGTAATGGTCTTCTTTGTAATAAAATGCTGGCAAGCAGAGATTTGTTTGAGAGTTTGGTGAGGCATCCGTGTTTCAGGAACACTCTGTTTGTGCTCTTGCTGAACAAGTATGATGCCTTTGAAGCCAAGATAAACCAGGTTCCTTTGTCTGTCTGTGAGTGGTTGAAGGACTTCAGCCCCGTTAAGCCCCATGGTAATATTCAGTCTCTGGCACAGCAAGCATATTATTATGTGGCGGTGAAATTCAAAGAGCTGTATTCATCCATAACTGGTGAGAAGTTGTTTGTGGCACAGACCCGAGCTCGAGAGGGTATCTCAGTTGATGAGGCATTCAAGTACATAAGGGAGATCCTCAAAGTGGGATGATGAAAAGAATGATAATTTCTTTGCTATAAATGGGGATGACTCATTTTACAGCACGGAGATGAGTTCTTCTCCTTATGTCAGGCAAGAATAAACCCAATATTCTACTTTGCTCTGGCAAGTCAGCACTGTGAAGGGAAAGATTGAAGGCCTTGTGCTTCCATTTGATTAACTGATGGAAGGATGGGTAGTGAAGTCAGTTAGGCTGCAATTCTTTCTTTTATTCTTAGGAATGGATTTGTTTTCGACTTAGGCTGGATTTGTTTTCGAGCTTGGTTGACAATCTTTTTCTGATTAGGTACAGGATTAAAAATTGATTTGTAAAATAAGCTCATTTCGACAGGAGTTTTTGTCTGTACAGCATTCAAACATGAATAAAAAGCAACTCCTGTAAGGTTTTTAGGTTAGAATGTTTGATTTATTCAAATTATCCTCCTGGGTCTAATGGGGCGTGTACTTAACTTGCTTGCCAAATGAAAGTCATTGGAGTTTGTATTGCAATTTGCATGTGGTGGATGGTATTTTGGGCAAGACTCCTTCAAAGTCAAATCTTTTGCAGCTGATAGAGTCTGATAAGGAGGAGCCTAGGACTCGTTCTTACAAAGTTAAGGTGACTGACTTTTTTGTTTTTTCTTTTCTCCTACTACTTACTACGAAGAAAAAAAATAAATTAAAAAAACACCAATGAAGACTTACAAGTAAAAATTGATGTTCTCCTCCTTTTTACTTCTATTGTTTGGGCCTGCGTGCCCCATGGTTTTTACTTTGCTTGTAATTTTCCGTTTTCGCATAGATAATTTTTATAAAAGAGACTTGCAAGAAAAAATGAAAAAAATGTAGCAGCTGGGATATCGGTCTTGTTCGTCATATCTGATTCAGAATTTCAGATTAAGGAAAAAAAAAACGAAGAATAAGAAGAAAAGAATCTGGTCAACGCGTCAAAACCTCATTCTCATACATTAACCCCATAGTTAAACTAGGTCATCATAATTTAAAAACATAATTCGTTTACTGGTACATTTGAGCCCCATGAAGGAAGAGCTTACTTTTACCACTTCCCCGCTTTTGACGGTTAATTTTAAAACTTTCAAAGCTTCAACGGTCAACATTCAAATTGAACTATTACTAAAACCCTCTGCTCGAATTTGTTCACTTATTCCAATTCTTTCCCATTTCTCTCCATAATGCAAAATGGTCTCATCTTTGAACACCGCGTGTATGAAAACCTGAAAAGTTGTAGTCGGAACAACATATAGTATTATTAGTATATAAACCCCATCACCTCCCCTCCTATTTTATCACAAACAAAAAACGCCACCAACAAAAACAGAAGAATCAAGTTCTCTCACTGCTTTTCTGATCAACTTAATCTGTGCTAGCTAATCAGCAAGCAATGGTTTTAGGGTGGAGAAGAAGGAGAACAGGCCACGGTGCCACGAAAAAGCAGCCCCGGGACCTCGACATGGAAGCCCTCATCCCAAACCATTTCCTGTGCCCAATATCGCTGGACTTGATGAAGGATCCGGTTACATTGTCATCCGGAATAACCTACGATCGACAGAGTATTGACACGTGGCTTGAAGCCGGGAATTTCACTTGCCCGGTAACAAATCAGGTGCTGAGAAACTTTGATCAGATTCCCAACCATAGTCTCAGAAGAATGATTCAAGATTGGTGCACTCAAAACAAGCACTATGGCATCGAACGTGTCCCAACACCCAGAATTCCTGTCTTGCCAATGGAGGTCTCTGAGATTCTTTTCAGCATCGGAGCCTCTGCTAGACGTTTGGATCAACATGGCTGCTTAGAATGTGTGCACAAAATCAAGAAGTGGGGAGCTGAGAGCGAACGCAACAAGCGGTGCATCTTGGAGAACGGGACGGCCTCTGTTCTAGCTGCTGCCTTTGATTCTTTTGCAACTGATTGCATAAAGAGAAATGCCGCCGTGTGTGAAGAGATATTGTCTGCGCTGAGTTGGATGCTTCCAGCTTTCGATGAGGAAGCCCACAAATACTTGGGTCTCAGGCTTCGTTGCATGGCATGGTTTCGTTTCTCAAGATGAGTGATGATCTTTCAGTAAAGCAAAATGCTATTTTAGCACTGAAAGAGCTTCTTGCTTGCCATGACCGTAATAAACATGTTGATGCGTTGGCGGAGATTGGTGGGGTGAATGAGGTACTTTTCGACTTCATCAGAGAGAAAATTTCTCCGACGATTACCAAGGCTTCGCTGAGGGTGGTCTTCTACTTGATTTCATCATCATCATCATCATCTTCTTCTAAATCTAGTGAGAAGATAAAATCAGCATTTCTGGAGATGGGTTTGGTTTCCATATTGTTGGAAATTCTTGTCGACTCTGAAAGGGGCATGTGTGAGAGGGCTTTGGGTGTATTGGATAGTCTTTGTGATTTCCAAGAAGGGAGGGAAAAGGCCTATGCTAATGCTCTCACTATACCTGTCTTGGTCAAGAAGATTTTTAGGGTATCAGAAATGGCGACTGAGTATTCAATTTCTGCAATTTGGAAGCTGTGCAAGTGTGCAAGTTCGCAAGAAGAAAGAGTTCTGGTTGAGGCCCTTCAAGTTGGTACATTTCAGAAGCTCCTGTTAGTTTTACAGGTTCGTTGTGGTGATGAAAACACAAAGGAGAAGACAACTGAGCTTTTGAAACTCCTAATCCTTACAGAGCTGGGTTGGAATGCATTGAGTCTGTAGATTTCAAGAACATTAGAAGGTCATTTTGATCTTCGTCCAGAGAAAACATTTATGAATTCTTTTCTTTCTGATAATTCTTAAATTTTCATTTCATCAATTAATTTGATCTCCAAAGTTGAAGTTGTAACTTGTAATACAATACAATACGGCAAGATGAATAGAGGGAAGTGAAAACAGAGGTTCCATTCTTTTCACATGATGTCACATGTTTCAGTCTGTCTGTTTGAATAAAGAGATTTCAATGTGTATGTATGTAGGTAAAGCTTAAATGGTATTTTGATATGAATGCTTGTTTGCTTGAGATGTCAAACAAGTTGGCTTGGCCCTTGACATTGTTATAACTTATATCAATCTAAGTCATCAAGCAGTGATGGATGGGATTGATGTGTGTTCCATTCCAAACATGCTTTAGAAAATAAAATCCCACATGCATCATGCAATGGTAATCAACATTCAACACACATCCTTTTGGTTAGGACTTAGGAGGGATTGTCAACTTGTTGATGCCGACTGGAGCTCATTTTATGCACCTCTTCAAAAACTAACCAAAACGTCCCAAACTTATTCGTCTAATAAGGACATGGCTACTTCATAGATGCTAGTATGCTACCCACCAAAACCCAAAAACAAACGACAAGCTGTCAAAGTAGTGCACATTTAGAATGTGTTTTCGTTTTCAATCTTTTCAGCTAGTTAGCCCCTCCTCCATGTGGGAAGTGGGAAAACAGTAGGAGAGCAGTCTTATTATGCTTATATAATAATACTAGCCCAAAACTTGGGTTAGTTCCATTGTTTGGAGGCATGATCTCACTTGGCAAAATCCGATAATTGAGACATTTTTTTTTATTTTTTATAATTTAATCCCTTGCGTCTTCCCAAAATGTTAAAGAAAACCCTATAATTCTAGAAAGAAAAGAAAATGTGTGCTTAGTTCTTGACTCGATTCATTATTTAATTTAGTCTTAAACCCATACGAATACCCTCTTGAGAAATTTGCCTTATCCTTGACTTGATGATGCTTTTGTTCGAGAATCAGATGTGTGCTTTGATTATCATGCCTGAATTAGTGCATTATTATTCTCGAGAAATTTGAAGGGCAATTGTCGTGAAATGAAAGCGTGTGAATGATGGGTCAATGTAGATCAAATCTTACTGCAAATACTTAACCTCCCCTCCATCGGGTGTTCAGATGGAGACGCGTTGGGTGGTCAATGCAGGCGTATGTGAAACCAAGTTTGCGCTGCAATTCATACCAAATCATTCCCAATACTGAAAAAATTGAAAAGCTGAGCCATACATACGTAAACAGATGACTAAATTCCCAATTTGGATATAGACTCAGTCAGTCACTCAAGACTGTCGCAATGGAAGACCTCATTTCAACAATTGAATTCTTTGGTATGTATGACTGAATCTAAGATCAAGTATAAACAGAACTTGCAGCAAAACATACGCCAATGAAATGAAGACCATGGAAAGGCTCGCACATTCTGGGCTGGGATAAGTATCTCAACTCCCGCTTGGAATTCATTGCACGCAACCATCCTTGATTCTCAACAAATCAAGGGAGATTGGAATTCATATATTCAAACAAGGATCAATAGACCGGCCTTGGCCAAATCCTCTAAGCAGTAATAATAATTGTCATAGTTTTCATATATAGTTGACAACAAAAAGTATATTTGAGCTCGCTACGAAAAAAAGGTGCCAGAAACACATACTAGATGATGACTAACAAATTAACCACACAAAGTGAAGTCACTACAATATTACTAAAAGTCACATCGATTTCCCATTTATGATGAAAAAAATATGAACTCGGTTGTTTCTACTCCCAAACAAGAGCCTATCTGAGAAAAGCTACTCCTCCTTGCACCTCTTCTCCACTTCTTCCAAATTCTGAATGTCCTTGTAATATTTGCAGATGCGAACAAGACACCTGCGCCCAACATTTGTAGATTACTATCCAATGACAAGAAATATAGTAAAGACCTTCCAAGTTTTTTATTTGTTTAAACTTTTAAAGAAATAAAACAAAAAGATGAGGTCATTTGATGATCTCTAGCCAACATACCAGTAAAGCAGACATGCTGAAGCGCAAAGAATTACATTCCTTTGAGCCTTGTAGATCTGCATGACATATTTTTCGCAACAAAGGTGTCAAGAATAATAGAATTTAAAATGTGTATATATATATATAGATAGAACTTGAATCTTTCATTTCTCTTGATTGGCAGAGGGCTCATTGTGCAATCATTAGACATCCCACAGCTATATATGCTGCAACTTGCAACATAAGAATTGAACCACATATCAAGTTTTTCATGAAATGTACAGCGCAAAAGTAGAGAGTATCTTCCAAATACACTCAATTGATCTCCTACTAGAATGTTTCCACAAGCATAAATCCTTCTTTCACCCTCATCCTCAAATACCCATAAACAAAGAAAGACTTAAAGATAATAAAGAGCAGAAATTTTTCAACACATAAAGACAGAAATAATTATGAGATACACTTCAGGATTCAAGATACCATCCTAAAGAAAAGTCGAAGAAACAAGACAATCCAATGCCGTATATGTATGAATTATTGAAACATGTGAGTTTTGGAGGACAAATTTAGAAACAGGTATGTGTGTCATTGAGCATTATGATTTTGAGAAAAATAAATATGAATTTGTAATGCTGTTATTCTATAATAAATTGGTTAAACAGTATAGTGAATGGGAATTGGAGACATCAGTGGGTGCTCAAAATGTAATTAACCTTTTGTTATATGATTTCATTTTTGATAAATTCATTTTAGCATGCTGAAGAGTTGCAGGTATCATCAACTTGATTAAAGATTAGAATCACATAAGAAATTAAAACGAGAGAGAGAGAGAGAGAGAGAGAGAGAAGTAGTTAGAAACTGACGGATTTCTCATAGCGGTCACGCTCAGCAGCGGTGCAGATCTCAGAGGTGCAGGACAGGCGGTGCTCATTCTTCCAATATATATCTACACAGAATTTAAAAGAAAAGAGAAAGTAAGAAAGAGCCTAGTCAAATATCAATTGGAATTTGGAAATCAATTATCTAAAAAGGAAAAATAAATCAAATTGAAAATCCGATGCTAGATTGTTGCCATGGTATGGTATGCCCTAGGAATCAAATCAAATCAAATCGAATCAAATCAAATCAAATAAGAAGAAGAAAGAAACCAAGGAGCTGAAAGCCGGCGAAGGGAACGATGAAGAGGGCAGGTTGGAGGATGAGAGAGACGAACGACACGAATTGATTCTTCAAGAGGTTGGGCGCAGGAAGGGTTAAGAGGAAGGCCAAGGCTGCCTCAGCTGCCACCACGTACGTCAGTATCATCCACTGCAACGCCATTTCGCGATCTCTCTCTGTTTCTCTCTCTTTGTCAAATTCGATTGCTTCGCTTTGATATTTGTTTGTGAGGCTGAGGCTTACTTAATTACTTGCTACTTCTTCTGAATCTGAATGATGCTGTTCTGGCTGCCGCTTTGCCTTAGTTAGGCTTAATCACCAAGCAAGCAAAGCATAAGTTGCTAAAGAAAAAGAAGACTGAGAGGATCGGCCATGGTTTCGGAACCGGTTCACTCGCCCAAAATCAACAGTTTGGGCCACTTCAATATTATGATCCACCTCTACCACTTGAAAGCCCAAAAGCACATTCCACTTCTGTATTTACATTTGGTACTTTACTTCATTTTTGGGCCCAAAATAATATTATTGGCCGGACCCAAAAAAAAACAGAACACAGATGCCAACTTAATTATTAGCTGCCAGCTTGAACAATTATTATTATTATTTTGGTAAAGATTAGCTGGAACAATCCCTTGAATCTTTGTTTTTCAATCCTAATTCATAAATGCCTATGGGCCTTCACAAGTACAAAGTAGAAATTTATTATGGGAGATTCACTATTATACCCAATAAGCCCAAATTTATAAAAAAAAACCATATATGAAATGGACTTTAAAACACACCCAAAAGCTCATTTACAACATAACAAAATAACTTTTAACTTCTTTTAAATTACAAAATTGTTATTGATTTCTTAAAACAAATCCAACCCCAAAACACTCAATAGGGCATCAAAGTAATTTAATAATCAAAATTAAATTCAACAGGGGTCAGCTATTATTTTTTGAGTTATTTTTTGAGCTGCCCCTATTTCCACCTCATGTCCCATTTCCCCACCCACCTTATCTTTCCACCCACCATGTAAATTTATAAAAACATAATCCTATCTTTCCACCCACCATTATTCCTAAAATACCCTTTAATTATTATTTTCTTTTTATCAAACGTAATAATTTAAAACATAAAAAAAGAAGCTTAATGAAACTTAACAATTAACTCCTACAATCATTATTCTTCTTTTCTCTTCTTTTTTCTTCTTTCTTTCTCTGCTGTTTCTCTTCTTTCTCCACCCAATTGTATAGGTTTTTTTTTTCCCTCTTCCTTTCTCTAAGTTTGGTTGGTTTTGGTGGTGGCTTGAGAAAATTCGGGTTGGGACCCCGAGAAATTGGAGGGTGGTCTCATTGTTGAGTTGGAGGGTTTGTTAGGAGAGGTTGTACGAAGCAATGACAAATGTAGATGGCGTATAAAGAGAGTCTACAAAAAAAGAAATTCTTCTGTTTTGGAGAAATTGTTTAGGGTTTAGGAAGGAAGAAGGAAAAACCAAACCTCTACAATTGGGTGGAGAAGCTGCAGGTATAAGAAATAAGGAAAAAAAAAAGACTAAACTGATTAGGGGAGATATTGACCCCAAAAAAAAAATGATTGGGGGAAGATGTTGGAAACAAAACAAACAGGAAAGGGGGAGAGGTTGAAGAGATAGGAAAATAGAAAGAAAAAAAAAGGTAAATGACGGCAGAAGTTAAGGTTCAAATTGTTAAGTTGCATTAGAGTTTTTTTTTCTTTTTTATTATGAAAAAATTCCAATATGTTGGATTAAATTTTAATGAGGTGGCATAAGTCCTTAAAAGTCATTTTACAAAAGGCTACATTTGTCCTTAAATTTTTGAAGATAAGGTGGGTGGAAATAGTAACACTCTTTTTTGGTGTGTTTATAGAAATTAAATGGTGTAGGGTTTATTTATAGTTTTAGTGCTAAGAATTGGTATATAACTAAATATCTCATTTATTAATTAAGTTCAATAAGGACATGCTAATTCTTCCGTCTTAGAGCAACTCCAGCGCAAGAATTAAAAAAAATTGAAAATCTTGCGCTGACTCCAGTGATGCGTAAGCGCTGCCAGAAACCAACAGCTACAAGCCAAATGGCTTCTCCTGAAGGCTCCAATCGAAAATGGCCTCCAATCCAATGGCTGCCCATTTTTTGGCTAAAAAATCGAAAAAATCTGTAAATAAAAAATAAAAAATCCTTGTACTCGATTGTGTCGAACTATGAGGACCGGGAGTATTTCAATTGTATGATGAGTGAGATGTGAATTTTATAATAAATATGGACACGTGGTAACCAAAAATCTTATTTGAAAATTTTATCTGAAATTTGAGATGTGAATGTTATAATAAATATGGACACGTGGCAATCGAAAATCTTATCCTAAACCCTTGCTCTTGCCTTGCCCTTGTCGATAGGGTGGAAGTGCTCAATGACGTTTCAATCAATCACATGATTTTGTTTTGTATTAAGGATACATTTCAATCAATCACATGGTTTCGTTTTGTATTAAGGATACGTCTCAATCAATACGTCTGTAATTAAAGCATGTAAACATCTCAACAACTTTGTTGTTCAATCCTAATTACTTCCTCCAGCTGTTCTCCAACTCCTCTTCAATTTATTAATGGAGTTGACACTAAGGATATGCTAATACTTATGTCTTATGGAAATGTCTATCTAGAATGAATTAATGCAAATGCCTATATGTCTAAATTAATGAATGACGTTTCAATCAATCACATAGTTTTGTTTTGTATTAAGGAGAAGTCTAGAATGCAATCGTAAATTCAAAGACTGATAAAAAGATTTCACATATATGATATCTTATCAGTGATGCTCAAGGAAATCCAACTTATTGAAAACCAAAACAAAGAAAATTTGGCCAGCAACTTTCAAGGAAATGTGTGTTCATAGGACTTGAATTGGCATTTTAAAGTTAGCTACGTACGCACAGACTAGTTTTGCAGACCCTCCAATTATATGGTTTTTCAAGAGAGATTTTTTCAGCCGATGTGGTTTTCAGTTGCTTAATTTGCTTCCTTCTATCACCTAGCTTGGTTTGGTTATGAATTTATGAAATGAAACCCAGCACATGTTATGTTCCCTAAGATTAAGAATGACCTGGGCCTTCAGCCCTCGCTGTTCAGTCCTAATTAATGACATTATTATAATTGATAAATGGCTATGGCCCATAAGTACAAGTAGTAGAAATTACATAATCAAGTTCACATTACAACAGAGAAGAGAATAGTAAGCTTAACTTTGTTTTATTTGAAGACGTGAAGCACGCTTTAGTTTGTTTTATTTCAAGAATATTATTACTTGACCTTTCAAAACTGCCACCTGGCTTGACTTCTTTTGCTGGCTTCAATTTTCTCTGTTTCGCTTTCGCAGGCCAACCCAACTATGGATACTTAACAAGAACAAGAAGCGAAAGCTGCATGCATGGTTTGGGTTTGCTTCATTATAAATAGCACAGCAGGTTGGAGCTAGGAAAAGCAATAAGCAACGAGAGAGAAAGAAAGAGAGAAGTGAGTTTACATTTGTATACATTAAAAAAAAACCTCAATCATATTCAAGCGCGAGCGAGAGATCATCAGAAATGGCATTACCAGCAGGGTCTTATGCGATTAGATCAGTCGAGGTCGGAAAATACTTGCACTGCATGCAGGATGGTACTCTCCAATTCTCCGAAAATGATTTTGCGACCCCAAATGAACAGTTCCAAGTGGCGTATGGGAATGACAACAGCGAACTGGTGAATATAACATCCTTCAACAACAAATACTGGATGAGGGAAAAACCAGACAGTTTCTATATTAAGTCCGTCGGTGTCGACCCGCATAATAATCAAAACTCGGTTTTATGTACACTCTTCAAGCCTGAAAAGGTTGCCCAACAACAATCAGACCACGACAACAACCAATACCTAAATATTGCATGCAGACCACGACAACAACAATCAGACCACGACAAAACTCAGTTTCTATATTAAGTTTCGCTTCTATTGTGATTTGGGTTTCAATAATATTGCATGCAGCTGCTGCTCATGCATTAATTTATGTAACCTATAGCTAAAACTATCTGTGAGAATAAAAGTTGTGCTTCTTTCGTTTATCTATTCCGATCCAGATTACTTGATGCATTCATGCATTACTTCCATGATCCAAGAATTACTCGGGTCCTTGATTATTACACGTTAACAGAGCTTAAGAAAATAGAATAAAGGAGAATTTGATAAAAGATTGTATTGTATTATTATTAGCTTTTTCAAATTATTCATTTCTATACATGGCTCCAGTATATAAGAGAGAGCTTATATCTCTTTCTATGGCCTAGATTATGACACTTGTCAACATCTACACATTAAACCCTTTATACTCTTAACATCCTCCCTCAAGATCATGGTTGGTGAAACCAAGCATGATATTGCAGCAAGGCGAGGTGATGCGCAGGTCCATGACAGAACGAAGAAAGAACGAGAACAACTATGTCATTGATCCCAAAATGATCAAGGAGTTTGAACAAACCAACGTCAACAGGCAGACATCATAGGAATGCTAAATACTGCAACCGAGAGGCAAAACTCATGCTGCAGGGGAGGCATGACAGCATCTGCAAGGGCTGCTATATCATCTGAACCTCCATAGCAAGCACGACAGGAATATGCAATCATTATTTCTTCATCAAGCAATGGACAGTGAAACTCCTTGAATGAGAGCATACTTTCTCGGCATTGTAGAACACACCAAAAAGTGTTGTATTCTGCAGGTAAACCATTGAGAGCCAAGATGATAATGTCTTCATGGGTAAAGTGCACGCCAACACAAGATAGTTGATCTCTTGCATCCTTAATATGATTAAGATATTGAGCTATAGAATCTGAACCTTTCTTCATATTGTAGAGACAAGTCTTCAGAAGAAAAATACTAGTATCTTGGTAATAATAGCAAACCTTTCTTTCAAAGTGAACCACATCTCCCTAGCATTGGTACTACCAATTACACAAGAAATAGCAGAGGCAGACAAAGTAATAGCATCAAAGCTTTGTCATGGAACTGCCATACCTTATTTGCTTCAATTTCCTCAGAATTAGAACCAACAACAAACTGAGGTGGACATGGATAGGAACCAGACACAAAACCAAGTATGCCATGTCATATATTTGTCCCACATTGAAAAGTTAAGGGACCTAGCCTGGGTTTATAAGGAGTTGGGCCACTCCCCCCATTGCCAATTGGTTTTGGGGTGGAACCTCAACTTCCTTCATGTTATCAGAGCAAGGCTTCACGTGTTGGGCTCAACAGTCACACGTGCTCCCATGTCACCCAATATGTGTTGTTCACGTGTTAGGCTTGAAAGTTCGCCACACGTGCGGGGGCGTGTTGAGAGTATTTGTCCCACATTGAAAAGTTAAGGGACCTAGCCTGGGTTTATAAGGAGTTGGGCCACTCCCCCCATTGCCAATTGATTTTGGGGTGGAACTTCAACTTCCTTCATTACAAGACTAGTGAGAATAATTGACACTGAGACTTGTCAAGCCAGATAAACAATAATAGTTCAATCCATGCATTCCAAGGTACGCACATTAGAAAATTGAAAGGGGAATTAAAGATTCTAAATTCTTAACACATATATCAACATCTCAGAACTTTGCTTCCAACTGCGAAAAGATATCTGACAAGCCAGATGAACATTTAGATTGTACCTGTCCTTTGATAGAACACTTGCTCCTACTTCTAGAAGGAATTCTGCCATTGGATATAAGGAGTGGCTCCGCTGCATATAAGCAGAGGTGGAGCTAGAATTGTAAAGTTGGGAGGTCGAAATAAAAAATACAATTATATAAAAATACCTAAATATTCAATGGTTACATGTCTAAAGCTAAATATTTCTAATTTAGTAATGTCTAATTTATTTTAGTGGGAATTTTAACTTTAATTATAAGTTGTTTATTACTAGTTCTATAAATTATTTATAATATAATATAGTAGAGATCAAAAATCTAGGGGCAAGGACTACTCTAGGCCTAGGAGTGGCTCCGCCACACATAAGCCTTCTGAAGCAGCTACATGGCTGATCATAATTTTTTGTACTTGGGTTATTGCCATTGGCTAAAAACCTTTTCAGGAGGTCCAAATTCCTCCTTGATACCGTAACATAGAGAAAGTCACCAACATCATCAATAGTAAGAGACGCCCCGCCTTAACAAGCAAAGAAGCTACTTGATCATGCCCATTTTTAATGGCTTCTGTTAGAGAGACTTCCTACATTCCTTCCCGAGGGCGTATCCTATTCATGGAGATTTAATCGTAGTTAAACCCAATTAAGGAGGAATTTCAGTTATGCTTTTATTGTATACTAGCCTCTTTGCACGCGTTTCCGTGCCTGCAAGAGGCTTTTTTAAAAAAAATTTAAATTTATTTTAGAATTAAAAAAGATAATGGGTAGTTGTGTTCCATGAAAAGAGGATCCATTATCTGATTTTTCTTTTAATTTTAAATTTTTTAAATATGAAAAAGTGTGAATTTACCATATTATCCTCATTTAATTAATAATTTTAATTTTTAATGTTTGCATTAACCAAAGGCATTTTCTGGTATTTTGAATGTTTCACTATTCTCTGCCTTTTGCTATATATATAGATTAAATATTCTGATATACTAGCCTCTCCGCACGCGCTTCCGCGCTTGCGAGAGGCATTTTTTTAAAATTTTAAAATTTATTTTAGAATTAAAAAAGATAATGGGTAGTTGTGTTCTATAAAAATATGATCCATTATTTGATTTTTCTTTTAATTTTAATTTTAATTTTTTTAAAATATGAAAAAGTGTAAATTTACTATATTATCCTCATTTAATTAATAATTTTAATTCTTAATGTTTGCATTAACTAAGGGCATTTTCTAGTATTTTGAATATTTCACAATTCTCTGCCTTTTGCTTTATCTATAATATATACTAGCCTCATTTATTTTAAAATTAAAAAAGATAATGGGTAGTTGTGTTCCATAAAAATAAGTCATTATCTTATTTTTCTTTTAATTTTAATTTTTTTAAATATGAAAAAGTGTGAATTTACCATATTATCCTCATTTAATTAATAATTTCAATTCTTAATGTTTGCATTAACCAAAGACATTTTCTGGTATTTTGAATGTTTCACGGATTTTTTGCCTTTTGCTTTATATATATATATTTATAAAAAAAATATAACCGCACTGCTATACTATTAAAATATTTGAAAACATGCGAGTTTTGGAGGGCAAAATTATTATTTTTTCATCAAGAAAGAGGGTAATTTCATTAAACCGAAAACCTCACCTAAAAACGAGGAGGCCACAGAATTACAACATACAGCTAGCAACCTAGTTAGGAAGCTCAAAGAAACAACTAATCCGTAATATCACATGGAGGACAAAATTAAGAAACAGGTATGTGTGTCATTGAGCATTATGATTTTGAGAAAAATAAATATGAATTTGTAATGCTGTTATTCTATAATAAATTTGTTAAAAAGTATAGTGAATGGGAATCGGAGACATCAGTGGGTGCACAGAGAGAGAGAGAGAGGTAGTTAGAAATTGACGGATTTCTCATAGCGGTCACGCAGGAAGGGTGAGAGAGACGAACGACACGAATTGATTCTTCAAGAGCTTGGGCGCAGGAAGGGTTAAGAGGAAGGCCAAGGCTGCCTCAGCTGCCACCACGTACGTCAGTATCATCCACTGCAACGCCATTTCGCGATCTCTCTCTGTTTCTCTCTCTTTGTCAAATTCGATTGCTTCGCTTTGATAATTTGTTTGTGAGGCTGAGGCTTACTTAATTACTTGCTACTTCTTCTGAATATGAATGATGCTGTTCTGGCTGCCGCTTTGCCTTAGTTAGGCTTAATCACCAAGCAAAGCAAGCAAAGCATAAGTTGCTAAAGCAAAGAAGACTGTGAGGATCGGCCATGGTTTCGGAACCGGTTCACTCGCCCAAAATCAACAGTTTGGGCTACTTCAATATTATGATCCACCTCTACCACTTAAAAGCCCAAAAGCACATTCCAATTCTGTATTTACATTTGGTCCTTTACTTCATTTTTGGGCCCAAAAAAAACAGAAAAAAGATGCCAACTTAATTATTAGCTGCCAGCTTGAACAATTATTATTATTATTTTGGTAAAGATTAGCTGGAACAATCCCTTGAACCTTTGTTTCAATCCTAATTCATAAATGCCTATGGGCCTCCACAAGTACAAAGTAGAAATTTATTAATGAAGTTCACATAATAAGGACATGCTAATTCTTCTGTCTTAGAGCAAGTACAACGCAAGGGGCTAGCCCAGGTAGGAGGGTGTTCTAGGTTCGAAAGGCAGCTCCATCGCGCAAGACCCAGCCCGGGCAAGGCGTGGGACCCAAGGGGAGATCTGGCCCGTCATACTGCCTTCGGGCAGCTGATGTCAGCACAAGAATTTAAAAAAATTGAAAATCTTGTGCTGACTCAGCGCTACCAGAAATTGACAGCTACAAGCCACATGGCTTCTCCTGAAGGCTCCGATCCAAAAATATCCTCCAATCCAATAGTTGCCCATTTTTTGGCTAAAAAAATATGTATAAAAAATATCAAGAAATTTTGGAAATTTTTTTCATTAATACCTACAAATATTATTTACTTTCCACACCAAATCTTCATGCAAATTCATCTCCTTCCAATATTTTTCACTTTCCACACTAAATTTTATACTACAAAATTCCATTTGTGTAAAAATACAAATGACCTCTCTCATCAAAGCTGGATGATCGTGGACAAACGTTCGAAGCGGTCAAAATCTTGGTGACGATGTAAAAAAAAAATTTGTCGTTTTATTCAATTTAATGTCATTTTTTAAAATATATTTTCTTGCATTTCCAAATTCATTTTTTTAATACATTATTCAAGGCAAAATAAAAAATAGGAAAACCATTACACATGGCTCCTCAAGTGAACAATGCCAGTAGTTGGTTCCAGTGGTGCGTTCCTTGTCGGAAATAATGGCACTATTACTTCCTCTGAAGAAAAATACAACCCCACGTTTTGATTTAGTAGAACCGCCTCCGTCTCAATGATTGAGTCGTCCTTGTACTTGATTAAGGATCGGTAGTATTTTAATTGTATGATGAGTGAGATGTGAATTGTATAATAAATATGGACACGTGGCAACCAAATTATCCTAAAATTTTATCTGAAATTTGAAATGTGAATGTTATAAGAAATATGAACACGTGGCAACATGAAATCTTACCCTAAACCCTTGCTCTTGCCTTGCCCTTGCCGATAGGGTGGAAGTGCTCAATGACGTTTCAATCAATCACAAGGATACGTTCCAATCAATCAATCACATTGGGTGATTCAAAGACTTATCTGATGCCATCAGATCCAACTTAATCTTATTGAAAACCTAAACAAATAAAATTTAATATTAATTTGAAATTAATTTAAAAGCTTCACACAATAAATTGAGATATATGAATTTATATTCTCTTCTTCTTCTACTTTTTTTTTTTTTTGATTTATTTGTTTGTAGGGTCTAAATTAAAAACAATCGTTTGCAACTGTCCTAAACTTACGTAAAACCAACAGATTTTGCTTAAGAGAAAAGGTTTTCTCAATTTAAAAAAAAAATGAAGCTGTGTATGTGTAAAAGGAACAATTCAAACTACGTATCACTCTCCTAAATTTATCATACGTCTCTAATTAAACCTATCATACGTTTGTAATTAAAGTATGTAAACATCTCAACAACTTTGTTAAATGACATAATTATAATTGATAAATGGCTATGGCCCATAAGTACAAGCATTAGAAATTACAAAATCAAGTGCACCGAAACAACAAAGAAGAAATCAACCTTTGTTTTATTTGAAAACGTGAAGCACGCTTTAGTTTGTTTTATTTGAAGAATATTATTACTTGGACCTTTCAAAACTGCCACCTGGCTTGACTTTTTTTGCTTGCTTCAATTTTCTCTGTTTCGCTTTCGCGGGCCAACCCAACTATGGATACTTACAGCAAGAACAAGAAGCGAAAGCTGCATGCATGTGCATAATTTGGGTTTGCTTGGTTATAAATAGCACAGCGGGTTGGAGCTAGGGGAAGCAATAAACAACGAGAGAGAAAGAAACAGACAAGTGAGTTAATAAAAAAAATTTAATCATATTCATATTGAAGAGCGAGCGAGAGAGATCATCAGAAATGGCATTACAACTGCCACAACCATTTCTTGCGCTTAAATCAGAGACGAACAACAGATACTTGCGCTACATACACCAAGACATAGAGGGGGTGATACTGCTCATATCACAAACTCAAATTGAGCGTCGGGTCCCGGTTGTTGTGCCGCTGAGGAGTAAGGTGACGGTGAGACTGCTAGCAACAAAGGCTTCATGCGACATTCCCTTCTACTACTCTCAGCACGACACTCTTATTAGCGGAATCCAGCCTATTACCTACCACAAGGAAGGTGGCCTTTACACTGGTGAAAGTTTCTACAACTTCTACCAAACGAAACAAATAGAACAGCTTCCATCCCCACCCCCCGCCACCCCCGAAACCCCCGCCACCCTCGCCACCCCCCCAACCCCCGCCAGCCCCACCACCCCCGCCACCCCCGCTGTCGATTCAAATGAAGATCAAAGCTCGCGGAGTGTAAGCAGTACACTCTTCAAGATTGTGAAGGATGAAAAAGACAAATACCGAATCCTCCACGTGCAACTCGGACATTATATAGAGCCAAACCCTGTAGACAGTTCCCGTGTCTACGCACTCCAAAAAGACCCCAGCGACAACCAAATCGTTGAGTTCGAAAAGAAATGATCATCCTGTAAAGTTACATGTTTGTGGCCCTCACGAGACTTCACTCGTCCCATCAGGGTCATTTATGGGTTTAAAAGGCTGCTTGCGGATACGCTAAATGCAATCGCGTTCTCTGCGAAAGTGGCATTTTGTTAAGTTTCCCTTCTGTTGTGATTTGGGTTTCAATAATATTGCATGCAGCTGCTGCTCATGCATTAATTTATGTAACCTATAGCTAAGACTATCTGTGAGAATAAAAGTTGTGCTTCTTTCGTTTTACTATTCCGATCCAGATTACTTGATGCATTCATGCATTACTTCCATGATCCAAGAATTACTCGGGTCCTTGATTATTACAAGACCAGTGAGAATAATTGACACTGAGAATGTTAAAATATCACCACCAGCCCACAGCCCAAGGAAAAATCCCAGCCAGCCCAACAATTAATCAGCCCATGCCCATGCCCAGTGATGGACCTAGAATCCGACCCCGTAAGGTCATAGTGTAAATGTTCCAAAGAAAATTTAAGAATGGGTTATTTTTCTTATCTATTTTTTCTCTTCCAAATTTTATTCCTTTCTTGAAAAAATATACTTTGAATGTTTCAATTTGTCATTTTTTTATGTATGTTTTTGAGTGATTTCAATTCATAAAATTTCAAACCAAACCTACCAATTAACCAAAAAATGAAAAAACCACAACCACCTAATCAACAAAAATAAGCAAAAACTTCATCCAACAAATCAAACCAATACATATAAATCATAAATTTCATCCAAACAATTATAAATTTGATTTCCATTAAATTAAAACCAGCATACATCATTTTGTTATTAAGATTTAGAACTTACTGGATTTTGTTCTAATTACAATGAAGAAAAACAAGTTTTATTTATTTATTTTAATATGGAGAAATTCTTAAGTGTTAAATAGTGATGATAAAACCATGTTGTGGTAATCCTTAGATAAAATCACAAGTAAAGCTTATCATTCATGGATTCTAATTTCTAAGCCAGTGATTGGAATTTGGGAGGAAGAAGTAATAATAAATGAAACAAAGTTGACTTGCTGATTCCAACAACAAAACAGGTTAAAAAGATTAAAAAGAAGCCAGCCCAACCAGAAGGGTTTGAGGAATTGCTGTCTTGATTTCTCCTGCAAATGAATGCATGATACCATATTATTATTCATATGGGGACACAAAGATCAATGCTTGGGAAACTGATACAATTTAAGGACAATTTTGGACAGAGAGACTTTATTATGTTTGAGAACACGTAACACAGTACTGCAAATGCATTAAAAGCAGAATAACGGTATAGACATAATGGGACTAAACAAGTAAAATTGTAACTCGTACCAGCTCGCCATGGCATACTATATATGTATAGTTGATCAACTGCTTGCCCCTGCTCTATAATCACTTGTGCTAGAAGGAAAAACTCCTCATGAATTCTGGTTGCCTGATAAACCAGAAACATATGTTAAATTCCTCTACTACAAAAGAAGCGAAGTCAGCATTTTGTTAATCAGATCAGATAAAATTACTGAAGACAGTGGCTTACAAACTGCTTTATGAAGCCTAAAGAGCAACCCTTAAACAGTGGAACTTCTTTGGTGTAGCTACGGTCATACTGTAACCTGAGATGGTTTTTTAATTTCCTTACTTAGTCAAGCCTGTTTTTGTTCATGTATTTGATTAGTTCAGTCATCTTGTCCCTAAACTTTTCTGTTTTCGATCCTTTCACAATCAATGCAGCCATGTTACCCAGCAGATAAGCACCAGGAATCATGTCAAAAGACACATAAAATATGATGAATATCATCTCCCTCACATAATCACATTCACTGCATGCATCGATCTCTCCATATCCTGGAAAACAAAAAAGGAAAAAGCATACGCGTTTATGACCCATCTTGAAAATAAATCAGGGATATTAAATAAGAAATGAATTAATAAGCTTAATTAATTGATTAATTACCAATCATTTAAAAATCACACATCACAACCGTACAGAGTACAGACAGACCTAAAGTTAGCCTAGAGAGGAGGAGCTTGTATTTAATTTATGGGCTGTGTATTCGCGCCAAAATATAGAGTGGGCCCGATCCTTACTTCTTTCGTCCTGAAATACGAGGCCTAAGCCTAACTACAACTTTGGACCTGAACTCAGCCAGCCCAACTTAAAGTTCCTTTTTCCTTTTCCTTTTTTCCTTTTTTTTTTGTTTTTTTTGTTTTTTTTTGGGGGCGCTCTCTCTCTCTCTACCCTAAACTTTTTCTTTTTAACTCAAGGAAAATACTTCCCGCCTTGTTAGGTAAGTAAGAGCTACTACATCAGTGGTTGCTCAAAATGTAATTATCCTTTTGTTATATGATTTCATTTTTGATAAATTCATTTTAGCATGCTGAAGAGTTGCAGGCATCATCATCTTGATTAAAGATTAGAATCACATAAGAAATTTAAAAGAAAAGAGAGAGTAAGAAAGAGCCAAGTCGAAGATCAATTGGAAATCCATTACCCAAAAAGGTTAAAAAGATCACATGGAAAAGCCGATGCTAGATTGTTGCTATGGTATGGTATGGTATGCCCTAGGAATCAAATCAAATCAAATCAAATAAGAAGAAGAAAGAAACCAAGGAGTTGAAAGCCGGCGAAGGGAACGATGAAGAGGGCAAGTTGGAGGATGAGAGAGACCAACGACACGAATTGATTCTTCAAGAACTTGGGCGCAGGAAGGGTTAAGAGAAAGGCCAAGGCTGCCCTCAACTGCCACTACGTACGTCAGGACCATTCACTGCAACGCCATTTCGAGATCTCTCTTTGTAAAATTCGATTGCTTCACTTTGATTTGATATTTGTTTGTGAGGTTGAGGCCTACTTAATTACTTGCTACTTGTTCTAATCTAATGCTGCCGTCTTGGCTTGCCGCTTTGCCTTAAAAGGCTTAATCACGAAGCAAGCATGCAAAGCAAAGAAGACTAAGGGCCAGTTTGGCATTGCTGTGCTGAATATAATCACTGTCGAATTTGCTGGATGAGAAATCAGCTGTGAAAGAAAGCAGTTTGGCGTTTGGTAAACTTCTTGTTAAAAGTGATTTTGGTACAATAATCAGTTTCTGAGTGTTTGGTAAATTTTTATGTAAAAGTGCTGTGAACTGTGTATAATGACTCATAGGGGCATGAGGTTATTATTTAAGATTGCAATACCTGAACTCTTAATGTTATGACCGAATTCACAAATAAATATAATAACAACTCAAAATTGTTATGACCTATTGAAATTCACGTATGGATATAATAATAACTCAAAATCTTCCCATCAGGTTGCTAGTATTCAATGCCCTCCTTGCCTCTTTATCCATGGCCAACACAACAACCAATTGCCAATTAATGTCCAATTCACTTTGACTCCTCATTATCACTTTCCAAGATGCGTTATGTGTGCTCATACTGCCTTGTTTTTGTTTTTGTCAATTAATATAGCATTTTTTTGAAACCCATAAAGAAAGTAACAAAATACACCAAAGATAAAAAAAAAACAGGGAGATACAATTAATAAGTAAATTTCGAAATTAAAAGAGTATAGATTGATGATGTTTTCAATTATCCTCTTTCAAGAAGGTATGATGAGTCCCTTCTTTCCAGATACGATATGTGGCTCATCCATTAGAACCCAGAAGGTAGGATGAGTCCCCCCTTTTTATTTATTTTCTGTTTTATAAAATCAATTCATAGCATCCCATTGAAACCCAAAAAAGAGAGTAAAGAAAATACACCAGTGATCCAACAAAACCAATAAATTCATAGCAATCTGCATTGAGGGTGATGCGGAGTAAAACCTTGTTTGAGAATACAACCTAGAAATGAAGGTAGAAATTTTTTTTAAAAAAAGAAGATGATGAGAAACAAACGTTAGATCTAGGTAGCAGGAATCGTGGAGACAAATTCAAGAAAAAGGTGTGAAGAGAAGATGAGAAAAAAAAAAAAAAAACAAGATGAAGAAGAAGAATAACTGAGTACTGATCGTGAGGGAAGAGAAAGGAGGATTCAGCAAAAGTGAAGACGACACTAGATGTCATTTGTAAAAGCCTAGGAGGATAATTTGGGCATTTATGAAACATTCATTAAAGAGCACCGTTCCCCAAACCGCTTTCCGCATAAGCGGAAATGAAATCACCCCCTAGCGCTTTGTCAAATCGCCTGGCTGAAAGCAATTATTCTTAAAATCAGATTATTTTTTCATTTACCAAACAGGTAGGTGGAAGAAAACTTTCCAAGAAAGTGATTTTTGCTCCAAATAAGCAATGCCAAAGGCGCAAGGCACTAGGCGGGCCATTGTTTGGGAACGGTTCACTAGCCCAAAATCAACAATTTGGGCTACTTCAATATTATGGTCCACCTCTGCCACTTAAAAGGCCCAAAAGCACATTCCAATTATGTATTTATATTTGGCCCTTTACTTCATTTTGGGCCCAAAATAATATTATTGGCCGGACCCAAAAAAGATGCCAACTTAATTATTAGCTGCCAGGCTGCCAGCTGGAACAATTATTATTATTATTTTGGTAAAGATTAGCTGGAACAATCCCTTGAACCTTTGTTTTTCAAACCTAATTCATAAATGCCTATGGGCCTCCACAATTTATTAATGAAGTTCACATAATAAGGACATGCTAATTCTTCTGTCTCGTCTTATGGAGATGTCTATCTACTTTCTACTTTCAACTTTCAACTATCTAGAATGAATGAATGAATGCAAATGCTTATGGTTCAATCAATCACATGGACATGGACATGGTTTTTGTTTTGTATTAAAGATACGTTCCAATCAATCAATCACATTGGCTAATTCAAAGACTTATCTGATGCCATCAGATCAGTGTTGATGCTCAAGGAAATCCAACTTAATCTTATTGAAAACCAAAACAAATAAAATTTAATATTAATTTGAAATTAATTTAAAAGCTTCACACAAGAAATTGAGATATATGAATTTATTTCCTCTTCTTCTTTTACTTTTTTTTCTTTGATTTATTTGTTTGTAGGGTGTAAATTAAAAATAATCGTCTGCAACTGTCCTAAACTTACGTAAAACCAATATATTTTGCTTAAGAGAAAGGGTTTTCTCAATTTAAAAAAAAATGAAATTGTGTATGTGTGAAATGAACAATTGAAACTACGTATCACTCTCCTAAATTTATTATACATCTCTAATTAAACCTATCAATCATACGTCTGTAATTAAAGTATGTAAACATCTCAACAACTTTGTTGTTCAATCCTAATTAATGACATAATTATAATTGATAAATGGCTATGGCCCATAAGTACAAGCATTAGAAATTACAAAATCAAGTTCACATTGAGCACCAAAACAACAAAGAAGAAATCAACCTTTGTTTTATTAGTAAATTGAGCTTAGACCCATAAAATTCATTTGTAATCACCTACAACCCTTTCCTTTATTTTTTTAATTTAAAATACCCAATTTTTTCAAGTAAAACCCGCTGACTAGGATCCAAGTAAGCAAATTACCTAATCTAGCTTAAAATATGATTTATTCTATTTTTCGGATTCCAAAACTACCCATATTTATAAGTTAACGTGTTATGTGGAGGTGTAACTAATGACACACGTTGAATTTGGAAAGATCTTCAAATGGTTGTAATTGATGAAGGAATTAATTTAGAAACTTATTTGAAATTAAATATTAAATTCAACATTAACGTATTAGTAACGTTTTGGTTTATTCTATGACAAAAAAAAAACCTTTTGGTTTATTTAATAAATTTTTGTTCTTGTTTTCCTTTTATGAATTATACTACTAGTAATCTATTTTATTATAGTTTTATGAATAATAGTGTACATTCTAATTATGTTGAAAAATATTTTGATAATCTATTTATTGTTTGTTTTATGAAAAACATTTTTTTTAAATGAACCTATTTTTTCTCTAAATTATGTACCCTTTTTCCTCTTGAATAAAGTACCTATTATTTTTTTTTTATGAAAAACAATTTTTTAAAATGAACCTATTTTCCCTCTCCAAATAATGTACCTATTTTTTTTCTTCTAATAATATACCTAGTAAAACAATGTATGTATTTTTTTAAATGAACCTATTTTCTCTCTCCAAATAATGTACCTATTTTTTTCCTCTAAGAATATACCTAGTAAAACAATGTACGTATTTTTTTAAATGAACCTATTTTTCCTCTCCAAATAATGTACCTACACACATTTATAGGTATATTGTAAAATAATTTACCTATGGGTAAATAATGTACCTATATTTTCTATAAATTATTGTGTACCTATTTTTAATTTATGAAAAATGTATGTGGAAATTTCAATTACAAAGTAATTGACTTAGTTTTTATTTATTTAATTTTTTTGGTAAATAATATACCTATATTTTATTTAAATAATATATTTATATTTTATACGTATATATTTATATTTATATTTATATTTTTTATAGGTACATTATTGGATATGTAATTTACATATACTTTTTTTGGTTTGTAATTTTAAGGGGAGGTATATGAGAGGGAATGACAACTAAAAGAAATGAGGTGATTGATATGCTATTAATAAGGAGTGTTAATTACAATTATGACAGTTAATGAAATGCTTGAAATAAATTATAAATAAAATATGAAGTTTGGTGGCAACGATGTAAAAATATAGGAATACTACGACCTCTTATATCCTACTGGTCATTTAAATTTGAAATTGTGTTTTACACATAGATTTATAGAGTGATGGGTATATGTCTAAGAAATAGAAAATATAGGGATCTATATTGGACAAGCCCTTGTTTTATTTGAAAACGTGAAGCACGCTTTAGTTTGTTTTATTTGAAGAATATTATTACTTGGACCTTTCAAAACTGCCACCTGGCTTGACTTTTTTGGCTTGCTTCAATTTTCTCTGTTTCGCTTTCGCGGGCCAACCCAACTATGGATGCTTAGCGAAAGCTGCATGCATGTGCATGGTTTGGGTTTGCTTGATTATAAATAGCACAGCGGGTTGGAGCTAGGGAAAGCAATAAACAACGAGAGAGAAAGAAACAGACAAGTGAAGTTAATAAATTTTTTTTAATCATATTCATATTGAAGAGCGAGCGAGAGAGATCATCAGAAATGGCATTACAACTGCCACAACCATTTCTTGCGCTTAAATCAGAGACGAACAACAGATACTTGCGCTACATACACCAAGACATCGAGGGGGTGCATGGGATCCTCCAATTCTCCGGAGAGGAGGTTCTGAGCCCATACGCAAAGTTCCAATTCTTCGAAGTAGAGAATCCCAACAACGACGGCCGTCTGGTGCATATAAGATCCTGCTACAACAACAAATACTGGAGGAGGGCAGACCAAAACAGTAGGTGGATTGTAGCCGGGGCTGACGAGCAAGAGGCAGAGCCAACCCGTTGGTCATGTACGCTCTTCGAGTTCGAGCCCATCATCATAAACGACACCAACTTCTCCCAAATCCGATTGGTCCACGTGCACTCCCGTGATTATTTAAAGATATCCCCTACAAACGAATGCCTCTTTATAAGCCAAAATTTTGATGTCTTCACAGTCATTGACCGGATTCAACATCTTGCCTTCAAATTCAACGTCAATGGCATTGGCAACTACCTCCGCGTCCAAATCATTCATAAACACCCATATCTGCAGCTCTCAGCCACTAATCCTACTAAACAAGAGAAGGAGAACAAGGTGTTCACCGCCGGTGATGGAAGCGTTCGCATAATGTCCACCTTCACTAAAAAGTTCTGGAGGCGTAACAGTAGCCGAGATGATAAAATTAGCAACAACTGGATTTGGGCTGACTCAGACGACACCACCAACCGAGACTCAAACACGTTGTTTTGGCCAGAAAAGGTAGAAACCAACCGAGGCGACGTCAACGACGTCAATGTTGTTGTAGCCCTCCGCAACCTGGGCAATAACAATTTCTGCAAGAGGTTGACCGTGGGCAGGAACAACGATGTAGTCTGTCTGACTGCCGATGCCAGGATCTATAACCGCCAGATCGGCCAGGTCATGGCCATAAAAGAATTCGAAAACCCCGCCGAAATACCGGCCTCTCCAACTATCAGTCTCGTCTATAAAGATGAAAGGACTAGTACTTGGAATACCAGTGCCGACGACGTCTCTTTCACGGCCTTCATCCAAACCACCCTCACCTCCGACACTCCATTCGTCGTACAGGACGAGGGAGTCCGCATCCGAGTTTTGGGTAACTTTAACGGAGCCTACCAGTGGGGTCAACGTCTGAAATCAAAAACTAAAATTGAGCGTCGGTTCCCGATTGTTGTGCAGCCAAAGAGTAAGGTGAAGGTGACCCTTCGAGCTACAACTGCATCATGCGACATTCCCTTCTCCTACTCTCAGCGGGACACTCTTATTAGCCAAACCCCGGCAATTATTACCTGCCTCAAGGAAGGTGGCCTTTACAGTGGTAAGAGTTTGTACAACTTCTACCACACGACAGAAATCATCGTGTGAAATTAATTTGATGTTTGTGGGTAGCGTCACTGGAAACCCTCACGCGACTTCACTCGTTCCATGAGAGTCACCTATGGGTTTAAAAGGCTTGTTGCATACGCTAAATGCAATCGTGTTCTCTGTGAAAGTGGCATTGTCTTAAGTTTTCCTTTTGTTGTGATTTGGGTTCAATAATATTGCATGCAGCTGCTGCTCATGCATTCATGCATTAATTTATGTAACCTATAGCTAAGACTATCTGTGGGAATTAAAGATTCTAACAAAAATTCTCAACACATATATCAACATCTCAGAACTTTTGTTCCAACTCCTATAACACTTCATCATTTAATCAAGTATAAATGTGTTACCGATAATACACATTGATCAGAGAAATGCTTAGCTAGTTTCTTGATGATATTGATTAGAGAACTCTGACAACTGCGAAGCTCTAGCAACTTCAAGCAGTTTGATTAGTTTCTTATTTCCACCTATACGGGCTTCATCAAGTGGAGTTCTTCCCCATCTGCAATCAGGACGTAGACTAATTAGAAAGTACAAATGTGCATGTTGGAATTATTTTTTTAAGGAGCTAAATTCGTCTATTAAATGGTTTTAAACATGTTGGTTGCAGAAAGAAGGCAGTAATCATGTTAATTTTAGGTATACACAATTGGGCTGAAATTTAAACAACAGTTTCAAGAAGACCATAAGGTCAGTCATCCCTGCCTCACAAACCAGATGAACATTCAGATTGTACCTGTCTTTTGATAGAACACTTGATCCCGCTTCTAAAAGGAACTCTGACATTGGATATAAGCCTTCTGAAGCAGCTACATGAAGCGCTGTTCGCTGATCATAATTTTTTGCATTTGGGTTAATGTCATTGGCTAAGAGCCTTTTCAGAAGGTCCAAATTCCTCCTTGCTACCGTAATACAGAGAAATTCACCGGCGTCATCAATAGTAAGCGACGCCCCTGCCTTAACAAGTAAAGAAGCTACTTGATCGTGCCCATTTTTAATGGCTTCAAGCAAAGGAGTGTTCCCAAATTTATCTAATATTACAGTAACACTCAGGGTTAATCAACAATAGTAGTAGTAACTAGTAAGATTTCTTCAGAAAATACATGATCCAGTTGAATTTCTTAGCAGAGCTCGTTAGAAGATCACCTGAAATCTCAGCATCTGCTCCTTGATCAATAAGGAAATGAATAATATCTTCATACCCTTTCGACGCTGCAACAAGCTGCGGGAAACAAATAAAGATGAAGTAAACCACACACATACATATGAGCAGGGGTGTCATCAAAGAGAAGTTATTTTTGTTATTCTAGCACCATTGTTCTAATTTATAAATATCAATTAGTAGCTTGGGAATCTAGATTCATACCAAGGGCGACCTTCCATCATAATCCGTCTTGTTTGGATCTGCTCCTGCTCCAATCAAACGTTTTACTCGATAGTAATCTCCATCATAGGCAGCACAATTTACTTTCATAATTAACTCCATTTCATGCTTTCCAATATATAGTATGATATCTGATTCCAAAAGCTTGTTCCGGGTATTCAAATCTTTTCCCTGTAAGTTGAGAAGTGAGCTTATGGAATTAATTTTTTTCTTTGCAAAGTGCATGGGCACAACTCAGCATCTCTTGCGGGTGGAAGCAAGAAAAAGAAGACTACAAAAATTTCCAAGTCTATTTACCTCAATGAGGTTGTTTAGGATAATACGCCCATCTAAAAAATGCATCTCCAAGATTTCTCTAAAGGATTGTTTGTCAAGTCGCAAGACCCTGCACAGTTGACGAACCCGAACAGCATACGGCTGGGGAGTGTTACAAAGAAAGGAAACCTCACCAAATGAGCTATAGGTTTGCAGACGCTCAAGGAGCTCTTCAGTTTCATTATCTTCATCCCTTCCCACCTTCTCCTGTAGACAATATCAAATCTATTAGACATAATAATTCAAAAATACATATTGTGGTGAGCATAGACTACATAGAGTAACTATTCTTTTACCCTTTACTAAGGGGTCAATGAATGAATATATACATGTAAACATAAAAGAATGAATACAGGAAAACAGAGAAGGGTGGGTCATGTGTGCATGCAGCTGCGTAGCCTTGCATGTATGCTACAAAGCTCCTAGTTTTATGTGTGTGTGTGTGGGGGCTCGCTTTATTATATATAACCAAAAGGTAGCAGCCAGCCCAACCAGAAGGGTTTGAGGCTTTGCTGTCTTGATTTACCCTGCAAATGAATGCATGATAACATATTATTATTCATATGAGTTCAGCTTATGTGTTATACTAACAGCAACACAAAGATCAATGTTTGAGAAACTGATACAATTAATTTTGGACAGAGTGACTTTATTATGTTTGAGAACAAATAACACAGTACTGCAAATGCATTAAAAACAGAATAAAGGTATAGACATAATGGGACTAAACAATTAAATTTGTAATTCATACCAGCTCACCATGGCATACTATGTATAGTTGATCAACTGCTTGCCCCTGCTCTATAATCACTTCTGGTGGAAGGAAAAACTCCTCGTGAATTCTGGTTGCCTGATAAAACCAGAAACATAGGTCAGATTCCTGTACTGTAAAAGAATTGAAGTTTAGAATTGTTAACATTTATGTTATGAATAATCAAAGGTGATGAAAATATCCAACGATGACAGTATGTTGCTTGTCGGATAGGATAAAGTTACTGAAGACAATGGCTTACAATCTGCTTTATGAAGCCTAAAGAGCACCCCTTAAATAGGGGAACTTCTTTGATGTACGGCTCATATAATTTCTGGGAAATCTGCAAAGAAGAAACAATAGATTTTAGTACAGTTTCACAATCAGTACGCCAATCAAAAGTAAGATCCTAACTGTATAGTGTATACTACTTGGCCACCAATAAACTCATATGTTGGTTATCTTTATATCAGTACTTTAAAGACAAGACGATAGAAGGTGAGCATCTAAGATGACATTCTTGTTTTCATAGTTCACCAAATGAAGCAAAACCATTCAACAAGCTTGTTCTCTTAAACCAAGAATAAGAAAGAGATTATTTGATTAAATTCGAAATCCATAGTTTTCAGCCTCAATTTAAACAACTACCTTGCTGCGAATAGAGGCTGGAATGTCCTGAAGAACAGTGGCTTCGGTGTAGCTACGGTCATACTGTAACCTGAGATGGTTTTTAATTTCCTTACTTATGCCCCTGTCAAGCCTGTTTTTGTTCATGTATTTGATTAGTTCAGTCATCTTGTCCCTAAACTTTTCTGTTTTCGATCCTTTCACAATCAATGCAGCGATGTTACCCAGCAAATAAGCACCAAGAATCATGTCAAAAGACACATAAAACATGATGAATATCATCTCCCTCACATTCACTGCATGTATCTCTCCATATCCTGGAAAACAAAAAAGGAAAAAGCATAGACACTTATGACCCATCTTGAAAATAAATCAGGGATATATAATAAGAAATGAATTAAGAAGCTTAATTAATTGATTAATTACCAACAGTGGCCATGGTAACAACGGCAAAATAGAGTGAGGTGATGTAACGCTTCCAGAGGTCAATCTCTCGGAAATGGGAATAGCTATAGTCACCCATCTTCAAGCTTCCAATCCAAGTGTATCCCTCCTGGGAGCGAGGCATGGTTGTGGCCAGATAATAAAAGAAGCAGGCAGCCGTATGTGTGCTGTAAAGTTCCACAACAAAAAGCTTGGCAATTCTTGTGAAAAGGTAATTGATCCTTATATCTTTCTCCAGCTTCTCAAAAAACTGTCACTCGGCATGCTCGGCTCAGACGTATCCACAACAGGTACCTCACACCCTCTTCTCTTCCAGAAGCCTGCAACGCAATGCAATTAAGATCAGATATCATTTATTAAATTAATTTAATATTTGAAATTGAAGTTAATTAATTGTAGCCCTAGCTTACCTTGTAGATGGCGTCCCAAGGCAGACAACCCAGTAAATCGAGGAGGAAGCGAGACTTTAAGTAGCGGAGGGCGATGAGGTTGCGATTGTAGACAAGTCGGTGGGAGTGGAAGTCGCGGTAGGCGACGAAGAAGCGGACGACGATGTCGATGAGAAAGGCGAGCTGGCCAGCGATGTCGAGCAGGAAGAGGTTCTCCGGTAGACCTCTGAAGAAGCCGAACTCCAAGGGGGTGAAGAAGGACGAGTAGACTGCCCATATTAGTAGGGGTGGGCACGGTACGGTATGGTACGGTATTCAGCCGTACCGCTAACGATACCGGAAATTTAAATTGGTATGATACGGTATGGGATTATCGTTTACATACCATACCGTGTTCATTTTGGTACCATTTCAGGACTAAAAATGATACAACTAAAAAATGAACCAATTCAATATTCAACATATTCATTTACCAAAATAAGTGATGCCCAAGTTACAAATTCAAAGATTCAACATATTCAATTATCAATATCCAAATCCTAATCAACATATTCAATATCCATCAACATATTCAATATCCAAATCAACCAAATCCTAATCAACATATTCAATATCCATTGAATATAACATATTCAATATTCATCAACATATTCAATATCCAAATCAACCAAATCCTAATCAACATATGCAATATCCATCAACATATTCAATAGAAAATTATATATTTGAATAGTATTCGGTACCTACGGATTTATCGGTACCAAATACTTGATACCGCTACCATACCATACTCTATTGGTACGGTTACGATTTTACCGAATATTGATCTGGTCCAGAATGAAACGGTATGAAATCGGTATGGTACCCTTCGATTAGGGTACGATTTCGGTATTTTCCGTTTTAGATGCCCACCCCTACATATTAGAATGAAATGCGTCCATGCCACGTACCACCTGCATTTCCAATTCCACCATTAACAACTTCTTCACTTGATCTACACAGTTTTTGCCTCATTTAAACCACACATCACAACCGTACACAGAGGCCTAAAGCTAGCCTACAGCGGACGAGCTTGTATTTATGGGCTATGTATTCGAGCCAAAATATGGAGTGGGCCCTATCCTTACTTCTTTAATCCTAAAATATGACGCCTAAGCCCAATTTTGGACTACACGTACTACAACTTTGGACCTGAACCGAACCGGCCCAACTTAAAGTTCCTTTTTCCTTTTGTGTCTTCTTTTTTTTCTCTCTCCCTTATGTACATCAAAAAGTTTTTCTTGTAAGTTCTATAGAAAGTCATGAATTCCGTGATTTCACCTTTTCTTTTTCACCCAAATATGACGAGAGAGAGAGAGAACAAAATATTATTGTGAAAGGTTTCTACTTTGGCCTACAAATTTCAAGAGAGTAGTATTGTCGTTACGTTGTTTTACAACAAAATGTTAATGTTTACAAAGATTATACTAAGTACATCATTCATCAATAAAATAGTGATTTTCGTAGTCTAATCAAAAGAATTACATAGAACTTGTAGTTCAAGTGACTGAAAAAGTCGACTATACACCCAAAATCTTATGTTAAATTTCCTCTAATTTACACCACTACACCTCCCGTGTGTAGAATATATAGAATATTACTTAATTTCATAATGATAAATAAGTAGGTTTCTCAGGATTAATTGTAGACCACATTTTAGAATTATGGCTGCATCCGAGGCAAAGGACAACACCATGGACCATGGTGTTTCATGCACAGAGATTTAAACTAGCTAATAGACAGAAATTGAAAGTACCATACACACCAGTTATCAGGATGAATGACGAGACGATCGAAAAAGAAAGATGCAGCAGATGATCTAGAACCAGTAGTTGTAAGACTGGAGTCGGTGTTGTTGAAAGTGAAACGCCTTTTCCACCACCGCCACCGGGGTGTTGTTGAAAGCTCCTCCTCATCCTCAACCTCAAACGTCGACTCTCCATCTTCATCATACTCATCATCATGATTATCATGATGATGATGATCACCTCCTCCTCCCGATGATGTTGATCTTCTTCTCTCAGCTCCATGCATTTTTCACCCCTCTCTCTCTCTCTCTCTCTCTCTCTCTCTCAATTTTTCAAATGAAACCAATAATATAATGTCCTGTCCAAGACCTATACTTTATTAGCTAGCTATATATATATATGTGTGTGTGTGTGAAGAAAGAGAAGAAAGTGAAAGGAGGGAGGGAGGGCCAACATGTAATTAATGCCATTGCTGTATGTACAATCGGAATTAATGCAAAAACAGTAACTTAATTTGTGGTGACAAAAAGAATCCAGGCAATGGTACTTTTTAGATAAGAAAAGCTTCGCTTGGTTGAATTCGGTTCACTCCTGTTTAAGGTATCCAAATGTTTTAGAACATCCAATTATCTGCTGCAGCATCTATGGCTGGTGATTTTTTGTTTGTATATATGTGTAAGTAAGATGCTTGCAAATTAAAGTTGAAGACATATCGATCTCATCATAATGAAAAAGAATTAATGCATATACAACTTACAAGGGAGGGCGAGTGGACATGGAATTTATACTGACAGAGGATGGGACACCAGCTAACGCAATCTAGTTTTTGAATAAAAACTGCAGAAGAGGAGATCTTTTTTCCTTTTTCCTTGTTTTGCTTTTAATAATATTCTGAGAAAACTCGAGAGAGATTACTGTTGTGTTGGGGATAATACATTTCCATCTATATATACACTCATCATGATAGCTCACCCTAATTAAACCTCTTAATAACAAGATGCTAACTAGAAACCTCAAGTTACAACCTAGAATAACTAGAAACTGATCTTGCCTATCTGTAAATAGTCTTGTCTTGTGTTTCTTCAAACTTTTATAACTGTGAATGGATAACTAACTTAATCATCATCAGGTTATAGTTACTAACTTACAGGGCTTCCCCATTCATTCACCAAACTCAAACAAATCACACGTTTCTGTTCCAAACCTACCTGCAAATAAGTTTGGGCCTATCTTATCTTTTGAGTTTGGTTGGCCTCCTTAGGCCTTCCGTCCACTCTACATTTTGGGTGTTAAGCCTTTGGGCTTCACATAGTTATGAAAGAAGACAATGACAGTGTGGACCTAATTGACATAAGCAGTCCAAGTGTGGGGGCGCCACTGAATTAGGGAAGTAGAGGGCGAAGCAAGCAACAGCTCACACAGTTATTTTATTTACGAAATCAAACAATCAAACTTTTTCATGGACTGCTGCTGATGTTACGTGCAAGTTGCTGCTTATAGAGAGAGAGAAAGAGAGAGAGGGTGCTTCTGAGCTCGCCACTGTCAGGCATGCTATTATTATTGTTTATGATGAGGTTGCTTTCATGCACTGAATTTGGAATCATTTTTTTATATAAATACAATAGAATAGCCATCTTCATCTCGCCATCAATCCACCAATGTGATTATGTGATGGATAATAATCTATTAGGTTTTTGACGTTTGAAATTGAAATTCGCGTTTGGACATATACTTACTCATGTTATTTTTCCATTGTTCACATCAAATATGTTATGTGCGTAAACATAAAGTAACAACTTTGTAATCTTACAATTTCACAAGTAAGAGCATAAAAATTGAAACATCAAATCAAACTAGCAAACGAAAAAATAACTATTTTTTTTATATATTAAGAGTTAGGAAATGCAACAAGGACATTGATTAAGACATAGGGCCACCTCCCTGTCTTTTGAGTTCAATACACACACCAATTGCAACTTGATGAGCCAACTTCCCAATCTTACAACAAACTAATTTTTGTTTAACCTAAACAAACTTAATGTATCCATGATCCACATCCGCTCTCAAATTTCCTAACCCTAAACAAAATTAATTTACTTGACCTCCATTTTGAATTTTATTATTAACTATGTGACTCAATCATTATAAAAGAGAGTGATCTGTTAATAATTTATTCACGCATATTGGAATCTTGATATCATAGAGGGTGATTTGGCACTGTACATGACGAATAGTCTTCAAAATGTACCTAACTTTATAGTTTTTCTGACCATAGCTATGACAGGTGGATTGTATTTGTTTTTTTTTTTTTAAGTTGGCCTGGAGCCCTTATTGAAAAAACAATAATACCCGCCATTGACACGAATCTAATTTTCTATATGATAAACGACTCATTACAACGGGTAAGAACAGATGGAAGTTAAATATTAGGAAGATAAATGTCCATACCAAATTAAGAATCAGATGGTTTGTTTTAAAATGAGGTGGCAGGCTAGCCACTTGCTCTTTAAATCACGTGTGGATAAACTCACAAAAGCAAGTAGCACTAAAAAATTGGACACCACACCACACCCATGAATCCATGATCCATCCATCCCTAAAAGATCTATAATTGTATATACAACAATGGAGCCCACATCCTCTTATAAAACAAAATAAAAATAATAAAAAATTGGATCCCACATCCTTCCTCTCTATCCAAGAAGCCTCCTACGCCGGCTGCTTTGGTCCGCACGTGCCTTTTTTCACTCCTACTTATATAAGGAAAAAGGAAGACAAAAATAACTACTCCACTCTGCACCAACACCACCCGCAAACCCTCAAGACAAATGGCTCTCATACGAGAACGCCGACAGCTTAATCTCCGTCTTCCCTTGCCCGAACCCTCCGAGTGCCGCCCACGTTTCGCCCTTCCTCTTCCTCCCACAGCCGCCGCCACTACCGCCCTCACAAACAACTCTTCCTCCGCCGCTATCTCTGCCGCCGATCTCGACAAACTCCAAGTCCTCGGCCACGGTAACGGCGGCACCGTCTACAAGGTACGCCACAAGCGCACTTCCACCACTTACGCTCTCAAACTCGTCCACGGCGACTCCGACCCCACCGTCCGCCGTCAGCTCTTCCGCGAGATGGAGATCCTCCGCCGCACCGACTCTCCCTACGTCGTCCGCTGCCACGCAATCTTTGAGAAGCCGTCGGGAGATATCGGGATCGTCATGGAGTACATGGACTCCGGCACCCTCGAGACCTTGCTTAAAGCCCACGGCACCTTCTCCGAGCCCAAGCTTGCCCACGTCGCCCGCCAAGTTCTCAACGGCCTCAACTACCTCCACACCCACAAGATCATCCACCGCGACATTAAACCCACCAATCTTTTGGTCAACAGCAACATGGAAGTGAAGATCGCCGACTTTGGCGTGAGCAAGATCATGTGCCGGACCTTGGACGCCTGCAATTCCTACGTGGGTACTTGCGCTTACATGAGCCCGGAAAGATTCGACCCGGACACTTACGGTGGCAATTACAACGGCTACGCCAGTGATATATGGAGCCTGGGGCTGACCCTGATGGAGCTTTACATGGGTCACTTTCCGTTCTTGCCTCCGGGTCAGAGACCCGACTGGGCCACCCTTATGTGCGCCATATGTTTCGGAGAGCCGCCGAGCTTGCCCGAGGGGGTGTCGGAGGAGTTCCGGAGTTTCATGGAGTGTTGCTTGCAGAAGGAGTCCGGAAAACGGTGGACCGCCGCTCAGCTTTTGAGCCACCCGTTCGTCTGTAAAGATCCGAGTATATCCGTTTCTTGATGAAGGGTTGTTCAATTGTTCAGTGTCGAATATCCGTGCGAGTGGATCCGCCTGTAATTAGGAGTCGGGTCGCCGGGTTTGGCATGAATATTTTTGGACACTAGTTACCGTTGTAGGTTTCTGAGTTGTTTGTATATACTTGGCCAGATTCGAATTCGGATTCTTTCTTTATCAAGTTAATTAATTCCTCACAATCTTTATCTGTTGATTAAACTTGATTTAAGATAATCGAAATCAAATTTACTCTGATTCCTTTGATTAATTACGGGTCTTGAACATCGCCAAATTAATTAACTGACTTTCCAAGTGACTAGAAAAGAAAAGTCAGACTTGTTGCATTTACTTAGAAGTTGAAATTGACGAGGAAAAGACCACGAGGATTATTACAAGTATGATTTGATTATGATATATATAGGAAGAAAGAGGTTGTACGTAATTGATCAACCATACTAGCTTGGCTAGTGTACAAGACTAGACTAGTCAATTTGGATCTATATAGGAAGATAGTAGGAATTAACGTAGAGAGAGAGAGAGTTTAATTAGAAACCTAAACACTTAAAATTGATCAATTGTGCATATATGAGTTAGATTTGTTAGTCAAGGGCTATGAATTCGCCTCATTGCCCCAACTTCAAATCCCGGTCTCCATAATTGATCAAAATAGTGCACTCGCACCTTACTCCAACTTCAAATTCCCTTTCTCATAAATTATACATATTAATTTTTTGAAAAAATATGCCATCGTTTCGTTACCCCCAATTCTTCTTCATTTTGTATATTTTCCCCTAATTAATTAATAGCTCGGCTAAACCGTGCAAGAAATAAATAGATCCTGATGCTAACAATTCACCCCTAAATCCAACAACAAAGATTGAGATTAAACAATGATAATGTCCAACCAACGTGCTTAATTATTGTTTGTTGTTATCCAATGTTGATGAATATCTTATGAAGTTGGTTTCTAGGTAGCCCTCCACTAGCAAGTGGCAAAGTTCCAAGTTGCTATAAATAAATGGAATATGGCCCGTTCATGCGTCTCTAAAGCAGATACATGTGACATCGCAGATAAAGATTATAAACCTTTTTCCTTTTGGGAAACGATCCTAGCCGTTCAATGATTTTTTTTGTTTTTTTCCAGCTGGAAAATGATCTGGTGGTCCATATATATAAATAAATATATTATTATATGATTGGCTGCCCACGCCAACCTAATCCGGTAGATAACAAATTTGGCGCAAGTGTATGCCATCATCATGGCACGAAAGTTGGGTGTGCTGCTTCGCGACAGCTTCGATCCTAGAAATAAAAATAGAAAAATACGATGAGTCGGTAAATAAACTCCCTAACAAAGTTGAGAAATACATGTCAAAATCAAAGCTTGTCCTGTTGCCCGTGCATGAACCCCGCAACGCCCTTTGTCTCACGATACACCCCAACTTTAGTCTTGAGGGGCCATCAATCATGTTTCATGTCACCATCTAAATACCTTAACTAATGTTATTCATTTCAACTTCTTTTCTTAAAAAGAAAAAATTCATTGCATATGTGATTACGTCAGTTGTTTAGAATTATAAATTTATCCACTGATACTTTAGTTCCTTCATTTCTTATATATTAGAATAGTTTAAGAAGAAGAAAAATATATTCTCGAAAAGAAAAAAAAGTGACTACTTGTTAGACACATGAAAAATAGAAAAAGAGAATAGGCCGAGTCTAATAACGTGAGCTTGTAATTAAACTGGACATTAAAGTGATTGGTTGTTTGATTGAAAACTTCTTAAATGAGGCGTAGTGTGAGATGTTCATTTTTGCCCTTGATGGGTGAAGTCGCACAAAGCAAGCCCCTTACCCTCGGGTTAGTAGGGTCCTCCAACCACAAAGGTTGGGTAGCAAACCTCAAAAACAGAAAAGAATAGATCCTCGATAAAAAGATAAAGAGACTATCCAAATCAATTTTAATGGGCATGGTGAACTTGACCCAATCAATTACATGGACTGGACCTTTTTATGTTTTAGAGCAATTAAGTTAGCCCAGCTGCATTACGAAGCCTTAGAAACTCTTTCATTTTGGGCCTTGAAATTCTTATAATTCAAATCACACTTGTTGGGCGTTAGCTCTCCTCCTCAGTGCCCAAAAGGATAAAATTCGTCAGATTTCGCAAGCCACGTGAGTTTCTTACTCGTACGGTCGCATTGACGCGTCACTGCTCATGCAAGATGTCAAGTACCAACTGCAACCTTTTACTTTGTTTAATTTTGGCCTTCACGTAATTGAAAAGAAAAAAGGATAAAATGATAAAAATTCCTAATTTTAGTTAATAAAGATTTGGATTTAATTTAATTTTTTAATATGTAATTGATTTGGTAATTTTGGTTGTAGAATCGTTTTATTTGGCACAGGGTGAGTCAGGGAGCATTGGGCGACTGAGTTAACAAACGAAAATGGTAAAAAATGAGGTTAATCCATCTTCTGCCAATCCCATCTGTCACCATCAACATGCAGTCCCTGTAATCTAATCTATAGGGATTAAAATATTCAAACTTTGCACCATCAAATTCAACCAAATGCTAGAAGACGCAATCGATTCCTATAACTCCACGTTCTCATAGAGCCCACTGAATATTTTTAACTCGGATTCAATCTTCTTCATCATCATCATCATCTTCTTCTTCTTCTTCTTCTCGGTCTTGTTATTCACACCTCGAGACTACTTGCACAAGAGTTAGCTGAAAATTCTTGATCCATGGCTTCTCTCAGTTTTACTCAGATCAGAGGCAAGAACCCAGTTGCTGAATTTTCCAGGACTCGTCCTGAGTTGGGTTTGACTCGGCCTAGCAGAGTTGGGTTTAGGGTGTTTGCCTCTGAGTCTCAGACCAAGCCAGAGCCTGATCTTAGTGTTACTGTCAATGGTTTGCACATGCCCAATCCCTTTGTTATTGGCTCCGGTCCACCCGGTACTAACTATACGGTCATGAAGAGGGCGTTCGATGAAGGGTGGGGTGCTGTGATTGCCAAAACTGTAAGTCTTGCTCCTCTTCTATTTCTGTGTTCGGATCCTCAGTTTGAATTATAAAATTGTGAGCTAGTGCTGCTGCATGATGGTAGCTTATCCATCTGTTTGTTTGGTTACTGAGAAATTTGGAAGAAAGAATGTGAAAATCCAGAATTTGTTTAGCAAAGGTACTGCTTAAAATGAATTGACAATAATATTGTCATGTTGAACATCTTCAGATTCATTGATTTGGGGGAAAGCCCATTTTCTGAACTTTGTTGCAGACCTTAATTCTTCAAAACGAATTTTGAGGTCATTTCCATTGCTGGATCTTGAGTCATTTTCTGTCTTGTATGTGGGTTGCGATTTTTGCATTCAATCTTAACTTACGTTTCGATAGGTGTCACTGGACGCAGCAAAAGTTAAAAATGTCACTCCTCGATATGCTAGGCTACGAGCAGATGCAAATGGCTCACCCAAAGGGCAAATTATTGGGTGGGAGAACATAGAACTGATAAGTGATCGACCTCTTGAGACCATGTTGAAAGAATTCAAGCAATTAAAACAAGAGTATCCAGACAGGATTCTGATTGCTTCAATTATGGAGGAATATAACAAAGCTGGCTGGGAGGAACTTATTGACCGTGTCGAGCAAACTGGAGTTGTAAGATATAGCAATTAACTAAGTTTCTATTACAAATTTCATACTTTGAGCTTGGAGCTTGCAGCATTTGTCATCTAACATCTGATCTTTTTTCTTAGGATGCCTTTGAAATCAATTTCTCCTGTCCTCATGGTATGCCAGAACGCAAGATGGGTGCTGCAGTTGGCCAAGACTGCGCACTTTTGGAAGAAGTCTGTGGATGGATTAATGCCAAAGCTACAATTCCTGTTTGGGCTAAGATGACTCCTAATGTCACTGACATCACACAGGTCAGCTTGCTTAACTTCTCACACTTTTGCATTTCTTAAAGATGTGTTCTCGTTCAGAAAAATTCAAAATGAACAGGTCTAAATTAACAGCAGTTTCATTTCTTTACTATTACATATTTCTTCTCTTTTTCCTTTAGATGTATGCTACAAGATGTTTATCACTATCATTTACAGTAAATTCTATTATAATTTTCCTCGTATCATTTAATCCTTTTGTTTGTAGCCCGCTAGAGTGGCTCTGAGCTCAGGATGTGAGGGGGTGGCCGCTATTAACACAATCATGAGTGTAATGGGGATCAATCTAACTACCTTACGGCCTGAACCCTGTGTGGAGGGGTATGCATGCTGAAACTAGAAATATTATATTATTTAGTTTGACTTGTCATTTATCTCAGGAAATCATGCCCAATTTTCTGTCAGATACTCAACTCCTGGAGGCTATTCTTCTAAGGCAGTGCATCCTATTGCACTTGCAAAAGTGATGAATATTGCAAAAATGATGAAATCAGAGTTTGGTGATAAGGATTACTCACTTTCTGGTATTGGGGGTGTTGAGTCCGGTGGTGATGCTGCAGAATTTATTCTGCTTGGAGCAAATACTGTTCAGGTATGTTGAGAAACTAACTTTTGTAGTTTCTGTATATTACTCTCTACAATTATGTGTAGTGATGGACTCTACAACCTTCAACACACACAATTTGACTTCGTCGCCATTAGTGTTTATCTCCATAATTGACTTAGTAATGTACAGATTTTGAGGTTATTCTGCACATGTCATGTTAGGCAGCATGCCATGAAAAGTGATAGGACCGGCCTAAACAGTTTGAGGCTCAATACTACTTTACTGTAGAAGAAATAAAATTGTGTGATTGCTCTTGCAGGTCTGTACTGGGGTCATGATGCATGGATATGGTATTGTGAAAAAACTCTGTTCTGAGCTTCAGGATTTTATGAAACTACACAATTTCTCATCTATAGAAGATTTCAGGGGGTAAGCAATTTCTTTTTAGAATGAATGTTACATCTAAACAGAATTATAACTTCAGGTGAAAAATGGAGTATACTGATATTTTCGGATGGTCTTTTCTTTTCAATGAATTTGCAGGGTTTCCCTTGAATATTTTACAACACATACTGATTTAGTACGAAGGCAACAAGAAGCAATACAACAGAGGAAAGCTGTCCGGAAAGGTTTGCAATCGGACAAGGAGTGGACAGGAGACGGCTTCGTCAAAGAGACTGAAAGCATGGTTTCCAACTAAATTACACAACCATACAAGCATTGGCCGGCATATGATTGAAATATATGGGATGTTCATCTCTTTTCTGGTGTAGAGTTTAGCCCAAATTTCTTTTAATTTGGAGAAATGAACTGTATGTATGAACATCTCAGTGTTGATGTAATAACTTGTTAAGATATGTACTTTCCAATCCATCCAATCAAGCTAATTAACTTTTTTTTTTGGGGGTTTCAGTTTCTGACGAAGCATGAAAAATCTATATTATCCTCCAGAGTCCAGACGCATTTATAAATAAATCGATTGTGCTATTGTTAGTAAAAATAATTCATTGGAAATAGATATTGGTTGGTGAATACAAAACCAGTTTCGTTCAATTTGTTTGATTCCCTGGAAATATCAGACTAATAAATGAAACAGCTTGAGATGGACGCATAATTAAAATTAAGGACCTAATTTTACATGCCATGTTGGGCGCGAGTGTGTCACAACTCACAAACGTGATTGGATTGGAGGCAAATATCATATTCATACCATATATATAAAAATTATATTCTGGAAAAATTCATCAGGTTCCATGAAAGCACTGGATCCTCCTGCCCTTTTGCCCGTCTGCAGACTGCAGGCACAATCAATTGTAGCTTTCACCTACGATATTACAAGATTAATTCACAACAGGAATTAGCTAGCTATAGTATTATATTGGTACATGCATGCGGTGGTTGTGGCTGTGTTTAATTTAGATGGTCAACAGACTGACCGGAAAGTGAGGTGGCCGGTTCAGGTTGATGAGATCCTGATAGCTCCTTGAGTTGCAGGTGCATGTTACTTATGAATTCCATCGACGTTTGCTGCGGTTCCTCCATTGCTTCTTTCAGCTTCCCAAGTGCCAAGCAATATGCTTCCTGCATCAATAATATATTATATATACCCCAGTCCAAGTCCAAGTCCCAGTCCCAGTCCCAGTCCCAGTCCCAGACAAGTAATAATAATGAATTTTTGTTAAAAACACAGACAGCAATATATTGAATTATAGATATATGCTTCCTGCTCATATTTCTTGGTCTTTATATCTCCACAGTTAATTGCATGCGTTACTGAAAAGACTTAGTGTGCATTAATTTGGGATATTAATTAACTTCCTTGAGTACGTACTACTACTCTCGGTGTGCATTAATTTGTGTGTACGATGATGGAGCTAGCACACAAGAGAGAAGGATAAGGTTATAATATATGTGAAGAGGGATCAATTTTAACTAATTACCATGAAGTGATCGAGGTCAGATTGTCGATTTTCACTGGCCTTGTACTTGTTGTCAAGCTGCTTCATATCTCTGCTAACATCTCCCTCTAGGTCTAGGTCACCACTAATTCCACCGACCTGATGAAGATTTGAAAGAAGAAGAAGAAGAAGAAGACGACGACGGATCTAATTAATTAGTAATTAATAAGCATATATGCTGCTTAATTATATATGCAGGCAGCAGGAGGATGGATGCCCTATTTTGTATCAGATAGAAGGCACATATACAGATTGTGCAAGCAAGCTAGGTATACCCCAATAAGGCATATATTTAAGCCTTAACCAAACTTGTATTGTAGCTATAAAAACCTTCACTGCAAATCAATTTACACACACTCACTCACACAAACACACAAACATAGGGAGTGGGAGAGCGATCTAGAGAGAGAGAGAGAGAGAGAGAGAGAGAAGAGAGACCTTCAAACAATCCAAGTGAGCTTCAACCAACAGCCCATATAAGGGATGGGTAGAGATTCTGTTTTTGAGGATCTCATGATCTTCAACAATCTCTTGTTTTTCTTTCTCCTTGTAAGTAGTAGAACTACTCAAGGCTCCTTCCATATTATAATTACAAATCTTCCAACGTAACCTGGAGAGGAGATCGACTCTAGCTATACCTATAAGTATAAGCAAATACAAATTCTCTGGACTGCACTAACAACAATTATGCATCATACCAGTCAGTCTTACCATTTTTGTTCAACTATATATATACTAGTCTACTAGTACTGTGACTCTCTCTCTCTCTCTCTCTCTTTCTCTCTCTCTCTCTCTATTATATATTACAACTAAGTGATCAGTGCAAAGAGAGTACAGACGCTCCCATTTTTGGAATTCACCACTGGAATGACTCATGCATGCATATAATTTATATTTCATATATTAATTTGATCAGTCTCTCATCATGATCAGTCGGTCAGAAACACTAATGCTTAATTGGGGTGTGGGTTTTTGGCCTTTGAAATCTCTCTCCCTCTCTCTCTCTCTCTCTCTCTCTCTCTCTCTCTCTCTCTCTCTTTTCTGTCTTTATACATGAAAGAAAGTAACATATCAAAGGAGTTTCTCGAACAGCGGGGACTTTGCTAGTACATTTCTTCCTATTCATCAGTCTGCATTGTGTGTCTTTATATAAGTTTCCTTTTTTACTAGTCAATCCCTCACTTTTTCAAGCAGTACTTCCAAATTCCCCACTGTTGATGTATCAGGGCTGCTTTCTTTTATCAATGTTTGCTCACATTTATTTGAGGAAGAGAATGTTTCCACTACTGTGGATGCACTCATACGAAAATGACCCTTCATTGCTGCGCCTGTGATATATATGGTATCATAGATTATGTACGTACGTACCCAGACATTAATTGATCCACCAAAAGCTTTTTAATAAATTATTATTCAACCATTTTCCTTTATATATAATATATATCATACACACAAACTAACTGGTAATCAAAGGCAGATACATATATATATATATATATATATATATATATATAATGGATTAATTTGTAGTTAAAGTTGTTCATAATCTTTATTTATTTTCACACAAGATCCGACTGGTTTTAGGGTTCACATCATTCGGTTATTGCACACACCAATTTAGGGTTCTCCAATCACTTTGTTGCAGGTCTCAAATTAGGGTTTTGATTTTGGGAAGAATTGGGGCAAATTGGAGGGATAAATACAACTGATGGGTGAGTATATGCGAAATGACCATATACCCCAAGTTGAAATGCCACTTTGCTTCCAGATCAGCTGATTTAACGATTTTTCTCTGAAAACTAACAGAATGAGGCAACCTCGGTCGTATAATGGAAGTCCAGGGGGGCGTTGAGTTATTATAAACTTCAGGGGGCAATCTGAGACAATTTTGAAACCACATGGGGTATTTCAACAAATAACCCTAAATTATATATGTGGACTACGTTTTAATTTAGCTAGATCTACTAATGATTGTAAAAGCGGTTCAACCGGAGGCCCTAGCCCGGGCAAGAGGCCCCCTAGGCCCCCAATCTGGTTTCCAGCGCCCAAGTCTTGCCAGGGCAAGAGCTGGGCTCCACCAGCCCGGGCGGTCGAGTCCAAAGGCAAGACTTGCCTGGGCTGCTGCTTAGGCAAGTTTACATAATGTTGACATCAATGTGACGTTAGCAACCAATTTAAATAACCAAAAATTTGAAAAGAAAAAAAAAAGAGGAAAAAGGAAAATTTTCAGAATTTTTTATATTATAAATACTTAGCCATTTTATTCACTTTCCACACCAAAACTCTATACAAATTCCTCTCCTCATAGCTCATGTGAATAGTCGTTGCCCTTAGGTTGCCATGTGAATAGTCGTTGCCATGGCAAATGGATGGAAATGCTCCAAGAGATAAATATTTTTCATGCCCCGGCCCTCTTTTCTTATCTCTCCCCTCAGGTTATAACACATTATTTTAACTTAATCTGGTATCCTATAATCTATGGTATGCTAGAATACTTTACTAGCTACTTGTATATTATGTATGCCCTTTTATATTACGTTATCCTAGACTTGTGAAACGTGATAATTCCAAAAAATAGTTAGTCTTAGACTAGTAGTATGTAATGTAAAAACCCAAAGGTCATTGTTCAGCGTGCATGAGGTGGTAGTATTAGACTAGTAATAGTATATGAGATACTGGATGGCCCTAATTACGGGCTATGATTCTATGAATAATAGACTGTCCTTTTGGTCATGCGCAGCAGGATACATGCAAATTGCAATGCTATCTTAAATCTTTTGTTGGGTTGGGTTGGGTGATCCTCTCCTCTCCTCTCCTCTCCTTGTCCTGTTAAAAAACTTATATAGCTAGCCCAATGTCGTGCAAACCAAGCCCATCTTTAGATTTATCTCTGGCTCTGGCACAACAATTGAGCCCGTATATTTGTTGAGATAACACACCCTAGTCGGTAATTCGTATGGTAATTTGGTCATGAATCATGATTGATGATTGAATTGAAGAGTTGCAAATTCATGAGTCGTGAGGTTTCCACGTGTATATATATATATATCAGAAAGAATCTGTCGCTGCACAGCGGGCCATAGGATGCTAATCTTGTCTACAACAGACAGTGGCAATAACCAACACAGACATGTGGGTTTCTGCAGTTAAACAGCATCCATGTTGGAAGGTTTGATATGCATCATGCACCCCCCATATATATATATATATATATATATATACATACATACATACATGCATATATAGCTAGCAGATATCTGGCTGATATGATATGATATGATATGATATGATATAATATAACAAGCTGAAAATGAAGATTATGACTAAATGATTAGACATGAGAGATCAGAGCTAGCCCTGGTAGCAGATATCTGGCCATGTGATAATTTTTATGGGTTTATTTATATATGTGTATAATTAGGACTTTATATAAATACTTCACGTGATGCTCCCGATGGACCATGTGCTTTGGAGGTGAACGATGATTGGGTTTGTTTTGAGGTTGACATGGTCTGCATTGCAATTTGCATGTATAGGAAGGAACATATATATGATCTGGCTTTTCCAAATTAATTGTGTGCCAAGTGCCAATCTATCCAAATTATATTTACCCTAAATTCTCTTCTAATTAAGCTTTTCCATTAATACTACTGTTGGATCCGAAGCATATATATCCAGGACCGGGAAGGAATTAAGGTAAGTCTTGGTTTAGCTAATTAATAACTTGGCTATGTGTAATATGTTAACATCTCCATGTAATCTTCATTGACAGTACTGTAAGGAATACAACAACGTACGTACGGTACGACGATGATCAATTGCAACTATATATATATGTCTGTGTCTGTGTCTGTGTCTGTGCTTGCATGCTGGCTCATCGCCCTCCTCTTCCTCTAATACTAATTATATGCGTATATATGTAACACAGAAACATTAAGGTAGGAAGGATCAACTTCAGGACTTTCCAATGGTAAATAAATTATATAGGGCTCTTCTTCTTCTTTCTCAGTGCATGTGTGCATGGTGGAAGTAGTACTGCATATATTAAAGGCATGCATCCATATATATATATATATATATATATATTTTTTTTTTTTGAGAGAAGCATGCATCCATATTATATTCAAGAAAAATAGCTATATAGTAACAGTACGTACTGTTTCTCGCTAGTATCTCCGTACCAAGATGTGACTGAAGACTGGAGTTGATATATATATATATATATATATATATGAATTTGTTATATACGCTCAAAACTTCTGGTTTTGCTTATGCCTACGCTAACTTACTCCAACATCCACTTGCCCCACCTGTCCAAGGCAAGAATCATACATAAGCAGGCAGCGCAGGCCATCAACACACACACACAAACACACACACACACATATATAAATATCTGTAGAGATAAGAGGAAGAGGCAAAAGGTGTGGACTGTTTTCCTCTATCGGCACAGTTGCAATTAATGGCTTTTGGGATGAATAACAAGCTGCGCATTAATACTGCTCTGGTTGCATTTATGCTGTTGCTGCTGCTGCTATTCATCGTCGTATACGTAGCTGATGATGGTAAACATTATATATGGTTTACTCTCAAATTAATACTATACTTGTTGATCATGTTCATGATATCTGATTGTCAAAAACTTTTTTAAATTAAGTCCTTCAATTATTTATAACATGACATTCTTTTTCTTCTTCTTGTCACTCACGCGTATATATAGGTACAGGAACAGGAGGAGTTAATGACAAAGTTGCAAGTCTTGTTGAAGATGAAGCCGCCAAGACCAAAACTACCAAAACCAAAACCAAAACAAAGCAAGAGAATAATCTTATGAGGGGAGAAGACTTGGACTTACTGGTCATGGATTACACCCCAGCTAGAAAGAAGTCCCCCATTCATAACTAAATTATTATTTAATTATATAATATATATTATAGTGAGAACTAAAATATACAAGTTTTATTTCTTAAACTACGTATTATAGCAGGGTTCAATAAGACCCGGGAAGGAATAAATGGTGTAGTGCGGTCGTATTTATTTGCCACGACTATATATGTTCCATTGCATGGCAGAATTAAACTTTTCAATATATATCTATTTCTCATTTTCCTTAATTATTATCTGCTGCTAATTTGTGAGCCAGCTAATTAATTATACACTGACGTGACAGGCAATGATCAAGGATAGTTCTTTTCTGTGTTTTGATTGAAGGAGTTAGTTAGTCACCCAATTGCTTGAACTTAAAGATCCCTTTCCTCTACTTCCCGCCCTTTTCTCTCTGGATTCGTTGTTTTTGGTTTTTTGGTTTGTGGTGAAAAACATTCGTCGTGAAACGTTGCCGTTGTCATGATATAATTGTCATCTTTTGATTTAAGTATGCAAGAATTTGACTCCAATTGTCAGCTTTCAATATAGATTTGGAGATATGAAGCAGGGATGATGACGGGTTGCGTCAGTTTATGGTTTAGTCGATGTGGCACTATGGGTTTAGCCAATGTGGCGCTATAGCTCTCTTCGGGTTGCCCGAGAGGATGTGGAGCGGTGATCTTGTTTCTTAGTTTGTTTTAGTTTAATAATTCCTATGAAGTATTTAGGAGTTTGATGTGGTTTGTTTTTTGTTTAGGATTTTTTATTTCCCTTTGACTTTTGGCTTTTGATACAGATTTGTCGTTTCTGCCTTTATGCAACAAATCTTTATAATATGTTTGAGTACATGTGCTTATGGTTGTTGATGCGGGAATTTTAATCATTTTTTGGGTTGCGCGTATTCTCTCCAAATCAATTCAACTTGTTGTATCGTTTGGTAAGTGGAGAAGTTGGCAATGTGCTTCTTCCAATCCAAAAATACTTCATCTTATTGTTACATTTGAAGGATTAATAGCTATGCAATTAGACTTTGCCATTAATTTCTTTCCACAAGAATGTCTAATTTTATGTTCTGTTAGGAAGTGCTTTTGGATTAATAATAAAAAAAACCTAACTGAAAATTGGAATCAAAGCCTATATATATATAGTTTGAAAGAGCAGGAACTTTGGTATTGAACAATAAGGCTTAATAAGTAGTAAGGCAGGCATGGATATATATAATATATGCATAATTCACCAATATGGACAGATTTTAGGTTTCATTGTAAATATTTCTTGTCAACTTCTTATATGGATTCCGAACTACTACAAGAAGTTAAAAAACTTAAACTATAGAAGTGTTTTCTTATATATCTCCTCTCATCTCCGATGAATTCTTTCCTGGTTTTTATCCTGATTTTGTACAAATCATTGCTCCTCTGCTCAAACGTCTGGCATGGCCTTACAATTAATGCTTTATATGCAACAGACCATACCAACCTCGACAAGAGCGGCATGAGGAATGTTGAGAGCAACTGGAGGCTCTCTGCAATTTTTATCACAAAACGCATAAGTCATGATCAGCAAGCGCTTCAACACGTCTGAGCCATCACGCACTGCTAAATGCACCTGCCCCAGGAAGTACGCTGTGCCACTCTCCCTTGCATCTATTAGTTCTTGCAGCTCATCCCTAACAGATGCTCGCATTTTCGGACTATTCGCAGGCAACATGAACCGCACCTTTTTTCTCATCACTGGACCCAAACCACTCTCCAATGCATCGCCCACCATTGGAGCTAGCTGAGTTTCAATATTGCTCACCAAGCCCACAGACTCCTCGTCTGAGTTTGTTTCATTCAATGGAATCAAAGCGCTTCCATCAGCTGGTGGCTTTCCAACAACCACCATTCTTCCTTCTGATGAATACATGGATTCAAACTCATTTTCTTCCATGGTAATGAACTCTCCGATTGAACTAATAATCTGTTCTTCAAAATTATCAGTGTCCCTAATAGGATCACAGTATCCATATCTCACAACACACCGATAAATCTTCAAATCTTTTGGGCCAACCCTGCCAATAATGTTGTGCGGAAGCGTCAACCAATTGCGAGTGAAAAATAAACAACAACTGGCAGGAGATAAATAGAACACAAAACACAACACCAACAAGAACACCAAGATTTATACTGGTTCGGCAATGCCTACATCCAGTTTGGAGACGACGGAGTAATTCACTATAATCAAAGAGAGTATACAAAGTGTTTATCACTCAAGAAAACCCAAAGCCCCAAATACACCCAAGTCTCACTCTCACAACAATTGAAGAGAAAACAATGATACAAAGCAAAGAACAATTAGAGAGATTTCTCTCTTTGGCTAGATGCCTTTCTTGCTATTTTTCTCTTCTACTCAATACTTGGTGGGATGCTACAAATGGAACCATTTGCTTCCAATTTATAGCCAAAGATGCAATAGTGTGAATGCAAGCTTCAACTATTCATTTGTTGGCTACCAAACTTACCAATGGATGGCTACCAAACAATCCACCCTTTTTGACCTCATAGTAAGCCAACATTTACTCACATGGGCAACTCCAAAATTCTTCTACATTTGAGCCAATTTCCAACAATCTCCACCTTGGCTCAACATGTAACAAACTCTCATAGTAACACTCCCAATGGTCGTCTCCCAATCCCCCAAGGGGCAATCAACAAATTTTACGAATTCCAATCAAGTTCAAGCAATGCTTAAACTTAAACAACGAAACTGGCTTCTCCAACCTATCAAATTGCTTGTACCATTGTCTTGGAGACTGCTTCAAGCCATACAATGATATCTGCAATTTGCAAACCCAATTTTCCTTTCCAGCAACACTAAAACCTTCTGGCTTTAGACATATATATCTCCAAATCACCATGTAAGAAAGCAGTCTTGACATCAAGTTGAGCCAACTCAAAGTCAAATTGCACAACCAAAGCCAACAAAATACGAATAGAAGAATGTTTTACTACATGAGAAAATACCTCATTGTAGTCTATACCTTCCTTCTGAGCATAGCCTTTTGCTACCAATCTGGCTTTGAATCTTACACTGTCTTTTCCCAAGAATTCCATCTCCTTGGCATACACCCAATTTTGTTGCTGTGGAGGCTCTTGGGTAGGTGCCTCCTCTTCATCATCCTTGTCCTCATCGTCAGAATCAAATGTAGGACTAGTGTCTGGAACATCAGACCTTACCTGGAACAACTGGAGTCTTCAGGAACTCCACCCGCTTTGAACAACTCATGGTCTTGGTTGCTTCAATTTCACCTTCACGCTTGTTCTGATTAACCATAGCAGCCTCATCAAAAGTCACATCTCTGCTTACAACAAATTTCTTCTCATCTGGACACCAGAGTCGGTATCCCTTCACGCCAGTACTAAAGCCCATAAACAGAGCTTTCTTTGCTCTTAGATCCAACTTGCTTTCTCTTGACATGATAGTAAGCAGCACAACCAAATATGTGTAAAAACTTGTAATCAGTACAAGGTTTACCAGACCATACCTCCATGGGTGTTTTCCCCTCGTTCGCAGCAGCCGACAACCGATTAATGAGATGACTTGCATAACTAATCGCCTCAGCCCAAAACGCCTTGCCTAATCCAGTATTAGACAACATACACCGAACTTTCTCAAGCAAAGTACGGTTCATGCGCTCCGCCACCCCATTCCGTTGCGGTGTCTCCCTAACCGTGAAGTGCCTCACAATACCCTCATCTTGACAAACTTTCAAGAAAGGATCAGACCTATATTCACCACCATTGTCTGATCTGAGAGTCTTGATCTTTCGATCGCTTTGCGTTTCAATCATCTTTTTACACTTCAGGAATATCTTCAAGACTTCATCTTTACGCTTCATGGTGTACACCCATACTTTTCTAGAGAAGTCATCAACAACGGAGACCAAACAATGGTAACCTCCCCAAGGTGCATTCTTGGAAGGTTCCCAAACATCAGTGTGAACATAATCTAGAATGCCTTTAGTGTGGTGAATAGCGGTATCAAATTTCACTCTAGTTTGCTTACCAAGCACACAGTGTTCACAAAATTCCAATTTGCATGCCTTTGCACCCTTTAATAAGCCTTGCTTCACCAATCCTTGCAACGCTTTTTCACCAGCATGCCCAAGACGCATATGCCATAACCTCGTGGTGTCTGTGCTATCTGCGTCAGGAGCTTCGGTGACAGCTGCTCCACCAATAACTGTACTCCCCTGCAAGAAATACAAGTTATTTCTTCTTGTACCTTTCATCACCACCAGTGCCCGTCACACAGCTTTAAGAACTCCACCATTCATGGTGATCTTGAGACCCTTGGATTCCAAAGCGCCCAATGAGATGAGATTCTTCTTCATATCCGGTACATACCGAACATCACTCAATTCTCTTGACTGTTCCATCATGCATCTTCAAACAGATTTTGCCTATCCCTTGTGTTTTGCAAGCATTATTATTGCCCAACAAAACAACTCCACCATCCAGCTCCTTGAAGCTAGAGAACCATTCCCGAATGGGACACATATGATAGGTGCAACCTGAATCCAAAATCCACTCCTCGAAGTGACCATCAGCAGATGAACTAGCCAAAGCAAACTCGAAATCATCATCTCCAGATTTTGCAACATTTGCTTCATAATCCGCTTTCTCCTTCTCTTTGTTCTTCAATTTGGGGCAGTCTTTCTTCCAATGACCCTTTTGGCGACAAAAGGCACATTCATCTATGGCAGGAAACTTTCCCCGCTTCCCAGATTTTCTTTCCTCTGTTCGACCCCTTGCAACTAGTGCCTCGGTTTGTGAATTGTGAGTCTTCTGGTCCTTCTTACGACACTCATGATTCACCAATGCCGCAGACACCTCCTCAAGTTTCACCTCGGATTTTCCATACAACAAAGTAGTTGTCAAATGATCATAATCATCGGGCAATGAATTTAACAAACATAGTGCCTTATCCTCGTCAGGAATTTTCACATCAAGGTTTGCTAAATCAGCAAGTATTTTATTATAATCATTGAGGTGTTCGTGCATAGAAATACCTGAACGATATTGAAATCGGAAGAGTCGCTTCTTTAAGAAGAGCCGATTTTCTGCGCTCTTGGTCATATACTTCTCCTCCAATTTCGTCCATAACTCCTTAGCAGAAGTTTTTCACTCCTACGAAACCCCAGTTGAAAACTTGGAGCTCTGATACCACTTGTTGTGCGGAAGCGTCAACCAATTGCGAGTGAAAAATAAACAACAACTGGCAGGAGATAAATAGAACACAAAACACAACACCAACAAGAACACCAAGATTTATACTGGTTCGGCAATGCCTACATCCAGTTTGGAGACGACGGAGTAATTCACTATAATCAAAGAGAGTATACAAAGTGTTTATCACTCAAGAAAACCCAAAGCCCCAAATACACCCAAGTCTCACTCTCACAACAATTGAAGAGAAAACAATGATACAAAGCAAAGAACAATTAGAGAGATTTCTCTCTTTGGCTAGATGCCTTTCTTGCTATTTTTCTCTTCTACTCAATACTTGGTGGGATGCTACAAATGGAACCATTTGCTTCCAATTTATAGCCAAAGATGCAATAGTGTGAATGCAAGCTTCAACTATTCATTTGTTGGCTACCAAACTTACCAATGGATGGCTACCAAACAATCCACCCTTTTTGACCTCATAGTAAGCCAACATTTACTCACATGGGCAACTCCAAAATTCTTCTACATTTGAGCCAATTTCCAACAAATAAGATACCTCCGACTTGCAGGGACGTAACGCATCGGTAGGGACTTGAACGACACGAAGATCAAAACTTGGTGAAATGCAGGAAGGTTGGTAATGAAGTGTGAGAAGAAAGCTGGAATTCCTGTCACTATATCAGTATAAATGAAACCAATGCCGGGAACCCTGGTAACCCCTAGGCCTGGGCTAATATCAGTAAGCCATTCTGCAGATACCTTGTTTTGTAAGTCAAATTCAAGCTTCTTCTTGGTTCCATAATGCCACGAAAGCATGACTGTCAAGGACAATGCCAAAAGGACAACCAAATACCAAGCTCCCTTGTGGAAATTCAACATACAAGCTGATACATACATCACCTCAATGGATCCAAAGAATATCAGACAACAGACAGATTCAAAAAAATTCTTCTCCCAGTACAGGGCAATTACGAGTGACATGAGACAAGTCGTTACGAGCATTCCAGAAATTACGGCCAAACCTGTGGGAGATTGAGCTATTAATATCTATCAGATAACAGCTATATGTAAATAATGAAGTTCCTAGAGAGTATGTCAGGGGTTGGTATACTGGTACCCTAGTACTAAAGAATACAGATATTGTTTGGAATGCATACCTGTGGCAGAACCAATTCTCATAATATCATGGAAACCAATTGTAACAGCGAGGCTTAGAACCATCAATAGCCAGTTGATATCAGGAATGTAAACCTGCCCATGTATCTTATCTGATGTATGAATAACTTTTACTCTGGGGAAACAACCAAGTGCTAGGCACTGATTTATGATGGAAAAACTGGCTGTTATGGTTGCTTGGCTTCCCACAACTGAAGCCAGAAGGGATAATGCTATGAACCAGTGGCGAATTCGGTCTGGACTTTCAAAAAACAATACATTCTTTATGTTAGATATCTAAAGTTGGTAGATGAAGCAACTAATAAAGAAAAATAAGCATGCTTACGGGGGATGGATTCACTGAGATGATTGAAATCTGCAACATGCAAGTTTTTGGAGATATATGCAGCTTGGCCGGCATAGCATAAAACAAGGACTGGATAAATCAAGCATACAAATGTAATCTGCAGCAGGACGCCATCCACAAGTTCATTTTAATTTCAGAACACACTTTGATATAAGATTCAAAAAATTTGAGATATATCAAAAACCTTGATCGATTTCTTTGTGAAATGACCTAGATCTGCAAACATTGCCTCTGATCCTGCAAAAGGTACAGTGTTTCAGGGTCTAATGAAAACATCTGGTTCCGAATAAAATTACAACATTAATTAAAGATGGTAAAATGAAGCTCATGGGATCATAGTAAGACCTGCTACACACAAAACGATGCTGCCTAGTGACCTCCAACTTTTGATTTCAATGTTCTTAACAAATCTGTACATGTACATTGGGGAGACAGCATGGATAATTTGTTTGTTCCAGTGGAAAATGTTATATACACTGCCTCCACCGATAAATATCAGCCAAATGACAATAATTGGAGCAAAAATAAACCCAATTTTATGAGTCCCATAGTGTTGTAGTGTGAAGAGGCACACCAATATAGCAGATGCCGTTGGAACTGGTACATCTATGAAAAATACCAAGTGAATAAACAGATTAGCTAAGATATCCAAGTTATGACCAATATAGTAGATGCAATGGGAACCAGATAAACTTTGGCCATCATGATTGACAGGCTCAGAATGTGTTGTGTTTATTTTCCAGGTGGTGTGTATTTCTCCTTTTAGTTTCTCCGGATTCTTTGCTTTCCATTTTACTTGACATGTGTGCAAGAGTGCCTCTACAAAAATTATGTTGAGTTATCATGAAAAAAGTGTTCAAGCTTCTTCAGGTCACTGAACAGGAAACAACATAAGCAAAGAAGGTGGAACAGATGCAGTGGAAGTACCTACTTGATGACAGAGTACTCACATTTCTTAAAAGCATTTGATATGGCCTCCTGTTTTCTTGGTGAAGATGAAACTGGTAAGAACCACAAGATACAACTTAAGTGTCAGAGTAATGATTGACTATATAGCTATTAAAGGATGATTGAAAGAAATATATACTTCACTAATTGAAGTTACGGCTAGGTCTTACATAAGTGTGCCATATCTGACATTGATCTTTGAACACCTGATGAAACTGAATATACTGAGGAAGACAAAGACAAAGAAAACGAATCATTCAAACATTTAATCATATCTGACATAAGTTTAATGCAGAAATCCAATTTTCTTAGAAATTTCTAATATTATTTAGAAAAATTGACGAGGAATGCCAAACCAGATAGAGCTGGGGTAAGCACCCCAACACCAATCGTCATGCAGGAACCGAACAGAGCAAGGAACAACATTAAATAGTGGCTACTTTTATATTTCTCAATGGCTCTTCTAGCCCTTGATTCCACCTTTATCTTGAAAGGACTTCCCGTCTCATAATGCATAACCTCATTAGCACTTGTGTCATTTGGAAGCAGACCCACTTTAGCATGCCTACACAGGAGTGAATACAAAGCAAAAGTACCACCTACCAGATGATAAAAGTGAAAAATTATTGCACAATCCTAGCACATAAATTCCTATCATCAGGAGGATAGTAGATAATTACCTTCTCCATTGTCATCCGCTCTTAATACTATAAAGGCATACTTGAGTAAAGAAATGATGTTAATAGTCCAGAAAATACAGGAGAATAGTTCATAAACAGTCTCCTCTGATTTGATATCTTCTGCATTCATTGTCCCAAAGACATATAAGGGAGCAGTACTCAGTTGACCATATATTACTCCAAGGCTCTGAAATGACAAAAGAAGTGTATGCTTCCATGTCTCCTGTATATTATATGAAGTCAAAAATTAGATGATAATAAGGTGAAGATCATGATAAATGCTGCGCTTGTATCTCTATAGCTTTATTTTTCATTGTGGGGCAACACTAAGGCACTGATTGTTAACCTTGTATTTCTTTAGCTGGAGTTAGCATCAAGAAGCAACTCAAATTGCAATTTCAATTGGTCGGGTAAGTAATTAGGAGCATTTCAGCACAGGCACACACACATGATGATGTAATGTGTATACATATTTTCTTTTTTCATATTGAGCATGTGATCTGGTGATCTGCAATCCCAGAATTGCAAACAGAAAAGTTGGTAAAACCACAATTGATCAAATAAAACAAGCTTATTTACGACACCAACCTAGGTGAAATGCCAGATATCGAGCTCCAATTTGAAGACTAAATGCAAAAGGGAATATACTGTAAGCAGTACATATCATGGAAAGTTTGGATCTTGGCTTTTTTTTTCCTTTTTTGCTCTTCTTGGTAAAAGATCAAAAATTACTAGCTACAAAAATATCAGAGCAATACAAATCAACTAACTATAACAACCCAAAGAGAGAGATCATGGGTCAATGCCTCCGCAGGTTGATACATCCATTTAGTACCAAAGCAGGCAACTTTCTTAAAACAAAAACAAATAAGTAAATAGATTATAAACAAAGTTTTGTACTTGAAAAGAAAAACAGAAGCAGGAAAGTAACCTTGAACTGGTTAGCAGAACCTAGCTGAGGATCCATGTATGATGTATGTATGTCTGAAAGGAGTAGACAGATTGGAAAGAAAAGATTAAACTGAATTCTAAAAAATGTGTATTGATGTATATATAAATAAAAGACAGAGAGCTGGGAATGCCAAGCGACTTACACAATGCCTCGTACACGGAGTTCACAACGTAAAGGATTACAACTTACAGAGAAGAGAGAGAGAGAGTAGTTGATAGTTTTGTTTGAGGTGATACAATTACTACTACTTCTAACCTTACCAATAAATAAAGAAGACGGTCTGTTTTTCTGTTTTTCTGTTTTTCTGTTTTTAATTTTTTTAAATTTGTGGTTTGTGGAGGGGGATATTTTTATATCGGTAGTAGAGAGGGAATGCCGGGCTGAAGGCGACGCCTATGATTTTGAAATAAAGAGTATGAGGAGTTTATTAAATTTATTATTATTTTAAGAAATGCATTTGTATTTAATTGATAAATGATAGAAGGCAAATCACATCCACATGGCTTTCCGTTTGGGAGTTGGTGTTTTGGGTAGGAACCGCCCACATGTTGTGTGAGCGATTATTGATTTTGCATGTTTCAAACTTATGGACTAGTACTTTGTCCAACTTGACTTTAGTTTGCTCATCAGACTCTCTAACTCATCACCAACGAGAAACACTTGCTTTTTACGGAGATAATATTATTTTGCTATATTTAATCACAACCAATCAAATTAGTCAAAATCATCCGATCAATAATGAATGAAAGAAAATGAAAGAAAGGGATCATCTTTCGTTCTTCCGGAGCCCAAAAACTAGTCAAACCAAGAAGAGAAAAAAAAAATTGCAAACTGCAGAATATCAGAGTTCGCATAAAACATAATTTATAGGAAAAGTGAAGACTTGGATTAGATGTGTGTCATCCATAAACCATGTCTAAGAAATGCAATTGCGAGCAACCCACTAACTGGATTCTGCGATTGATATACAGTGGAAGCAAATAATTAATTCCATGCACCTATCTTTAAACCCACTTCCTCACCTCACAATTCTATTTCAAACCCCTATTGCAAGTTTCCAACGAGATCCAAATTCTCTTTGACAAGTTAAAAGAAGACAAAAACTAGGTACATTCTAGTCTAGTAGAAAAGGGCCTTGACTTGCAGACCATAGATCTCAAAGTTCGAATCCCCAGCATTATGGTTGTGTGTGTGTGAGAAATCACCCCCCGTATAGTTTAAACCATGGCTTGTACGTAAAAATAAAACATTGAAACCAGAAATTTTGACTGTAGCTTTCAAAACCATAGCTATATAGCTATATACTTCTACCCTAATCAAAATTGACCATTTACAGAATCATGTTCTCCCACACAGCAGCACTAACTACACACGCTGCCTCCACAAGTAAGCTGCTGCAGTCTACAATGGGAGATATCAAAGCAGATAATAGAAGGCAATAAAATTTTGACGGGAGCCCAACTAAAATCCAAAAAGGATTCTATTTGAACCAAAAAGTCACTCAAATAAGATGGATAAAAGAATACTTTCATGACAACGATAAAATTGTGGAGCTAACTGAACATCCCTTTTGGGTTTGGGCTAAAAAACGATTCACCCAAATGCAAAAAATAAAAAAGCCAGGGTATTTGATTTACTACCAACCCCCCTTCCGCCGGTACTAAAGTTATCAAAATATTGATCAATTGCTTCATTCTATCTTTTATTCATAAGCCTTCTCCCAGTCATCAACCACTTCAGATGTATCTGCAATATTTCCTCCATGCTGCTGCCCTGCTGAAATCGAACCACTTGCATTTGATTCCAAAGCCGGATTTAAACCACCCAAAGACTGTTTTCCAGAGTCCTCAATGCTAGGAGATACAGAAGATGAACCCAAAGCTACATCACCGTCTAGTACACTCCATCGATTTAGTGAGGCAGTGATTGGAGCTTCTTTTTTCCACACAGATGCCTGCACATCCACGGAACCACCTGCCCACTCTACATCACCCCATGAATCTTCCCTCCAACCAGGCTCCCGAATCACAGCCTTCTTCCATGGATTACCCCTCAGCGCTGTAGACACTCCTCCTTCCTTAGCTGTCCCCAATCCAACCCAAGCATTAGAACCCGATGATGCCACAGATGCACTGCCATTTGAGAGAACGTTAATAGCCCCGTGATATAGTGTACCATTATCCAACCTCCTCATTGCGGTTGCGGCTCGAGCAGGATCATTAAATACAGCTAATGCATTCTTATCATTCAACCAGACTAACTCGCATTCCCCACCAAACCTCAAGACCAGTGCACTTATATCTGCATCTCTCGGCAGATCTGGGAAAGAAACTACAAGCCTGGGATCCATGTCTACTAAATGATCAAAAGCAGGAGGCTGGGGTGCATTCACTGTCGTTGTACCCTTAACCCCAATCACCCGAGCTGGGGTTTTGGATTTAGGTGTAACATGGACCACAATAAATCGCTTGGGCTCCCAACCAGCGGATTGAACTGCAAGCTTCCATCTTTCAGCAATCATCCTAACAACATCTCTCTTCTCCTTCAGCATTGGACAGAAAACATGAACTCTGAGGCCACTTGTAGGACCTCTGCTCTTGCCAAGCACCAAGTACTTGCATCTCTCCTCCACAGATAATACCCATTTGGCATCACGTCTAAAAAGGTCTGAAAGCAACTCAGAAACAGCAGAATTCTCACCAAAATGGAGTGCATCCAAGTTTGGAGAAGCTATATCAAAAGCATCTGCAAGAACCCGTTTCCGCTCCAACTTAGCACATTCATCATCACACATAAATTTCCTCTGTCCAAGTGGGATCTTCTTGCTCGTTGATTCGATTGGTTGAAGTGGTGCTGGCAACCTTTGGATAATAGAAGCTTCATACACAGTATCAGCCTTGAAACTAGCACTGCTGCCACCAGAGTCACAAGGAACATTTGCTGTTATCCGACCACAAGAACAAGTGATTGTGACGGGGAAATCACATCTGTTATCAGGACAAGGAGCATACGGGTGACATAGTGCAGTACATGTATGCCTGCAATCTCTCCTAGGAGCACCACATGTCTGTCCACAAGAAGTTTTTGTACCTGGTTCCACTGAAGAGGAAGTGTCACAGGGCGGTGGGTGACAAGTCCTGCCACAAGCATGCATACCACACTGCCTTGTCTTCCCACAGAGCTTGTTACATTTGATGTCCCTCGACCCACAAGGAATGTTCCTGAGGACGACATGCCCACCGATGCACTCCTTTGCCACAGGCACAGAACAAGGCGGACATTCTCCAAAGTGGCAGCTGTGAGAAGATGAATGCCCACAAGGCTGAGGGACTGAACATGGGAGCTGACATGATGGGGGAGGTGTACCACATGGCAATGGAGGAGGGATTGAAGTCCTCCCACATGCACAGGTTAAGTCAGTGAAGATTGTATCAAGGCAGGGAGGGCAGTGGCCACTGTGACAAAGTGATTCACAAGAATGCTGCCCACACCTTAACTTCTTCCCACAAGGCATGGAGCAAAAGTGAGGATCCCAATCCCCTGAGAGAACATTATTCGAATTAGAAAGAGGACAGCACCTCTCACTGCAACGATGCCTTCCACAATTCTTCTTCCGCCCGCAAGGCTTATCACAAGTAAACTTCTCTATCTCCATTGTGGTCTTAAAGCATTCCACAGTCCGAGAAGTTGATCCACAACGGCATTTCTGGCTCACTTTAACCAAACAAGGTGGGCAATCCCCAGTATGGCATACCTCTTGACACTGGTGCATCTCACATGGGAGGGACTTGCCACATATTTGTGAACAAGTTGGAACTGGATCCAAACAACTCTGTCGTTCCCCTTGCAAGCTTGTTTTCCCACAGTGGCATGTCTTAATCTTCGTTGGCATTAAATTGCACTCTCCACAGGGGCCTGGATGGCAAACTTCACCGCAGGCATGATTACCACAGCTAAGCTTTTTTCCACAAGTGGAACTGCAAGAAAAAACACCGTCTTCTGCTTTCACCTCTCCCTTCACAGTCATGTCTCCACAAAGAACAACCTCCACCTTTTTCTTGCAAAAGCAAGAAGCATCAACCAGAACCTGACAAGGATCACAAGGACCCACATGGCAAGTTCTCTCACAATGGTGACGCAAACAATCAAGAAGCTTATTACAATGCTGGCCACAAGTTAAAACAGACGTCCGGTCTGAGCATCTTGTGGTAATTACTTTCTTTCCACAAGGGCATAAACGTGGAGGGGCAAATGCTTTACAAGGAGGGCATGGACCTGGGTGACACTGCAAGACACAAACATGAGGGCAAAGATCATCCTTACTCACACCCCTGCCCGGGACATCCCTCTCAAGTTGCTTCCCGCAAGGCTCACCACATGAATGTGGTGTCAAATACAAATCTGAAGGCGGGTCTGTCCTCTTGCCACAAAAACAAACATAACGAATCTCCTTCGAGGATGTAAGCTGCACGTACTGACATCCAGGACACCGCCAATTAAATCCCTGATTCTTCCCTGCAGACATGTCGATAGAAGTGGGAGCTCGAGCCCATTTCTTGATGCAATTCAGATGGAAAATTGAGTAACAGCTTGAGCAAGACCAAACAGGTGCAGACCTCCTCACCATATCATAACAAATCATGCATTCAACAGTGCCCTTTGTCAGTTTATCCTGAATTTCTTGCACAAGCTGAGGTAAATTAGAGTCCTTCAATCTAACCTCCTCCTGATTCTCGCTCCTTCCCCTCTCCCTTCCATGGTTCATTGGCCGACCCATGTGACCTCTAGAAGCATTATTTCCTCTCTGCTGCTGCCGACTCTCTGATGGAGCAGAGCTATAATTGGGCTGTCCTACATTCCCATTCGGGATGTTTGAATTGAAGCTTGGAGGTGGGTTCACGGCAGCAGTGGTAGGGTTGGATCCTCTTGGGACCCACTCTCGACGAGTGGGCTGAGCGGGCTGAGGAGGCTGAGCAGGAAACCTGGACCTATCCCTTCGCTCATTTCGGACCTGAAAACTCATATTCTGCGAAACCACCGAACCCTCAAACCTCCTATTCTCCGACAGGGTGCCGAAATAGGCTGATCGAACCCAAATACAGACCAAAGGGATTGACAAACACAAAAGTTTGCAGTAACTGCATCAAAAAGACAATTGAATCAGATTAGAATTCAATAATTAAAAAAAAAATCAACAAACAAAACCCTAAACATCCAGGAGTTTAGTAAACTAAAGCCCTACGGCCCATACCCATAGAGATGCACCAAAGTGAATTCTTAAATTTTGTCCGAAAACGAATTTAATTCGTATTACTTTCTAATCCTATTCAAACTTGAAACTTTCCAACATTTCCGAACAAAGAAACAAAACCCTAAAAGCAGGAACAACTAAAAATCGGATTGAAATGAAAAAAATAAGAGAGAACAAAAACAAAGGCAAATTACCTGATCGGATAGTCCCAAGTGATAAGAAACAGAGAGAAGATTTTCCCGCACTTTCTCTGAGTATCTCTCTAGCCTTCCTCAGGTGTTAAAAATGCTCTCTTGTTATAAAACTGAGGGAATTGAGAGAGAATCTAGGAGAATATTGATAAAGGAAGAGCTATAGAAATGTTCATACGATTTCTTCTTCTTTTGTTCGTTTTTTTTTCATCTTGATTGAGTGCCTATAAATAGGCAACTAGAATAGACTATTACAATTATAATATAGTGAGTAATTGGGAGGGTGAGTCATATGGTAGGCATAGTTGGATATGACATACATTAGGTACTAAGGTGGGCATCCATTACGTATAGTTTATAACACTCCCCCTTCTTGATCACCGTACTATGGAATATGACACGCCTCATTAAAAACCTTGCCAGGTAAAACCCAGGTGGGAAAAAAAACTGGTCGAAAGGGAAAAAGAGTACATAACCATGTGTAACATAAAACTTTGTTATGTGTATAATGAACATGACTAGCGTGTGCACTGCCTCGTTAAAACCTTGCCAGGAAAAACCCAATGGGATAAAAACCTGGACGAAGGAAAAAGAGTACAGTGTGTGAAGATCTTTATTGACAGCACGCTCCCCCTGATGCTTGGCAAAATTATTTTTAAGCCATAAGATAAACCATCTTTCTGAATGTTGTAGTTGTCATGGCTTTGTTGCATCTTTAGTGAATAAGTATGACTTTCAATTTGATGGATGCTCCCCCTGAAGAATTACTTTCCTTTGATAACTTCATGATCCATCACAAATAAAATTGACAGCACATTCTTTTCTCGTAGAGTAGGCTTTGGTAATGCTTGCACCATATTTGCTCTTGTAGCTTCAATTTATGGATGCTTAGTCAGATGAATGTCTCCCCATGATATCTTCATGACTATCTCTTTGGAGAGGAAACCCTTTTTGAGTGAGTGGAGGATATAACTATCATAAATTCCTGTAAGTGATATGAAATCAATATATCCTTATAAGTAAATATATTTCAAGTGAATAATCTCTATGCAAATTAGAGAAATTTCCAGAATCCGCGTTTTTAATAAATCATGGGCTACTTGTAAGTTTTACTTGTATAGAATATGCCCGTATATGTTAATCTTGGAGATAGCATTAAATATGCGTCACATCACCCTCACTGTAATGGTGATGGAGCTAAGCTTTAACTGGAAATACCGTGTTCGGTTACACTACCGGAAAATCCATATAAAAATGCTTCAATACTTTCTTAGTATAAGCTGATTGGTAGCCAAGAATTTCGTTGGGATAATGCTCAATCTTTAGGTCAAGACTTTATTTCTTGAACTCTTTTAGGAGTTTTAACCAATTATCAACTCTTCAGAAGTTGTAATGTGTTGCAACATTTCATAATGAATGTACTCACTGAGGCAATATATACTATTTTCATATTAATATTGAGTACAAAATTTGTGCTTCATGCACTTGTCCTTTAGGGACTTGCTTCATGCAATTTGAATCCGTCAAGGATTTTCTTTTAGGGATTACACTTCATGACACACTATATAGCTTTATACCCAGCTATTTTGTCTCATTTTTGCATCGCTTATGGCGATATGCTCCATGCACTTAATAACCCTTAAAGATAGTGTGTTAGTCTCCGTAGATGTGCAATAATTTCATCGTAGTTGCATCTACAAGTATGGAGAATCTCATAATTCCAAGTTTCTTCCAGAAACTCTATGTCATATAGAAGTGAGTGTATTCCAATTTATTTCAAACACCCATGTATAACCTTCTTGGTTAACATCTTTTGGGGGTTCGTATATGTTCTTTCACGTTCATTTGCCTCTTTCCATTTTGGCCAATGATTTTGTCAATATTTGATAATTGAACGTGGTTCCATTCAACATAGCCCATTGATGATTTGAGTAGCTACTTTAAAACCAAGAATATCATTCATCAATTTGTGATCCCACCATTCTTATGTGCATGCGCATGCATCAATAAGCATTTCTTTGCCTTTTCCCGGGTACCCAAGGCAATTTGTTTTTAGGGACTTTCATTGTCTCCTTCTAAACATACATCTCTTATAAGATGAATTATGTGAGAATGTGGATCATAACCTCCTCTGGAGTGTTTAAAATAGGGCGTGAATAATCTCCATTCCAGGAGTTGGAACATTTAGAACATATATCTGTCATGCTTTAGGCATGCCACAGACTAATTTTATCATGTCAATGGATTGTCTTTCTGGGACATAAATTCAGACAATTTGCTACGCACTCATCGTGCACCATATTGACATGTTGATGGATTGTCCTTTTTGGAACCTCAATCCACTCTATTTGCTACGCATTTGGCGTGCATTCACACTGTCATACCCATGAGTTACTCTTTGGGAGCCTTTAATATATGCAGTGTTTTGCAATTTTCAGAATTTGCATTAATCTTTCATACATGTTACATATATCAGGTAGTATAATCATGCGTTGATGAGACAATATATTCCATAATCATTCACGTCGTTAACCCCAATTCTCCCCCTAACGACGGAAAAATGGTCTCATCTAAACGATTCCAAAAGTATTATAAGCATAGTTTTTCGGAGACAACAAAAGACAGAAAATTCAATTTCCCTTAATAGAATCACAAAGATACAGTATATCAGAGAATCTCTGGTTCTCAACAACAAGTGATAGGGAAAATGCTTATAATATAAAAGCAAACTCACAACAATCTATAAAAAGTGTGAGGCTTACAAACTTCCTTTGATCATTAGGATGTAGAGAGGTTACATGAAGAACATGAAATATACTAGAGAGATGCATGTTATGATGGAAACGTACCATGCTTCATGTTCTGATGATATAACATCCATATTCTGATCCATGAAGCATATGGATCTTCCTCTTCTATCATATGTGAGAGAGGTATATATGTCCTAATGAACAATGTCCTCTCTTTCTCACCATAAATGGACCCAGAAGCTCAGTGAACGAGGCTGATCCATGATCAAACAATTACTCAAACAGAGTAGTGGATCATGATCAAAGATAATCTTGCTTCTGAAGGTCCTGATCAAAGATAATCTTGCTTCCAAGGAAATCTGCAGAATTCCTGAGCATGTCAAGCATTGTTTGGGAGGAATCAGATATGTACCTCATCCATCATTGGGAGGTAGTAACAAGAGGTATGATAAAATACTCAAGATAAGGGGATAATATAGCAAAGTAGGCAGAGATAAGAGTATATAAAATAGGTAGCGTAAGACAATCCATCAGGACCTCATCCATCTAATCAATCAAATTACTTTTGATAAAATTCTCAATAAGACAATCCGGAATTTATGCAAAGAGTAAAACGATAAGAATTGAAACCTTTTTATACATAAAAATATCCCAAAGATCGGATCAAATACCTTACCATGGTCAACAAAACTTGAGTGGGGCAGAATAGATTTTGTGGAACAAGAATTTATAAAAATATCTCAAGGATCAATACCATGAATGTGGTCGACAAGAGTGAGTAGTGAGAATAGATTTTGTGGAACAATAATTTATAAAAATATCTCAAGGATCAATACCATGAATGTGGTCGACAAGAGTGAGTAGTGAGAATAGATTTTGTGGAACAAGAATTCGAATAATATGGATGGTTGTCATGTTGCTCACATATATATATGATGCTTACAATGCACGGTTCATCAATAGAATACGTTCCCCATTTTCTGCTATTACTTAAGTGGTTCATTTCCACATCTTCTCCTTAAAACATGTCTTCCTATTCCCAAAATAATTTCGATTTTGAATACTGCTCCCCAGGAGCAAATATTGTTAGCAGTGAGATCAGATAGTGATGTTGTTAATGATTCTTTGGTTGCTAGCATGCGGCATGCTGCATCAGTTACCAACTTGGGACAACGACGTCGGCCAGAATCACAAGAGGTGCAGGCACTTAGATCTCAAGTCATGATACTGCTGCAGAAGGTTGACTGAGGCTAATCAAAAACTTAGAAGACTGGAGAAAAGTAATAAAGATTTGGAGGAACTTGTTTCTGTGTTGCAAGTTCATGAGGAGAATGAGGAACACAAAGATTCTCCTACGGATGCCCAAATCTGAGGCATTAAATATTTTAGGAACTCTGAGTATGTAATAATTCTCCTTTGTAATATAGAACTTCAGTTCCAATTTTTATAGTATCCACTTAAGTCTTTAAATCATATGAACTTCAAGTTCAAACATGTGGACACTTGTGTGGATGCACTCAAAATTTTTCTAGTTTGAGGATTTATGAAATATTGAGATCCATGAGCTTCCGGCTCAGGTCATATTTGATACCAAAATATGGGGAGTTTTAATTCATTCTGTGGGGTGTTGATTGTGGCAAAATCATTCTTTGCTAAATTCATCAACTTCTTATACCAAAGAAACATGTGGTATGCAATTTCTTGCAATGATACCTCAAGGTTTATCTATTAATTGTTAGAACCTTTAAGTTCTTTAACATTGTTCAGATTCTGATCTTCAAGCCAAAATCATATATATGGATATTCTTGGAACTTCATGTTCACATTTCGGGATTTCAGACCCTTTCATAATTATCCATGTTTTGAGGAACTTCTGGCATCTCATTTAATTGCTCATTCATGAGTTTAAGGAATTGCATGTTCCTTTTTGTATATGGTGATAATTTACCAAAAATGGTTTGCATTCATGCATACGGTACCTGTCACTTATTGACAAATATAGTACCAGAGATATTGCCAACTCTCATAACATTATCATCATCAAGGATCTTCAGGTCCAGATGTAGTTGTATGATGAGGATCAAAGGACTTTTTTTTGGTCCTAATCTCTGTATGTTGTAAAACTCATCATATCACTCAATTAATTCATAAAATAAATTACTTGTAAATAAATTACTGGTAAATAAATTGCTGGTATGGACGATAATCCCGCACCATACTTTAAATAAAAGTAAGTGAACGATAAAGTAATTCATAAAGTAAATTGCTTGCTGTATGTGGGTTAATTCCGCATCATACTTTAAATAAAAGTAAATGAGCAATAAAGTAATTCATAAAGTAAATTGCTTGCTGATGGGCGATAATTCCGCACCATACTTTAAATAAAATTAAATGTGCGGTAAAAGTAAATTGCTTGTTGTATGAGGGTTAATTCCGCACCATACAATAATAAAGTAAATGTGCTTGTATGGGCACTAATTCTGCTCCATACGTTTAAATAAAAGTAAATAAATGTGGGGATAAAATCGCCACTTAAAAAGGATCTTCTGGCCATTTTTAGATATACATGAATTTAGGAACTTCTGGTCCTTCATTATTTAAGGATCAAGATCTTCGGGTCTTAAATCCTTTTTCAGCTCCGTCATAACGAACATGGATTTTAACCAATATACGGAGAAATGTCTCTTGGATAGTAATATTCTATCCACACGGAGTTTAACCAATATTATTGATCATAAGTGGGCTGCGAGTTCGCAGGCATCCCTAATAATCAATTTCTTGTTTCTGCCATTTTGGTAATTATTGTAGCAATGATCTCTCATGATCAATTGTGGCAGTGACCTTTCCTAGGTCCTGTTGAATAATCAAACAGATTATTATGAACCATACATATTTAAAAATAAGCATAAAGAAATATATATAGGTATATATGTGTGTAAAGCCGAACATATGTAAACATATTATATATTATATGTATATATATAATATATATATCCATACACTAACATATATAATGTAGTATATTACTATAACTCATGAAACTTGATGTAGGCCTTATGGAATAAGGCGTAGGCCATGATATCACACTTGCTTCCAAATTAAATGCTTTCCACCTGCAATCACTACTAGCACCCGACTCTTTGTATGGTTAGAATGATAAAATAATAAGATGAATAAATAAAATATGAGACATAAGCCTTATCTTCTTGTCGGTGTTAACACCGAGAAACTCCCTTATATTTTCTTCTCTCTTTTCATCTTCCATCAAAATATTCCATTCTTCTTTTGTCATGAGTATGGAGTACTGCGGTTATGAGAAATAGGGAGATGGAGGTGGTGGGTGATGAAGTGGAGGAGTTTGATCAGAGAAATCATATGGTTTGGAAGAGTGTTTTGATCGAATATCTAGCTGGTATTTTAGAGATATTCGTGCTAATAACGTGTTATAAAACTGAGGGAATTGAGAGAGAATCTAGGAGAATATTGATAAAGGAAGAGCTATAGAAATGTTCATACGATTTCTTCTTCTTTTGTTCGTTTTTTTTTCATCTTGATTGAGTGCCTATAAATAGGCAACTAGAATAGACTATTACAATTATAATATAGTGAGTAATTGGGAGGGTGAGTCATATGGTAGGCATAGTTGGATATGACATACATTAGGTACTAAGGTGGGCATCCATTACGTATAGTTTATAACATCTCTCTCTTTCTCTTTTTTTTTTTTTTTTTTTTCTGTTCTGTTGTTGTATGGTGGGTCCCTGTTTTGTGTTTTTATGAGATGGATATTTTTGCAGTTGGGTTTGTCTCAGAAGGGAAACCGACCCAGACCCAGACCCAGACCCAGAGAAGAAGAGAGAGGAGGTTATATATAGAGAAGGAGAGAGAGTTGTGGCTTGGGGGTTACGAAAAAACGAAAGGGGAAGGCGGTGAGGGTAGTTCGTCACCGAAATCGCAATAGCGTGCTCTCTGACCTTTCGTTACTGCCATTTGTATAAAGTCCTCTCCAAGTATTTGCGTGGTCGCCACACCACTCTGCCGCCAGTCCCACCATCCAATCCATTGCACAGGCCCAGGCCTTTTCTTCATTGGGCCGAACCTGCTCATGGCCTTCCTTGAACAATTACTTGAAAGTAGACCTTGCAATATTATACATGACCTGCGAATATCCGTTATCCGCCCACGAATACCCCTTTTGAAACTTTGGTGAATAGTCATTCATGATTTTTTGGGTATGTAACTATGTATTGCTTTAAGATGTTTTATTTAAAGATTTAAACTTCATTTTTATTATTATCTAATATATATATATATAAGGTGTTTTCATTCAACAATTTGTTAAGAAATACTATTTATTTATTTTAAATGAATTCTTGTCATGTCATTAGTTATTTTAACAGATCGTGTTCGTGTTTTGGTACTTTTCACCTGTTAACTTAAGGGTTGACACAACCTGTTAAAAAAGCATGATGACATGAAAATAACAAACACGATCCGTTTGCAATCAAATCAAAGTGCCTTCTATCCAAACAAAGGAATAAAACGAAAAGAATCAAATTGCCTTGCAAAGTGACAAAGCGTATTTCACTAAATAAATGCAGTAGCCTCACCAGCACTAGGAGAATTGGGCAAGAATAGATGAGAACCTACTCTTATTGGGAAAAGACTTAGGCAATGCAACCCGTCCCGTGAAGGGTGGTGTTGGTTTGGTTTGGTTTCTTCTAGTAAATGTAAAACAAAGGAAAACAACAAACTTCATTTGCAACTTTCTTTAGCTCGTGTCTGAATCTCAATCTCAAATATGATGACCTAGTTTACCTAGCTTGGATAAACTTTACTTGCTCACCCGGAAATCCAGAATTTCGAGTAGACATTTGGTGTGATGCAAATTGCACTTCCTTTCTTTCCGTGTTATACAACCTCCATATTTGTTATTTCTTCTTTCTTCTTCTTTTTTATCATCCATTATTTTTGTGTTGAAAAATATAACTTCCCAATGAATAATTCTTAACACTAATTTTGACCAAGTACAACCTTGGAAAACTTCCAAATGTCAAGGGGGATCAAATAAATTATCTTAAAGGAAATTCCCTTCTCTTTTTTTTCCCTTTAATATATATAGTTTTGAATGGAACTTAAAGGCACTGTATAGCTATATTTATTCTCTTGCTTCAATTTGCGTATATTTATTATCTTGCTTCAAAATAGTATTTAGGACATAATTTATATATTTATTAGATAAAACGAAACTGGTCTTCTAAATATAATTTCTTTTTCGTTCATAATTAATTATTAGTTTAGTGATGCTAATTTTCCATTTTTAAATAGAATTTCTTTTTCGGTTGATATCTATGATATTTATTTCACACTAAAGAAAATATTTTTTGTTTTATTTTATTTTTGTGTGTGGTGATATTTTGGTATAACAAAACAAAGATCTTTGTAAAAAGAATTTCATATATGTTAGGCTTGGAAAAGAAAGAAAAAAACTACTGAAATATAAGTTGTTGCTTATTTTTGTCCGTGTCATGGACGTAATGAATTCTCAACAGCAAGAGCGCACTATGAAATACAACTCAAACCCAACTCAACTCAACTCAACTCAACTCAACTCGTATTTCTGAAGAGTGTGACTCTCTCACTGCTATTTATTTATGCTACATTCTTCACAAAAATACGTTCTCATTATATTATATCAACCCCCAAGCAAAGCAAAGAGCCAAAAGCCAAAATCTCAAAATCTCAAACTCTCTCTCCTCCTCATCCTATCTTTTCATTCCTTTGGCTTTTGTTTGTGAAAATGTCTCTGCTCCTCACTGATCTTCTCAACCTCAACATCTCTGATTACACTGAAAAGATTATTGCAGAGTACATATGGTTAGCACTAAGCTTACTTCATTCCAATCACTCTCTCTGTTTCTCACTTTTCCTTCTCTCCCTCTCTACGTAGTATATTTTTCTCTTCTTGTCTATGTTTTTTTTGTTTCTAGATTCATTTTTCTTTTTCTTGTCTAATGGTGATAAGTTAACTAAAAACTCTGTTTTAGCATGTCTTTCTTTCTCAACTAGCAATGTTTTCAATCACGGTTCTGTTACTTGTGTCGCGTGTATGTGTTAATGGTTATATTTTCCAATGGGGTGATAATTACATGAGTATACTGATTTTGGTATGGTTGTTCTTTTTATAATCATAAAACAGGATCGGTGGGTCTGGTATAGATATCAGAAGCAAAGCCAGGGTAACTTCTCTCCACTTATTCATTTCCTGATAAATCGATACACACACATACAGATGATATGTATTAATTTGTTAAAGTGGCACTAATTTGATTTTGTATGAGGCAGACTCTTCCTGCACCAGTTAGCGATCCCTCAAATCTTCCCAAGTGGAACTATGATGGTTCTAGCACTGGCCAAGCTCCTGGGAAAGACAGTGAAGTCATCCTATAGTATGCTCTTTCTCTGTTTCTTCCACCCTGTTTTTCTCTGTTTTCATCCCTCCCTCACTCTCTTTACTAATGAAAACTGCTTTTGTTGGTGCTTTAAATATAGCCCACAAGACATTTTCAGGGACCCATTTAGGAGGGGCAACAATATTCTTGTAAGTCCCCGCCCCCTTTGAATAATTAAACGGGATCAACAATATTGTGTCGCAGTGTAGTTGCATTTAATTATTTCTTAAAGTTAAGAATTTTGATTATTAATTACTTGAAGGTCATATGTGACACATACACCCCGGATGGAGAGCCACTTCCAACCAATAAGAGGGCTAATGCTACAAAGATTTTCAGCCATCCTGATGTTGTAGCTGAAGAACCCTGGTGATAAGTTCTACCATCCATCTTCAATCTTGATTCTGTTTGCAGTTGGTTCATTTCTATAATTGCTTTGTTTAAGTGGTTTAATGGAACTTAAAACATACAGGTTTGGATTAGAGCAAGAGTATACTTTGTTGCAGAAAGATGTAAAATGGCCAATTGGGTGGCCTCTCGGTGGATATCCTGGACCACAGGTGACAAATTCTCATATGAATCTTGTAACATTTACTTTACTATCAAGTGTGAATCTCCTTGTTTATGTGAAGATGTAACTGGTTTTTCGTTTTCTTTTGTGAAAATAAAATAAAAGCAGGGGCCATATTATTGTGGGGCTGGAGCTGATAAGGCCTTCGGGCGTGACATTGTAGATTCTCACTACAAAGCATGTCTTTATGCTGGCATCGACATCAGTGGCATCAATGGTGAAGTTATGCCTGGCCAGGTTAATATATACATGCACATACATATCGTTTTCGTGTAAAATCTTCTCTTAAATTTAGCTTATTGCTTCTCCTGTTGTATATACTGTATATAGTGGGAATTCCAAGTTGGACCTACTGTTGGCATCTCTGCTGGAGATCAGTTATGGGCTGCTCGTTACATTTTGGAGGTACTATAATTTATAAACCTACCCCAAATGAACTGTTTTCCCTCTCTGGTATAATTCTACAATGAATGTGCTAAATCATATGTGATATGTTATCATGTATTGTTAATACAGAGGATTACAGAGATAGCTGGAGTGGTGCTTTCCTTTGATCCAAAACCTATTGAGGTCAGAAGAGATATCAAATTTTTCTATTATTTCGTTGGCTTAAAATCGGTGCTGTTTTAGCTTCATTTGAGTTTGAGGGTATGTGTGTGTGACCAGGGCGACTGGAATGGGGCTGGTGCTCACACAAACTACAGGTAGCACTTGAAATATTATGCTTGCTTTTGTTTTCATTCATCGTTATTTTGGAAAGTGTTGTGATGGGATGTAATGGTAACTTCAGCACCAAGTCCATGAGAAGCGATGGAGGATATGAAGTTATCAAAAAGGCAATTGAAAAGCTTGGGTTGAGGCACAAGGAACACATTGCTGCTTATGGGGATGGCAACGAGCGCCGTCTCACTGGGCGACATGAAACAGCAGACATCCATAGGTTCATATGGGTAAATTAACATACTTGAGCTTATTATACACCTTGTTTGCATTTGCATTGATTTGTTTTGCTTAATGGGTTGAGAACTGAGACTTGACAGGGAGTGGCAAACCGTGGAGCGTCCATAAGAGTTGGGAGGGACACGGAGAAAGATGGGAAAGGTTATTTCGAGGATCGGAGGCCTGCTTCTAACATGGATCCTTATGTTGTCACTTCCATGATTGCTGAAACTACAATTCTCTGGAAACCATAGGCTTACATTTTCGGGGTGGTGAGGGAGTGGAAATGAATAAATTGTATCTTCCTCTTCCACCCTGCAACCAAAACCACAAGTTGTGTGTTTAACCTTGTGATTGAAGAAGGCTTGTCTGAATTGTAGCAATATTGGATCACAACAATAATATTTGACATTAAAGTGATTGGAATTAGATCAATGTTCTTCCCTTTGTGATGGTTTTACTGTTTTTTTCTTTGAGAATAATTGGTGATAATGTCTGGTGATAGTACAAAAACTACAGAGACAACTTTGTTTACAAAGACTGAAAGAGCCAAAAATGAATTCTTCGTGAAATTGCAGTTCAAACTTTGTTGTTTTTCAAACACAAAAATGGAAAACTCTGTTGTTTTCAAAAAATTACATGCATAGATAGAGATGATGATGATGATGATGATGGCATTTTGCACACGTGAATAGCCGAAATTGCAGGGTACACGGAAGCTTTACCTTAGCGTATGAAAGTCTTGCAGGCTTGTAGATATTTTTGGGGAGGGGAGAAGGGAAGGAAGTGCAGTGATGTGTGTGCAGCGCTGCTACCACTGCATATTATTTATTTGGTGCCAAAAGCAATTGTGTCTGTTCCCAAAAATAATAATAAATACAATGAGATTACACAGACTGGTATGTGGTCCTACCATCTGCAACTGCTATCTTAATAATTTCTTGAGAAAGCTTGCGTTTGCGGCAAATTTGCAGTCTTTTTAAGTTGTTAACAATATGCATCCACGCCCGAGCCCTCGGGCTAAGATACACAAAAAAGTGTCATGAAATCTCCACACCCTCAGGCTATTTTGTTGAATTGTTAGGTGTAACTAAATATAGAATCACTAGTAATTTGTGTTCCAAAAAAAATACAAAGAAGAGGTCAATGATGGTGATCAGCATAAGATATTTAGTGTAGGTTTGTTTTGTACATAACATTTTAAAGTATTTTTTCATTAAACCAAATTTTGTATTTTAATATTAGTTGGGAGAGACCCATCAGCAACTTTGACCTTTCATTTAAAACCTTGCGCATACAAACAATCAAGATTGCCCAAAGTATAGTCTTTCCAGAATACTCAATCAAACTTGAACTTTCTTGCTACCAAACACAGATATGGCGCCAACCTTTTGGTTGATCATGAAAAAGAAAACACCAACCGTACCTCTTCATAGAAGGAAAAAAATGTACAGCAAGAACCAAGAACGTCCAAAGATGAGTACTTTCTGAGATACAAACCCAACGAGCGAAGCGAACAACTTTGTATTGTTTGCTAAAGTGTATCTGCCTCAACTTGTACATATTGTCTAAATAAGAGAAAAAAGTGAAACACAACAAGATTGGTGGGGTTCCTACTTGATCAATCTTGAGTGATGGATATGCTATGAAAACAATCAAATCTGCAACCTATGATCCTCAAGACCAGACAGCCAAATTCAAAAAGGAGCGAGACTGCCATATCATTAAACTAAAATATGTATTATTTACAAAGGGAACATGGCCAAAAAGTACTGGATATAGAAAAAAGAAAACAGGGGAGCAAGAGCAGAAAAAAAAACAGAACAAAACCCTCTGTTTTTCAATTCTAGAAAGATGCATAGACCATCCACCAAAAACCCCATCTTCACTAAGCTCCAAGAAAGGAGAACTCCTTCTAAGAGTCGCCAACAGAGATGGGTCTGCAAGAAATTCCCAAAGGGGATCGAGAGATCTGCCTGGTCATGGTGATCTCTCCAAGGACAGGTCTCATCTCTGGCTTTCCCGGCAACCAATCAATTATTTTCTCGGATTCTTGCTTGATCTTTCTCACTTGGCTGTGAACAGGAAAACCCATTTCCTCAAAGCCTTCCCTCTGTCTGTTGTCGTTGTTGCTGTTCCTGTTCTCCATCTTCTTGTTGTGGATTCACAGAGGCTCTGCTTCCAACTATACTTATCCTATATTTTTTTTTTCTAGTTAGTATATGTTTCTGTATATATCTGTATGCAAATCTTACAGGGCAGTTGAGAAGCATGTGGGTATATATAGAGCAGAAGGTCGGGGAGATTGAGAAGAAGATCAAGTATGAGACGTAGGATGGCAAGGAAGGAAGAGAAGTTTGGTGGAAAAAGATCAAATCTTTGGATTAGTTTGAGTCGACTCTTTTGGACCTCGTTGACACGTAAAGTTGTAATCCTCTGTATTCCATCACATCATCTACACGTTGTACAACCACACGATCACCAATCATAGTCCAAGATTAAATGTAAATCAGATTGATCCGACGGTCACAACATGGATATTCACAACTACATAATTAACTTCCTTCTAGATGATCTTTGTCTCTCTCTCTCTCTCTCTCTCTCTATATATATATATATATATAGATATTTATCTTAAATCTAATCTTAATTTCAATTATTTTATAATCTTGGTATTAAATCCTCATAAATTGACTGGACAATTAGTATCGGCCAATCAATGACGATTTTGTTATGTGAAAGGTTTCGCGTATCAGATCATTTCCTTTTAAAATTGATTTGAAAGGTTTCGCGTGTGAACATTAAATTTGAATGGGATATCTTGAGGTCAAAATCTTGTATTATAAATTCTCTGTCGCCATGCCAAGAGGTTTACCAAATGAATACCAAACCATCTTCTTCTTTTTTTCTAGGGCCAAAGATTCTATTATTTGACTGGTTCTTAGATTGTCAAATTACTATCAATTGCCCTTGTTTTTTTTTTTTACAATTATTTAAATATATTTATTCCACAAGTTTACTAAAAAGTTTGGTCCCCTTGGAGTTTGGCTCGAAATCGTGGGTTCAGTCAAGTCAACGTTCAAAACCCACGCTACAACAGTTCAACTCTTCACACCGGCCATCTCCGTTTATTTCAGGGTAAAAGTCCAATATTCGTGTTCGGACATGGCTACTTTCGTCATTCCACTTAATCTTATGTTGACGTGGAACATCAACGTGGGCTTTGACGTGGTGGGTTGGGGCGGTTAAGTTTGTTGATACGGCAGCCGGCAGTCGTCAGCGTGAAGTTGAAAATTGTGCCACGTGGGTCGTTCTTTACACGCCATGGGCCACCAATTTGTTTTGATAATTGATATACGTAAATACGTAGGCCCATCGTTCTTCCATCTTTTCGTATCGGCTTGTAAAACGCAAACGACACAAGATGTTGACACGTGCACATGCTGGAAAATGCTTGTGCATGCATGATTGTTGTGAATTTTTTGTTTTTGGCGTGAGATTTAAGGCTCGTGGTGGTAATCTACTCCAACACATACTAATTGTCTAATTTATTCATTTTGATTGAAATTTAAGCATTAGATTTGTAAACTTTTACAAACATTCTTAGATACATTGCATTCTTTTTCGGCATTAGTGATTTGCTTTCTTTTCTTTTTTAACTTTGATCGAGTGAGACCTAAGCATTAAGATGATGAGTTCCTCGTGTCCAATATTCACTTGTCCCATCACACTAGTTATTTTCAACTAATTATAAATGATTAACATATTGCTCATATTACGTATAATGATTTTAAATTGGGTGTTTTGGGCACGTCACCATTAAAATAACAATATTTCCTTCTCATCAATTTTCTTTTTCCTTTCATTTTCTTATGTGGAAAGCAACTTTTTATTATTTTGATTATCTTTATTTTAATGGTGTGAACGAAATACACTTGATTACTATTAGCCTACAACATTAAACTTGGATTTAGTTAATCAACAAATTGTGTCAGTTTTCGATAAAGATGGTGATATGTGAACACATGTAATTTTTTATTTTTTATATGTACAATCATTTTTTTTTTGGGGACAAATGTAGCCTATAGCTGAGGTGTAATCTTTGAGTAAAAACTAAAAAGATCGTAATGGACGAGGATGATGAAGAATTTTGCAATTGATGGTGAAAAATGAATGAGGTAAGCAAATAGGTGTTTTTTCTTGACGTGAAGGAATATTTTTCAAAGGTGTTAAGAGTGTTAGGTCAGCCTCAAAACAAACATGACTGAAGGCTCACCTACTTTCCTCCAATGTCGTTTTGAATCCTTAAATTGGACTTGTATATATATGCCCATTCGCCAGCTTCCATGTTATCATTCAATCTATTCAAAACCACCCATGGAAAAAAGGTATTTTAATTTCTAGATGGATAATGGAGTATAAGTTCTCAATTCACATGTGGGTTAGGTGTCAAACAAGCAGTGTTGGGCTGGTTTGGCCCGTTTAGAGTTTAATAAATAAGCCGTGTCGGATTCATTCATCTATGAAAATTATCAATCCCGTCCCGAGTTCACGGCCCAAGCCCATATAAACTCTGACCATGCTCGCGTGGGCCACTAAATGGGCCAAGATGGGCCCACGTCAAATTTGACTTATGTATTGCATTATTTTTTTTTGTAATTTTTTTTACAACTTCATTTAAATATTTTTTTTATAATTATGTATAATATTAACAAGATTTATTATTTGTTGAAAAAAGTGGGGCAATAACTTTATTTAAATTACATTTAAATAGAAAATGACTACATTATTGTTTGAATTTTAAAATTTGAAACTTGAAAAATAAAATCATTATTTTATATATAAAGAAAACATTAAATTGTAATACATATTATTAGAGAAAAGAAATTGAAGATATAAATGTAATAATATTATATATTATTTTTATCTAAAATAAATATAATTTAATAAATGGACTTTAAATGGGTCGGTTAATTATCTTGTCTTGGTATGGCCAAAAATATGGGCCATGTTGTGCTGGGCCTTATTTAAGCAAGCCATGCTCATGCCGTGCCGGGCCAAGCCGGTCCAATCAGTTTGACACCTCTAAGTTGGGGTGATCCCACTCTAATTAGGGCTGAACTTCTTGCTGAACATTATAGTCCATTACGCTCATACACATAACGGGGAAAACAGCCCACAAATAATTTGGTTTCTCCTTACCTGACCCCAAAGAAAGAAAAAAAAAAAAAAGAGAAAAGATTTGGTTGTCTTTGGTACTGTGGGCTAGTGGGCTCAATTCATTGCGATCACTTTCCAAAAGCAAAGCAAAAGACTAAAAAGGAAGAAAAGACATTAGGATTTTGATAAAGAGGAAACAAATCATGTCGGATTATAATCACATATTAAACAAACAAGACATGAGAGATAACGGTACAAGGATGCAAAGCCAAAGCTACTGATTTTGAAAGATACACAGACCAAGACAGGAGGGAAGTTCGGACATATCCTATCCTAAGTTACTACCTTTTGCAATGTTGTATCCCACTATTTCCCCAACTTGATCCCTGATTATATTTGAAGTCTTGTATGCTTTTGTCGATATTTGAACTTCATAACACTTTAGTAGTGTGTGAAAAAATATCATATTTTTTATAATTTAGATTATTGTTTGTATTTTTAAAAAATCACAGTAGCTTTCCCCTCGTCAACTCAACTAAAGTAATACAGTGCTAAATTCTGTAGCATCTGGAATATCAGATTAGGACTGTTAATGGGTCGGTATTAGTAATTAATGCTGCTAATGATTTGAATAACAACCACCTTATCGCTTCAACCACTAAAGTTTCTCGTCATATTACGTACCTTTCCTTGTAAGATGCAAATGCAATAAAATGATATGTTTCACACTGTGTGGCAAAAAGCAGGGTTTTTTCTGGGCTTGATTCATCCCCAACGGTCCCTAGCATGTGCATTCCAACGATTTGTTTCACTTGGCCAAGGAAAAAGTGAATTGGGAATCTAATCACAGTAGCCGAGGGTACTGGTTCCTTAGCTGGACTCGACCCCATAAATTGACTACACAGAAAAGTAATGAGCACCACAGAAATGGCATCACTAACAAGTGGACCCTTGCATGTGAATATCTAACAATTTTGTGCCTTTTGTGTTATACATGGAATGGCGACAGTTTACTTGTATGGGTTGACTCATCACTGAACCGGTGATGAGTGTGTGAGTTGCAATTTGCATTGCATGCGTTGTAGTTGTTGTTATTGGGTGTGTGTGTACGCAGATATATATATATATATATATATATATATATCAGTTGGGTAGCAGCTTAAACGCATGCAGTTGTGTTCAAAGTTCAACCTACGGAACACACAGCAAGGAAATTTGTATTACATATCCCACCTTTTCAACGTGCTTGAAAATGCAGGTACGTACGTAATGGGTAAGTTACTAATTAGTGCAGGAGACTAAAGAAGAGTCAAGGCGAGTAATTTACTAATTTGTGCAGGAGACTAAAGAAGAGTCAGAGATCCATCATGTTGCATTATTTCTGCAACAAATAAACTACCCCAAAAAAAAAAGATTATTAGCTTGAAACAGGTTGAAGGAGGAAGAGAAGATCAATATTTACACGCATATAGGTTTTGGTTTGCGTTTGAAAGCAGCAGCAATAGAAGCACAGTAGTGTGAGTGAGAGTGTGGAAAATGTCCAGAGCAGAAACGACGACTTTCCTAATTAGGCATATCATATTAGTCGTATCAGTCGTAAATAGGCAAGTATGGACCTTTGAATTGAAACCGTGTTAGGCTAATTAGCTACGGTCTGGCTGGATTTCCAACAGGTTACTGTTACTGGTTTCAACTTTCATCAAATCAGAGTCAGAGCCCACTTTTTTTTATTTTTGTTTGAAGAAACCGAGTGCTGCCACTCTACTCCACTATTTCTTATCCAAAACGCGTCAGCTACACTTTCGTCATCGTCGAGATAAGCCAGCCAAAGCAAACCCAAGCCTCTTTCTCCTCAACACGTCCTCTTTTTTTGGTTCTCATCTCATCTCTCCCAATCCAATCATGCAACATTATTTTATTATTTATTTCTCAATATTCAAGGAGTTGAAAATTCTTCCACTCTCGCTTTAGCGCGTTGACTTAACACTCTACTCTCCACCACAACACTAGTAGTAGTAATAGTAAACACATATTTTTACCCTATTACAATTATTCTTATTTCTCTTTTTCATATCTTATATACGATACACGTAATAAAAAACAATGATATAAGCAAACGTGGATTAATCCAATTCATTTACCATTTGATAGGTAAATTCAAGTTCGAATCTCTCTCCTTATAAATTAAAGAGTAGTTTAGATTACCGTTAATAAAGTGATTTGATCTCTTATTTATAACTTGTCGTATGAATAATGTGTTAGAAGTTAAATCATATTATTTCCTTTTTGAGGTCGTTTAGTTATTTGTTGTGTTTTTACTATATATTAACCTTTTAATTTGGTTAATTAAAGCAACAAAAAACGGAAAACAGAAAAAACAAAGACGATACAAAAATGGGGCAGGTAGGAGGATAAATAGCAGACGCGATTATGACTTACGATAAGAGAGTAAAAAGACAGGGGAAAAGGAAGGTCTTTGTCAAGCGGCGCTTCTTCGCTCCCATATGCGCGTCCGTTGCCATTCTAAATCAAACAGCTGTGGCTTTCCTTTCCTCCTCCTCTATATAATCCCAGATATTTTACAAGAAGCTTATCAATTGAAGGAAAGGAGTTTGAAGAAGCAGTTTCTTATTCACTCACTCAAATTCGCGTTTCAATACAAAAAAACGCTTTTGCTCCTCCTCCCAAGCTGAAACTATCAAAGGCCTCCCCTGTGCTCGCTCACATAATCCAATCTATTTTTAGAATTTCCATTTCCTTCTTTGCCCAATTTGGTTCCTGAGATATCCCCCTAAATTGGTGGGTCTCCTTCTTTGAATCTTTGAATCTTTGAATCTTTGAAGAAGAAATATTCAATTTCTTTCCTTTCTTCTACACGTAGCGAAAGTTTGCCTGGCAAGTGACCATGGGTCTCGTTGTCTCAAGAAATTTTGCAGCTTTTATTTTCTCTTCTCCTCTTTTCTCCAAGAAAAATGGTGGGAATTTCATTCCCATGCAACTTGAGAACGTGGTTTCCTTGGTGTCCCGGACGGGAAGGCAATTGCAGCGCTATGATAAAGATTGTCGCCAAGTTGTAGGGTATGTTTCCCTCCTCCAATTTCATAGCTTTGTTTTGATTCTTTTCATTTGTACGTTTTTTTTTTCTTCCGTAAAGTATGAAGGTAAAATTTTTACAAGATTCTTGAATTAAGAAATTCTCAAGTGGGTCTTTGTTAAATGAATGAACTTTGTGATTCTCAAGTTGGGATTTTATATCTTCGAATCTAATTGTTTGGGGTTAATTCTGCAGATGCATACCATACAGATTTAGGAAAACCGAACAATCTTCATCTCTTGAGGAATTAGAAGTTCTTGTGATTAGTTCACAGAAGGGTCAAGGAATGTTGTTCCCAAAGGTATTGCCTTTGATCCCAGGATTTGTTTCTTATGGCTGTGCTCCTGCCATTTTAAATTAGACGCATTTTCTGTTTTATTCATTATCCTAAACGTTTGCGCAACTGCAATGTGATTGATTATAGGGAGGTTGGGAAATTGATGAGTCTATCGAAGAAGCGGCTAAAAGAGAGACGCTAGAGGAAGCCGGTGTGATTGGCCAACTTGGAGTGAGTATCTGCAAATCCAATCCTAAACCAGTCCAGCTTAATTTTCAGTGAATTGCATCCATTTACTCATCCATTGTTTGTATGTACTTGCAGAGTAGATTGGGTATGTGGCGTTATAAGAGCAAAAGCCATGGCGCATTTCATCAGGGGTACATGTTCCCTTTGCTTGTCCAGCAGCAACTGGACTGTTGGCCCGAGCAAAGTGCCAGAAAACGAGAATGGGTATGTGGAATTGCAATATATGCTTAATTGTCTCTGGACATCTTTACTTTCTGGTTCAATTGTGTGTAGATTTCTCACATTCATAGTATCAGTAGTTCTAAAATTTATGGTATATATTTTGTAGATGACTGTTGCCGAAGCTAGAGAAGCATGTCAAAATTGGTGGATGAGGGAAGCTTTGGAGAAGTTAGTTTCTCGACAAATGCACCCCCAACAGGCAGAAGAAGAAACAGAACGCACGTAGAATTTCATAGCTTTGGAGTTTGTTTTCTTCTTTTCAAATTTTGGAGGACCAAACGGATGTAGGCAGGGAGAATTAGTAGAGTTTTCTTGGTCCAAAGAAAGCTCAGATTAGGAATGAGGAAGTCGAATAGAACCTTCATCTGAAGATGTTTGTGGCCTTCACAGAATCACAGTTGGGGGTGTTCCTCATGTTTTGTTCCTGCCGTCGTCACCAAAACGAGGGCTGATTGCAAAACCGTACAATGTAATGTAGTTGAAGATCTTAGAGACAAAACAACTTGTACATGTACAAATTCCATTCTTTCAATTCAATTTCAATTGATTCATTCTTTTCTATGAAACTTGTCCCCTCTGTATTTGAATATAAATTATAATAGTAAGATGGTTAAGAATATTTCCTCATGCAGCGGAGGTTCTAGATTCGATTCTCGATCATCCAATATCACTTGTATAAAATAACTATATATAAATACAAATAAAGTTTGTAAGATAGATCCAAGCGTTCATTCACCGATGGTTCAGATCTTTAATTGCCCTTTAAATTTAACACTGCCCGTTCATTCCCCTTAATTGAAGTCAGCAAATGGTTTGGAGTAAGGTGGCGTTCATCAAATGGTCGATGCATTATTTATGCTTCTCTATTTAAAATTCAAAATGATTAAAACAAGAGGGAAAAACGTATCGTAATTCCTCGTCTCGTGTAAGCGTATAAAAAGCTCGTCCCCTTGAAATTGAATCGAAGCAAAACAAGAATGGGGAGGGGCCAAGCTAAGAGTGACTACGAAAATGTCAGAAATGCTCGAATATTGGAAAATCAGGTAGGTGACAGGTCCTCTTCTCTTCTCTTTCGCTAACACTAATGTTTATTATTTTCTTGCTTGATAAACGAAAAATGTTGGCTTGACTTGGCTAATGGAAATGGTGAATTTACAGGCTCGGTTGACTTCGTTGGGACTGCACAAAACCATCACCGAGCTCCGATCCATAGCTTCATCTGCAAAACCACCCAAAACCCTTGTCAGAAATTACCGCAAGAAAGTCTATGAGCTCACCTCTTTGCGCCGCTCTAATCGCTTGAAGGAAATAACTGCCACTGTCTCAAAGCACGTTTCATTTCGACGATCTGAGAGGTTAAGAGGCAAATCCGGTAATCAATTCAATCCTTTTGCTCTGTTTGGTAGCTGAGAAATCCTTACAAGTTCTTTTATTTGGAAGTTCTAAATTGTTTTTCGTGAAGGGAGTTTAACTAGCGGAGAAAGTGAAGAGAGGAGGCCTGCAAATGCGCCTTTGGTGGATGTAAGGAAATCGGAGCTCCAGCTTTCTTCCGAGTCTGCGGCTCAGCGTTGCAATAGCAAGGGCCGTGGCAGTGTCTATCACCCGGTTTTCGGGATTCATTGCCATTTATGCAGGTTTTATGCCTTACCCTTTTGGTTACAATTTTTTGTCTTCTTTGAGTTGTATATCAAGATAGAATGAAGTTTGATACTAAGATATTAGATAGCTAGTTGAACATGCCCATCTTTTTGCTCTTGGTTTGATTGTTAGATTTTGGACAGTAAACTTCAGTTATAACTCATCTGGGATTTGATTGGTTCTATTGATTGATTATTGGTGTGGACGGTCTGTTTGCCTAGCCTGCTTTTAATGAACTAAAATGTACAGATTTTGTCCTCTTTTTTTCTTCTGATTTGTGGAAGGCTGTGAGTAACTAACTAGTTTGCTTCACAATGTTGCCATATTTGAATCAATTGCATAACACTAACAGGCTGTAAAGATCAAATAAGTATCAAAACCTGTGAATTAATAATGTTCTTTTAACTTAACTGCACTAAAACTATTCAATTATATTGTTACTAGTCTAAGATTCTGATGCATGTAAAAGTGCAGGCAAAAGAAGTGCGGTGAAGAAGATTGCAAGCGATGCGGTAATCTTGATATGGACCAGCCATGCATTGGTTAGTTCTCTAAAATGTGATCATCACTTTGACATTCTGAGTCTGACACACCTTCAACTGTTGTGACATTTCTTAAACCTTATATATGCTTAGGAAAAACGGATTGTTCAGTTTGTCATTCTAGCAGAGGTGTTCTTTGTCGAGGTTGTCTCAAGGTTAGGTACGGTGAAGGTAAGTTGTTTTACAAAGACGGACATAAGAAAAGCAATTACCTGCACCATATGAGGAAAGTTCTTAGGTATTGAATGCATTTCTTTGTCAGAATTGGAGGAAGTGAGAGAAAACAGGAAATGGATGTGCCCACATTGCATAGAAGAGAAAGGAGTAAACCCTTACTGGATATGTAACAGGTATATATTTACTGATTCAACTTTATGAGCTTATGCTATGGAGACTGAATGAAGACTTAATGTTCTTTTTATATATACTAGTTCGATTTGCCTAAACAAGCGAAATATGGCTCCAACTGGGATAGCAATATACAGATGTATGTGTCTAGTTCTCCATTAATTGTTGATTCAGATTTGTTATATCCGTTTGTTCTAAATCTCATATTCAATGCTTAGTTTTCTGCATAATAATAATTTTGTGTTTAATTCCTTCAATTGGGTTCAAATTCTAGGTCAGGAGATGGGATACAAATCAGTGGCACATCTGCTGATGGATGAGCTTAAACTAGCAGACAAGATGCCCCCTCTATAACCTCCAGTCGATGAAGCAAGAGCACTTTAGTTGTTTTTTATCTGAGTGTTTTGAGCCTAGGTGGAATTTTGTATGACTCATGTTTTAGGAACAGACCTTTGACCTGCAGTGGCATTGACTGTATTATTAGTTCCTTCCTCTTGACAAGATCCTACTATGATTCAGTACTTCATTTCATATGCTGGAAATCAACTGAATGATTTTATGTAATTAAGTTGTTTGGATAATCCCATGTCCTAAATATTCATGCACTCAATCAGTTGTCACTCGTGGTGTAGTGTTCATACGACATATTGATCACCAAACAAAGCGGCACAACACTCAATGAGCTCTCATGCTCCGCTAAAAATGCGTGAATATCTTTTTATTTATTTATACAAGCGATATTGGAGGAAGGATAGACGAAAATGCATTTTTGGTACATATTTGCGCTTGCTTTTTTAGCCAGATTAACTCAGTTTTGATGGTTAAGATAGCATCTGAGCTATTATTGCTGCATAATTTGAATTACTATAGTTCAATGCAATCTTAGCCATCAAAATTGGGTTAATCTGCTAATAGCCAAAAATGTGTCACCTCTGTTGAAAATTCATCTCACAATTGAAACAGTAAAAGTCCATTATGCCCTTACTACTTTTGTACTCTACTTTGGTAAAAAGGACATTATCTATTTTGTAATATTCTCATATTAGCCTCAAGATCTTTTGTCGTATCCGAAAATATATTTGCCGCTTAGGACAGTATTTTAGTTTTGTTCGTTCTGACTACCTTCTGCTTCTTCTTCAGCATAATATCCAATCACCCTAAAACCTCTGCAAACCCCCATAACCTCTAAAATCTCCGTTAACCATCCGTACCACCAGTCCAATTCCGAGAATCTAAAAATCCAAGCATGCCCATCATCCAAAGCACCTGCATCTCCAATGTCCTGCCAATCCCCAACTCTGCGGTTCCACTTCCACCCTATTCTTTGAGCTGCTCCACCCTCAGCTCCAGAGCTTCTGCATTCTTTGCCAGAAATAGCGACCCAATCTTCAAGCCCAATTACGCTCCTTTCCTCCGTACGAAGCCTCCAAGGGGTGCTCGTTTGGTCATCCAGGCTGCAGGAACTGATTATTATAAGACTCTCAACGTCCCTAGAAGTGCCACGTTGCAGGAGATCAAGTCCTCTTATCGAAAGCTCGCTCGCAAGGTTAGCTTGTTCTTATTCGTTTTCTGTTTCTTTTCAGTTTCTTTTGCAATTCATGTTATTTGCAAAGAATTGAAGATTTTTAACTATCCTTTTTACATGGCATTGAAATTTGATATCCCAATTGTTGGAACTTGGAACAGTATCATCCAGACTTAAACAAGGGTGCTGGGGCTGAGGACAAGTTTAAAGAGATTAGTTCTGCATATGAGGTATTACTGTTTCTAGTTTTTCTTCTCCCAAAATGCAGCATTGTCATTTTGTCTCTTAATTTTCCCATTTATGTATTTTTTCTTCAATTTTGAGTAAAAGATGGATATTTTAAATTCACTTATCTTCAAATGCAAACTTTTAACCCACACTTCATGTTTTAATTGAATAAATTTCACTCAGTCTGGTGATGTATTGTTTGATGTTGAATAAAGTTGCTTTGACTGTTGTTCTATGAACCTACTGAATATATTGCATGATGTATCAGTGCTTCCTTTTTCATTCATATGCTAATGAAGCAGTTGTGTAGGTCCTATCAGATGATGAGAAAAGGTCTTTATATGATCGCTTTGGTGAAGCAGGTTTACAGGGAGAATTTGATTCTTCGACCATGGGTTCAACAGGGGTAAGATCTTCCCGGTCTTTACAGCAACACAGACATGCGCATACATATACACACATATCCTTTGGGTATTTTATTTAGTAATTTAATGGATTTGCTTTTCTAGTGAAAGAACTGGTCATTTTAACTGCATGCTGATGAATCATCAAAAATCATTAGGTGGATCCTTTTGACGTTTTTGATACATTCTTTGGAGGGTCGGATGGAATTTTTGGAGGAAGGGGTGAATCAGGAGGCTTTAACTTCAATTTGAGGAACAGGGGAAACCAGGGTCTAGACATTAGGTAACTGTCTAGCTGCAATGTTACTATTGAATGATCTGTCCCATTCTATTTTGTATAGAATATTTGAGTTTACTTATATTACGTATTGCAAATAATGTATTTGAGAAATGAAATGCATAACCTGCAAAGTTCAACCACCTAGAGGCTAATCTCTCTCTCTCTCTCTCTCTCTCTCAAGACTAGTATTTATGTGATATATCGTATAAGAACTAGTAACAGGTTAAAGACGAAAAATATTGTTGATATCAACTTATAACAATCAAACTTCAAATATTGACTTAGGGAAAATAGTGGCTCTAATAATAGTCTTTGAATTTAGCACCGAATCCACATGTTTGTTGTTGAAAGCACAAAATTTATGTTTTCCAGGCCTCTCCTTTTAACTTCCATATTACAGGTATGATCTGTATCTGAGCTTTGAAGAATCCATTTTCGGAGTACAGAGGGAAATTGAGGTTTCTTGTGTTGAGACATGTGATAATTGTGGTGGAACAGGTGCTAAATCTGATAATTGCATAAAATCATGTACTGGTTGTGGAGGAAGAGGAGGGGTGATGAAAACTCAGAGAACACCATTTGGCATGATATCACAGGTAAAAATACCTGTTTAGAACATTAAAAATCGTTGGAATTACATTACATATTTTGAATAAATTTTCTTAGCCTCATATTGCAGACACCATAGGTAGCTTGTAAGGAAACCTCTCAGTCGTTTTGTGTATATGAGTGTATTTATAAATTGTTGGAATTTCAATGCAGTATGTTGATATGTGCCAATACTATATAGGATAGTTACCAAGCAATTGGTCAAACATATCTTAATTAATCTGCCTTCTTCCTACCATTCTCTCAAGATCTCTATATATGTCTTAGAGATATGCTTTATAGATGATATTTTATGATTCATAGGTATCAACCTGCTCAAAGTGTGGCGGTGATGGTAGAATAATCACTGATCCTTGCCAAAGATGCAGTGGTAAGGGACAAGTACAGTCAAAAAGAGCTATGAGTGTGACCATCCCAGCCGGTGTTAATGATGGAGCCACAATGAAAATTCAAGGGGAGGGAAATTTTGATAAGAAAAGGTGTATACACGGTTCAAATTTATGTGTACATCAAATATTGCTCATATATTCTTTGCATTTGGATCTTTGAACACTAAGAAAGGCCGCACATCAGCTTTGTCTGTTTCTTACGGATGGACGCTGCTTAAAAGCTGAGCTAGATTAATGTTTGTGCTGGAGGATTGGAGAATTAGAAAGGGATTATTAAAGATGAAATGTGAATTAAAAGAAAGAAATCTGGTGTCGTAGTAGTAATCATGATTTGGTTGTCAAGAAGTGGTTTCTAGTTGTTGCTTTCTGTCCTAAGTGGTTGTTAATTCAATACGTTTGAAACATACAACCTTGTCGATAGAAACGAGTTCCAAATAAAATACGAATCTACTCGTGGAGTTTACATTGGCTTTTGCAATTCCTTGGAATACCATTTGAGCTTTTGAATCTATTGTGATGTAGTAGTGGAGTTCATATCGGCTTTTGCAATTTTTTGGAAATTCTAGTGCTGATTTGTTTGGAATTTGATTGTCTATGACAACCATGGCATGCACTTTTATGTTATACTTTTAGAATTTCCGGGATCTGTTTTTACTTGTTCAATATTGTTGCTTTATATGACTGGATATTAATTCATGCCCCGCACTAATTTTCTTTATTATCTGCATTATGGCAGGGGTACAGTTGGTGATGTCTTCATAGTGCTTCATATAGACGGAAAGGCTGGAATTCATAGAGATGGACTCAATCTGTACTCAAAGATAAATATTGATTATACCGAGGCCATTTTAGGGACTGTTATAAAGGTAATCCTGAACGTCACTGAGGTTTAATTTACTGAGTAACAGATCATGGGACAAGATGATTGAATTTATATGCTTAACTTTACCAATGATACCCATGGGACCCATAACAGTATACAATTTTTGACATATATTGCTTGTGTACTGTCTTCCCTGATATGGTGTTTGATAAGCTTGGGGATTTGTAATATTTAGGGTGAAGCCAAGTGGTATCTCTGTTACTTGAAAAGTTTGTACAAGCTGTATGACATGGAAACTGTTAATTATCTTCAGGTTGAAACTGTTGAAGGCTTGAAAGAGCTTCAGATTCCTTCTGGAATTCAGCCTGGAGAAACAGTAAAGTTGCGGCACATGGGGGTTCCAGACATGAACAAACCTTCTACTCGAGGGGATCATCACTTTGTTGTCAATGTTCTAATCCCAAAGATAATCAGGTTGAAGTCATAACTTAAACCATGTTATGATTCCCTCTTCTAGTTTAAACTTTTCAGTTAAATTTGGCATCCAGCTTGATATCCCAATACCTTGTGTTCTGTTTTTCATTGAATTTGTTGTAATTTTAATGACAGTGATAAGGAACGCGCACTTGTTGAAGAACTGGCTTCACTTAAGGCATCTAGAGAAGGCCATTCAGTTGCTTCCAAAGGCACTGGTATAGTTTTTGAGTCTATTACGAACCACTATCTAATTAGAAAAAGAAAAAAATAGTAGGTTTAAACAATGACTCCTGAAAAATTCATGCTGTCCTGTTTCAGGGACACAAGATGCGAACTTTGCCATGCATAGAACCAGTGCTTCAAGCCAGGGGACTAGTCGTGTTGCATCCTTGTGGAACTCAATAAAGGGCGTACTGGGGTATGCCTCAGTGACAGTTCTTTTTTATAAGATCCGGTTTTTGGTCTTAGATATGCGTATACATTCAATTAAAAGAAGAGACGTTCCCTAGTTCAGTTTGTTATATACATGTGCATTCCATGATTCTGGTTGTGTCATTTCTTGCCTGATTTAACGTCTAGACTCTCTAACCATTTGTGCATTTCGCAGGAAGCGGCAGTCTTCGTCGGGAGAGGGATTTGCATCAGTTGGTGTAGGCAGCCCATGCCCACCACCATTATTATTATGGGGGTCAACGAAGCCAAATTCGTGTTATTATATGGCATCGCTGTTTACAGTTTTAGTTGTAACTTGTATTTGTAGCATGATGGGAAAGACCCGTAACCACCTTACCTTATTACAACAAGAAGGGGGTGCTTCTCCTCCTCCGCCTCCTCATACAACCAAAAAGAACAGCGTAGATAGAACTTCTAAAGTCTAACAAAGATGTAATGGCTACCTACATTATTATATATTGGATCTCAGGCTTTGCCCCGGTGCCTCTGATAGGAAGAGAGGGGCAGTGGCACCAGGTCTTAGGCTTCAAAGTTATGTATAACTGGACATGTAGTTTCCGACATTAAACTGGGCTAACCTAGTTTTTATTATCGAGGATGATTTGCTTAGTGCCTTTAAAAAAAATTATAATTATTAGATTAGAGTTCTAATTCACTAGTGTTGTCAATTCAATTTAAAATCTTGATTCATTTCATTATCCTTGTTGTCTGTCCACCCCATCTTTGTTATATCTTGTTATTGACCAAAATTTCTTATGGCGATCAAAGTAAAGCCAGTTATGCTGGGTGTTTAATTGGAGTTTGCAGCACCTAATTGACTATTTACAGATGTGCACAATGGTATCCTGGGGCTCTCTCTCTCTCTTTCCAATTTCATGTAACGTGCTGACACGCCGCGCAAGCAGTCTGCTGAACTGATCTACTTGTGCAAATATGTATGATGCCAGTTGTGTGCCAACCAAACTAGAGTGAGGGCCGGCTGCCTCTTGGATTTTAATTGTTTTAAGGCCCGAGTCCTACAAGGCTGCAGGGAATTTGCTTTTGCTTTCGTGTTAAGCAAACCCACTTGGTAAAAGCAAAAGCAGAGGAATCCGATCTGTCCTTTGCAAAGGCAGAGCACTTTTTGTAGTAGATTAGCTAGCTAAAGAGAGAGCCAGAGTGGAGATATAAATAATTTATGTGCTATGAGAAAAAGAGATTATATACAAAGTGCTGGTAGGTTAGAAGATGGTAATAGTACAAAAGATGCATGTAGCTTGAGATTGAGAGATGGCCTCGTGATTTCTGAATTCTACATCAATCCTTTTCTTTTCTTGTGAATTCTAATCTAGAGCTGTCAAATTTCCCATCTTCCCCCGCACCGTAACTCTTTCTTGAGAAAATGTATAATATAAGTTGTGACCAATTAAGCAAAACAAAGTAATCTAGAGACGTTTATGTTGAGTGTTGAAACTTGAAATGCAAGCAAGCTCCGATGTTTTCTTACAAAGTAATTAACCCTCCTACACGTAACACACTAATACAAGAGTAGGTAGCTAGCAAGGGTCAGTTTCATTTTGATGTTAAAATTGGGAATTGGTGGCCGGCGCTGAGTAGCTATTAGTCGTCTATGGTAATGTCTAGGGTTGATCATGCAAACAAGCAACTCTAGTCGTATATATATGAAGTAAACCAAAAACCTCAACTAACCTCCAATTTGTCACTTGAAGAAATCACGGTATACTTACTGTGTGAGGTGAGGTGAGTACGTGCAACGGTGCAAGAAATGGAAATATATGTCAAATATGGACATCTGCCTGCCTGTCAATGGCCTCATAATCAGATAACAGATAGCTGTTAGGAAATTAAGTTACGTTGATGAATGAAATGGTGTAGTGTAGTGGCTTCACATGTCCATGTTCTGATGTTCATGCCCATGGGTGACCTAATTATGACTAAAACCCATCTTCCACGCACAACTTTCTCTCTCTTTCTCCTCTATTTCACTCTCTGCATGTGTCGGTGTTTTTGTGCTTTTGTATTTGAGAGAGAGAGAGAGAGTGATGAGAGAAGAGCCGATACAAGAAAAGTAATCAAGCAAGCAACGTGAACATATATACATATATAATTTCTATGAACTATATGAGATCTGGTTGGCAACTTGGCTATTGGCAGTGGCACTCCTTTTATTTATATCTCATAGAACATGTATTTTCTTAATTTTCTATTGATGCACACCACACCTAGTCATACATACATATATACATTGCCTAATACACATACAATATTTTAATAGGCTAATTGGTTGGTAATAAATCACATACAATATTTCGTGATAATTAATTCACACCTCAACATTTCTTTTTTCGTGTGTCTGCAATCCATACATACATTTATATCATCATTGAGAGAGAGACTTTCATGTAACGAATATAACACTTTTTGTTATCTCCAATCAATAGCTTAATAATATGCGGAATAACTTTTTCACATCTCATTGCATTATTAACTAAATATAACAAAACATTATTATTCATGTTACAAGAAAACTTTTATGAACCACCGCACCGCACCACACCTTCCATTTCATTAAAACTATTGGTTTTGTTTTGTTACATGGTCCTACAGTCCTAACGATCCAATTTCGTAACCACTAATTATTCTTAATTTTTTAAATTCACTTATACCATGCTAAGATTGCCGACAATAAAATACTCCTAACAATAATTGTCTTCATATTCTTCAATTGATCACTATGATTCGTATCATAAAGCCAGCATCCAATCCAACTAAGAAGAATATCTCATCATCCTTTAATTTATAAGAACAAGTTTCCTTCCTTCCTTCCTTCCTTCCTTCCTTCCTTCCTTCCAAATAAAATTAACTTAGCGGCAGGCAAAAGCCAAATAAGCCGAAATAATTAAGAAGCCGAAAAATCCTTTTAGGTTTCAGGTCATTAATTTACATTTCCAAGAGCAAACAATTCTAACTGGTTGTCCTTGTCACATGAAAACTTCACAATTCCAGTAAAATCATTCTCAACATTTTTTAACTATTAAGCTTGGTGAAAAAGTTGATAGAATCATATCAGTTGAATAAAAGCAAAAAAAGAGAAAAGAAAACATTTTTATTTTATTTTATGGATTCTTGTTTGGATTTGAATTAATGTTATTGGAAAATAACAATATCCAATTCCCAATTGGGAGTTGAATTGATCATCAAGACAACTGGACAAGGTACCATTTGGAATCTGGGAAGGAACCATATAAAAAATTCAAAGGGAATACTAGCAAATTAAATTATTAGGTTGATGGATATACGGTCTTAATCACAAAATTTAATTATTTCAACAGCAAACTAATAAAATTGGTATTTTTTTTTAAACGTGGACCTGTGTAAGACATGAAAAGAGCCCCACCCTCGGTTTGGTTGACAACAGTGCTGTGAGCCTGTGACTCCCCCAACGGTATAATTCGTCGGTGGGTGCGCCAATCATGTCAATCCATACGACGGGTTACCATGCATGCTCCTTTTTTTCTTTTCTTTTTTTTCAATCTACGGTCCAAATATATAGAGAAAAACCAATTCAAACGTGTTAGGACTAGATTAATCTGCTTTGCATAACCAGACTCTAATATTATATGCCTATCTATCTTTGATCGTTCTGATATAGTAGTATTGGAAAGAAACAGAATTTTAGCCAAACTAATAACCTAAGGCCGACCCTATACCAGAAATTAGACATTTCTTTTCTTCTTTTTTTTGGGTCAGAGTGTGACTAGGTGTTGTCCACCCTATATTGTACATGTACATGTAAACTAATAAAACTATAATGTAATCTATTATTTTAATCTTGCTTGCAATGTGAGACAAAGCAAGGGGAAGTATCCCAAGAAATAGAAAATGAAAGCTCAAATCAAATCAGAGAGTTTTAGAGAGATATATATTATTTGTTAGCAGTGCAGTGCAGTGCAGTGCAGTTTACTGAATTATGAATAAAAAGCAGAGCCTCTGGGAAATGGTCAGTCAACCAACCTGTTTAGAAAATAGACATATTGTTTTGTTTTTGTCATCAAGTTTGGGACGTTCAAAAAGTTAAGAGAAAGATAGATATTGGTATTTGAACAAACCAAAATAACAAGAAATATATATATCATCTGTTGCTTGCTTGAGGCGAAAGTTTATGTCATTTCGCTGTCCCTCTTCCAAATCATAGCATCTCATTCTCAGCAGCCCAACACAGGTTTATCCAAATCCAAACCAAAGTACGTTGTGTTTTGAATACAAATATAAAATGCATTTTGTCATATCTCGAATCAGGAAAAGGAAAAGAAACAAGATTATGGATGTTCCCTCTTTCAAAAGGAGAATTAATAATAACAGTATTAATTGAGTAATATTTGATGAATGAATGAGTTACAGCTTATGAGTGTACAACTTACAAGTGGGTGACATGCCACCTCGCTTAACACCCTATGCCAACTTGTCTTTCTTTCTGGATTATGTTTCCCATGCCCATTGCCCATTGCCCACTGAATAATTAGGTCGTTGTAACTTGTAATTAAATACAATCCCCCTCCCCATATATATGGCTCTTAAAACTGCAATCTATATTATATCAATTTTCTTTACCGAAAATATGCCACTTGGTGGCCTACCCATTGAATCATTACTTTATTTTTTGTTACAACAAATTTAGAGGGAGGGAAGACTATCCCATTTCAGGTCAGGTCATACCAAGACCTTTTTGAGAACTTACGGATCAAATAATATTGATAAAGGAAAACACTACATCAAATTGTTTATTTGGCTTGAAAATTTGATGTGTCATTCCCAATTTCTCAATTAATTCATATGGCTTGAAAAAAAAATGTTAAAGACAATTGAAGAGCCATACTACAGCTAATATAAGGGGAAAAGTTGGTAATTGAGCTCAATAACATCCACCATACAATAGGAAAAAGAAGCCAATTTCTTAAATAAATAACAAAAAATCAGAAAACAAACAAACCCATCTAACCGTCACTCATCTAAATTTATTGGCTGAAAAACAAAGAAAAATATTTTAACATCTTCCAGTAAAAAAAAAAAGCAAAAAGAAGAAAAGCAAAAGACAAATAAAAGTAAAGGAAAAAGATAAAACGGCAGTTGACCACTGCCAACCGGGTCACCAGTTCTCCCTCACTGCGTACAGCTAGGGTTTCTTACTCCATTTGCTTTACTATTTCCCCCTATTTAGTATTTACCTCACAGCCTGGACTCTCTGTCTCTCTCTCCAAAGAACACCAGAAGGCCAACAACAAAAAGGCCAAAAAGAAAAGAGGAAATGCAGGTCCCAAAACACACTCTCCCTCTCTGCTCCACTCTCTCTCTTGCTCAGAAACCCAAACCAAACAATGTATGAACTTTGAAATAACAAAACAAAAAAATCCAGATATCCACAACCCCATTTCACCAAAACCATTTGGGTTTTCGCCAAAATGCATTCTCAGAGCCAAAGGCTTTCCCTTTTCCTCTTCTCTTTGCTGGTTTTGCTTCCCATTGCAAAACCAGATCTGGGTTCTGACCGAGCTGCTCTTCTAGCTCTGCGGTCAGCCGTGGGTGGCCGAACCCTGCTCTGGAATGTGAACCAGCCTACCCCATGTTCATGGGCTGGTGTTAACTGCGAGAACAATCGTGTCACTGTGCTTCGACTTCCTGGTGTGGCTTTCTCTGGCACCATACCCAGTGGCATTTTCGGCAATCTGACCAGTTTGCGCACACTCAGTCTTCGTCTCAATGCTTTAACTGGTCCTCTCCCCTCAGATCTCTCTGCCTGCGTTACTCTTCGTAACCTGTACTTGCAGGGAAACTTGTTCTCCGGCGAAATCCCGCAGTTCCTCTACAGTCTGCACGACTTGGTTCGGCTTAACTTGGCGTCCAACAATTTCTCAGGGGAGATCTCTCTGGGTTTCAACAATCTCACCCGCATAAGGACTTTGTACCTCCAAAACAACAAGCTTTCTGGGGTTATTCCCGAGCTGAACCTTCCCAAACTCGAACAGTTCAATGTATCAAATAATTTGCTAAACGGGTCTGTTCCAAAAAAATTACAGACTTACTCTTCCAGCTCGTTTCTGGGTAATTTGCTATGTGGGCGTCCCCTTGATAGTGCTTGTCCTGGAGAGAGCGGAGCTGCTCCAAATGGGGATATAAATATCAATGATGACCACAAGAAGAAGAGAAAGCTGTCTGGTGCTGCTATTGCTGGTATTGTCATTGGATCTGTACTGGGTTTTCTTCTAATTGTTATGATTTTAATCCTTTTGTGCCGAAAGAAAAGTAGCAAAAAGACGAGCTCGGTCGACATTGCTACGGTGAAGCATCCAGAAGTCGAGATTCCAGGGGATAAATTGCCAGCGGATGCTGAAAATGGGGGATACGGTAATGGGTATTCAGTTGCGGCGGCTGCCGCGGCGGCGATGGTGGGCAATGGGAAAAGTGAAGCCAATAGCGCCGGCGGTGCTGCCGGTGCCAAAAAGTTGGTGTTTTTTGGTAATGCGGCGAGGGTGTTCGATCTGGAGGACTTGTTGAGAGCTTCAGCGGAAGTTTTGGGGAAAGGGACTTTTGGGACGGCTTACAAGGCAGTTCTGGAAGTTGGGACTGTGGTGGCTGTGAAGAGGCTTAAGGATGTGACAATTTCTGAGAGTGAGTTTAAAGAAAAGATTGAAGCTGTGGGAGTGAAGGATCATGAGAATTTGGTCCCTCTAAGGGCTTATTACTTTAGCAGAGATGAGAAGCTTCTTGTCTATGATTACATGCCTATGGGAAGCTTATCTGCGCTTCTGCATGGTCAGTGTTTCTCGTTTGATTGCTTCCTTTTTTGGTTCATATATTGCTCTGCCTTTTCAGTTCTGTGGTTATTACTTTACTTCTTTGCTTGCATTTTGATGATGATGGTTGTGATTTCTTCAGATACATCAATTCCTCTGGATAATTATTTTAATCTTTTAGCCTTTTCTTTTTTGTTTCTGAAAAACGCGAGGAAGGCTGCATTAGACATGTTATTGAGTGGTCTTGAGGATTTGTTTTGCATCTCCCTCCAACAGTTCTGATGTCTGCATAGTCTTTCTATTTGCAACATATGTCTTGAGTTGCTGTGGTTTCAACTGCACTTCATATGTTTTAGGTTTAATTTTAAATCCGCAATTCCCATTTGAGCTTTCTTCCAAGAGTGACATCTATAAGTGGAAAAAGCTTCAAACTTTTCAGCAATATTGTTACATTGCAATCTTTCAAACTCATAATATTCATTGAAGAATTTTAAGATTAAGGAAACAAAGGCGTTTTATCTTTACTACCATCTTGTCTTCTATCTCTGCACTACAGGAAACAAAGGAGCAGGAAGGACTCCATTGAATTGGGAAATCCGGTCTGGCATTGCCCTGGGAGCTGCCCGTGGAATTGAATACCTACACTCTCAAGGCCAAACTGTCTCCCACGGAAACATAAAGTCGTCCAACATCCTGCTCACAAAATCCTATGAAGCTCGGGTTTCTGATTTTGGTCTAGCGCACCTTGTTGGGCCCTCCTCCACTCCCAACCGTGTTGCTGGCTACCGGGCACCAGAGGTGACAGATCCTCGCAAGGTGTCCCAAAAGGCCGATGTTTATAGCTTTGGGGTATTGCTACTGGAGCTGCTCACTGGGAAGCCCCCAACCCATGCCCTGCTGAATGAGGAAGGAGTTGACCTCCCAAGGTGGGTGCAGTCCATAGTTAAAGAGGAGTGGACTTCGGAGGTTTTCGATCTTGAGCTCCTCAGGTACCAGAACGTTGAGGAGGAGATGGTTCAGCTCTTGCAACTTGCAATAGATTGTTCAGCCCAGTATCCTGATAAACGCCCTTCAATATCCGAAGTGACCAGGCGCATTGAGGAGCTACGTCGTTCTAGCTTGCGAGAGGATCATGAGCAGCAGCAGCAGCAGCATCCTGATGTTGTCCATGATTTAGAGGATGTGTCTTCTCGATGAGCTGGTCTGGGGACCCATCTTCTTCTTCCCTCGTGGATTTGTAGGACAATCCTTGCTTTTGCGTGTTAAATCTGGTGTTGTTGTATGTTATTAAATCTGTCTCATCTCACTTTCCTTAGGAGCCAACTGTTATTTTTTTCTCTTTTCTTTTCACCCTTTTTTGTCCGCCCCACTGCACTTAGTTTTTACCCATTTTCTTTCATTAATACACTTTGGGGTGGATATCTGTTCCATTTGTTGTTGGTGGATGATGGTTGCTGTAATTATTACTTCACCTTTTGCCTTTGCCTTTATCACAACTGTTGAGCTATTGAGCTTTCGATTGAAATTAAGATGTATTAGTTGCTTCAACTACATGTGTTGGTTAGTTGTGATGTCTTTTCAGCTCAACGAATGCCCCCACGCAACCCCTTTTCTTGGTTTGGCTTTTTAAAACGACAGATTTTAAGCATGAACATCTCTATAATTGAAGCAAAGCTCGGTTGTTAAGTTATTCTGGAAAAAGGTTATTGTCAATTGTATTCTCATTTGGTAGTTGCTACTTGGTTAAATGACACAAGGAAGGAGGGGCTGTCTGGCATTGGATGATACAGTAATGTTGAATTCAAAAAGTGAGTTGATGTTTTGTGAGATTGTGAATTTGCGAGGATGATGATGATGATGAGCAAAGCTTGCTTTATTTATGGTGGACCAAACTCTATTGCATTGAAGTGGAGGGAGGGCCAGGATGTAAAAAGTGAGTAGACAGTCTCTGATGTAGTGGTCCTTCCTTTTCTTTGGTGGTGATGGTTAAAATGTTTTTGATGGCATCCAAAGTCTCTCTCTCTCTCTCGTGTATAAGGGTTTAGAAAACAAAAGAAAAATGAGTGAGGTACTATCTAAGAAAGTGATAGAAAACAAAATTGGAGCTTCAATTTTCCAATATGGGATATTTTTGTCCTCTCGGATGGTGCTGTGCTGTCCTATTCTGACGTTTTTATTCAAAATTTCTTTTCTGGACCAGAAAGAATACCAGAGCTTTGGTTATATTCATGCACAATACAAAATTTGGCAGTCCCACTCTCCATGCACAAGTGGCCTAACAGTCATTCATGATCAACCTGTTTTCTGTCTTTTTTAAAATAAAATAAAAAATCAATCACTGAATTTCATTAAGAAGGCACATGTCCAACAACTCAGTCATCATCAAAACCTTGACCAAACGCAAATTTCAAATAAAATTGTTGTGGTTCAAGTCTACCAAAACTTTTCCCCAGAAAACTTATTAGTCATACTTTCGATCGATTGGTAATAGTAATTTGGCCTATTTTCAATGAAAATATCCCATCCAGATATCATTTGGGATCTGTTTAGCTAGTCTATTTCGAGATGAGTTTCTAAGGACTACTAGTCTAGAATGCATACAATTAGAAAATTCACATTATATTTCCAGTTTCTTTTTTATATCTAAAATCACGTTTAACTTGTAACTCAAATGGTTAAAAGCATTTTACTTTTTTATATCTAAAATCACGTTTAACTTATAACTCAAATGGTTAATGCTTGCTCAAGCTCCAAAACCCAAGAGCTTAACGAAGGCTCAGTGTGTACCCACAGCACAAAGGATCGAAATTTGGATCCTGTCTCTGCGTGTATGCGTTTGAAAAGAAAGACTTTCAAAAGATGATTTTCCATCTTATATAACTTGCACATGAAAAACACTGTACATGCGGTCAAAATTTTGAGTAAAATAAGTTCAAGTTACATGGTGCGAGTGGAACAGAAAGAGAAAGGGATGGGGTGGAGACGTTTTCACATTGCCACGAAGAAATCAACAGTTCAGCTTATGACAAAGATCATCAACTGACACGGGCTATATTAATTGGAACTCCGCCTAAAAAGGCAAGTACAAGGCAAAAGCAAAGAAAAATTTGACACCATTCATGTGAATAATAACAACTTTGCATTTTTATGTTCTACGAAGGACAAAAGTAAATACTATTCATTTTATTTTATTTTTTATTTTTTATATTTAAATTACTAATTTTGATGTGGGAAAATGAAGAATATGATTATGTATTTATTATTAAAAAAATTAATAATGACATCATCAATGACATCAGCAAACCCATGCAACAATTTTTTTTTCCGATGTTTTCTTTTCTTTTTTTCGATTTCTTTTTTTTTTTTTTTGTTGCTGACGTCATCAATAACGCCAGCAAACCCAAGCAACAAGATTCGCCTTTGGGCCTGCCCAGGCTTGTGAAGCCCACCAGCTGCCCGGTCTTGCTGTTGCACGCTGGAGCCAATTGCTGGGCCTAGGCCCCCTCTTGCCCGAGCAAAACAGGATCGCTGGAGGTGCTCTTAGGTTATGTCAAAGTCATCAAGATACAAAAGACTACTACTCAGACGATAAAATTGACGCCGCCACGGTGTGAACACACGTTACCAAACTAGTTTCAGCATTTTGAGTTTTCTGATTTCTTCCATCTCTGCAAGTGCAAATTCATCACTCAAATTGCTCAACTGCACATACTATAAAAGCAAAAAATGATAACCACATATTTTGAAGCTCGTATATGTACAGGGTATACAAAACAACAAAGAGGTGATTAGGCCCCAAAAATACGCCCAAATCAATTGAGTGCTAAAACCCCAACCCCAGCTTTTGACAAGTAGGAGCAAGTTGCTATCCACTGGGATTCCCTGATGGATCATCCTTAAAACCCTTTGAAAGCAGATCATAGTTGATTGATGCAAGCTGGGAGAGATTCTGAACCACAATCAAAAGAACAAAAAGTAAGATTGGTTTCAAAAGAAACAAAAATAGATCCATGCAAAGTAGTAGGAAAACCAAATCAGCAAAACATGAAAGAGAGGGAGTAAACCCCAAAAAAAAAAAAATCATATAAAAAGCAAAGATAACTTCAATTACACGGAAATGCCTTCTTTTTTTTAATGACCAAGGGCTATCATTCAACATGGAATAAACAGTGTGCTCAAATTGCATCTCAACACACCCTATGCATGAAGACTTTAGAACAGTAAAGGTTCACATTCAATAAAGGTCAACAATAAAAGATTAGAGATAAAATCAAACCCAATGACAATATAAGCACCTTGAGTGGTCATTTTAGAGATAGTAAAAGAAAATAACCGCCTTGAAAGTTAAGAAATACCTTAAATGAGAAATTACTGAAAGAGTAATTGATAGAAGAGCCAGACTTGAAACTCTGTGAGGCCCCCGCATTCGTCACCCTGTCAATGAACAATTGCCCAAGATCACGTCAGTGCATCAAATTATATGTAACTACGGTATAAAATATATTCTCATTGTTTGTTAAACGCATTAGTTTCTGGGAATCACATACCACTTCCTCATGACGGTTGCTCAAGCAACTGCTGCAGCCACTTAGGCTATCAGAATCACTGGAATCGTCAAGTTCACTAGTTGGATAAACATGTTCATCTGAAGGATTCCATGAGTAACGACTGGTGAAGTAACTGGTATCCAGTGCACTCTCTGAGGTGGGAACAAACGCAGCCTGCAAGAAGTGAAGTCAAATGAGGTGGTGTCAATCTAACCGAAGATGAAAAATCTGCATCATCATGTTTATGATTTATTACTATGATGTATCACACCTTCTGCCTGGCAAGTGTGTCCCAGTTGATATCTTTAAAGAACAGATGCTGCTTCACCTGTATCATAAATTGGAGTGCCATTAGTTTATCTAAGAGGTTTTGAAGATCAGGCACTAAAAAAAAATGAAACTCAAATAAAAACTTAGAAATACCTCTGATGCTCCTCTAGCTCCAAGTCTCTGATTAGGATCTTCTGTCAATAGCCTAGAAACTAGTTGTATCAGCATCAACTAAACAAACATTTTAGCTAGATACTTTCACCAGACATTCACATGTCATTTCATAAGGAAATTTATTCCCTTTTAAAAGTTCAAATAAGAAAAAAGAAAAACTATATGTACATACATAAAGATATATATAAAACTGGCGAACATGTGCTGATGCATTTCCACGTTCGAGAATTTATTTGGTGAACTTGTGCAGGAAAATAATGCAGCCTTACTGAGTGAATATTCAGAAAATGATGGACCTTAAACTGGAAATCAGACTAAATCTAAGATCAGTTTTCAAGGCTACACATGTCATACAAAAAAATTCACAAATTTGATGCAAAATGGTATTCAAAGTTTAGACTTTCTGTGGACTGAAACTATAGTTGACAGGCTCATAACTTGAAGTAGAGCTATAGAGAAGTTCAAGAATGTTATCATCAGTATTTTAAAACTAGACCATAATATTGCAACCTATTGGCTAATTGATGGGTCTTAATTCCAGTCTGCTACATCCCTCTGATAGTTTTTGGTCAACAAACAGATTGACCAATGGTCAACTTCCATGGAGTTCAATGGAAACACATATTTCCATCCCTCCTTAGCTTAGCAATAACAAAACATATCTTTTAAAGCAACAACATAATGATTCACTTACTGATCAATAAGATCCCGTGCTTCAGGGCTCATCTCTCCAGGCCGAGGCCAAGGTATATTACGGTTGAGAATATTGTCAAATATAGTCTTCAAGAAAACAAACAAAAAAAGGTTAAAACAGACACCACAGTTAGAACTCAATCAAACCACGAAATCACAAAAACTTTCTGCCTTACAAAAAGCAAACACAAAGCCCATGTATTATAACATATTTTGGAAGCAAGGTACTAACCTGAGGATGCTCTGCATTGAAGGGTGGAATACCAACGATCAATTCAAATAAAATGACACCAACTGACCACCAATCTGCAGTTGCACCTGTGGACCACAGAACAGTAGCAGCTTGTTAATCTTATCACGGAATTAACTGACCCCCAATAAGAGGAACAGAAAGCTGTTTGGAAAAGACACAAGAGCATAATGGATGTGCCCTTATATACTGAATTAGGGATAAACCAAATAAGAGAACAGCTAGATGTTTGGGAGAAGGGATAAAACAAGATCATTATGGTTGGCTCCCCTTAAATCCTTGATTCAACTTCCATGACAGACTAACCAGTACTAATAAATAATGATTTAAATATTCTATCACATAGCTGAACATTTTTTTCTAATTAATATTTCTTTGTTGATGTTGAAGGTTAACCAAAAGTTGAAGAGTTCAAAGACAAAATAAAGAAAATAATAGCACCTTAAACTTAGAAAAGGCTATACGAACCATGTCCTGTTCCTAAAAGTATCTCCGGTGCCAAATAGTCAGGTGTACCGACAGCAGAACGTTTCTTTCGGCTTTCTCGCTGTTGCTCAGACAGAGATAATTCGTGTTCATCTTCTCCGAGTAGGGATGTGCTACTAACTGCTGGACCAGATAAATCATCAGTGCTGTTGATGAGACCAACCTTTGAAAGCCCAAAGTCTGTCAACTGCTCAGACGGAATCAAAAAGTTAAATCTTTGGGGAGAGGGGTGGTGAAAGGCGATAACAATCCACATCCATTACTCCTAATTATCTGCTGCACAATTTGAATATTTTCCAACCCACAAACTACTGAAATTATGTACTTTTGAAGTAAAGAAAGAAAATTGTTGAGTACAATCTCACATGTGCATATGGAAATGCTAGTTCTCTAAATCTGATGTGAAATATTTGAAAATGGTACAATAAGTTTCATTTATCTTGAACCCAAAATATGCATCTAACTAAAGCTGAACCATGTTTTACCAATCATCAGCTCTATTAGAGATGGATGTTCAAATTTCACTATCCTACTTCAACTGGAAAACCCAACTATATTAGAACTACTACTGTATTGGCACTGAAATTTCCACCCCAGGCATCAGTCAAAAATGGCAACAAAACAAGGAAAAATAATAATAACGATATATAAATTAAATAAATAGATACCTTAACATGGCCGTCATGAGCAATTAACAAATTGTCGGGCTTCAAATCACGATGAACCACACGAAGCGAATGTAAATATTCTAAAGCAAGCACCTGCAAAATCAAACATAGATAAACAGGACGTCAGATTAAAACTTGCACAGCAATGTCAGCAAATATATTTCTGAAGAAGATGCAAACCCATACCACTTCAGCTATATATACACGAGCAACCTCCTCGTCTAAGCAGCCTAAATTTCTCAACAATGAGTATAGATCTCCTCCATTCAAATACTCCATCACAAGATACAAGTTTTCACGACAAGTAAAAGAATAGAAGAAGCGAACCTGATACAGTTCAAGTTCTCATTAGAATGAAACAAATGTTTCTCAACGCAAGGTAAAACACTTTGCTAGAACACCTGCTCACCACGAAAGGATTGCGGACAGAAATCAAGATGTCACGTTCTGCTAATATGCTTTCAACAGCATTCTTACGGATCATATCAGCCTTTTTAAGAACCTGTTACAAACAGTACACTAAGAGTGAACAAATCCTCTTCACATGACAAAAGCAACCCCAAACAAAAAAAGAATTATCTGTTTTTGGGGTGAGGGTGGGGAGGGAAAGATTAAATTTTATTAAGACAGAAAAGAAAGACAAATAAGGTGTCCGTCCAAAGTAGCATCCTTTTCATCAAGTACGGTACTTATTACAAAAATGTGGATACAGCTTCTGACCAAAATTAAAAACTGTATACTGCTTTAAACTGACCTATGCTATTCCACAGAATCTTCCACGAGTTCAAAGGAAAAAAAAATATAGATAGAAAGAGGAGAGGGAAGCTATCCAAATAAAAAGAATGCAGAAGACTGGGTGTAAATTAGTAAGCCTTTATCTACTTTTCTGGTGAAGTTAAGTGAGATAAAATTCCACCTTCTGAAGCATGTAAATAAGGAAAAATATAGGCAGGAAAAAGTTGAGCATAAAATGAATATATCACAGAAAATAACTAAAAGCAAAAACTTGGTCATGGAAAATGATATTGAAGACATAACAGGAAGCTTAATCAAACAAACAGAGAAATAGAGCAACAAGATAAGCCAAAAATCACGTGTAATTATACGTACCTTAATCGCAAAAAGATCCCCTGTTGTTCTCTTTTTAGCTAAGAAAACTCGTCCAAATGCCCCACGACTTATTGGTTTGATAATCTCAAAGTCATCTATAGACGTCCGGTCCTTGGAAAAATGTATAGGGCTTGTACGAACCACATCATCTTCTAGAGGGGCTTCTTCATCAATTACGGTACTCGTTATATCAACCTTTTCATCTTCCACTAACTCACAAAGCTGCAAATACTTTTCCCTAGAGTATCAACATTACCACATTGTAAAATTAATTAACAAAAGGAACTGCAAAAGTTGCACTTAGTTTTGAAGATTTCCCAATTAAGTGTTTAAAAAGACTTTCCATGAGAAATATAGATACCATAGTTCAACGTATATTAATGAACACTTTAGTTGAAGGCTTGAAGCTTGTAAAAACCAAGAAACATAGCAGCAAGTACGCACCGGATCAGCTTCTCAATGCGTGCCCCAAATGTTTCCACAGTAAGTGCATCAAACTTTCTGCGGTCAATAACAACTCTCAAGTCTTCAAGACAAGTCAGTAGATACGGCATGGAGCGATCATCATCCAAAGGTGTATTTGCTACACAACGGGCAATATCAGAAAGTTCATTCATCTGCATCAACCAAATGGAGTTATCTTTAATAGCATTAAAAAAAAAAAAAGACTTTGATACAAAATTGGGTATCAGTAAGCACAGCACCAAGGCCAGCAAGACACATGCTAAAATAACATCCAAGTCTGAAGCTACTTTGAAGCATATATCACTTCTTCAGTTTTCTATGGATGGCACACTGCACACCTGACATATGCAGAGACACACATGTATGTATACATCCCCACTTCATCATGTGCAGACACACATAATCTGGAGAAGCTGGTGCACAATAATTGAGGTAATTAATTTTCATTTTCCTAAAATCTTAGGACTTGGAGAAGACAGTAAGATGTTTCCGTTGCATGTTGAATTTGACAATGATGATAGCTCATGTTTTAAATTGATATTCAAATGCCATTTCACTAAATCCCAAGTATCATAAGCATGTTCTTGGCCAACCCCCAGAGCAAAGAAGTATTCATAAAATAAAATAGAAAAATGAGATACCTGAGGAAGATCATCTTGCTCAGAGAAAGAAGCCTTGCCTGCAAGGAGCAAGTCAATCTGACTGGCCCTTGGTGTCAATAACGGAGACCTAGGAGTCATGCTTCCTGCAGATGATGTTGTCATTCCTTGATCAGACTTTGGACCAAAACGAGTTCTACATGACATGGAAGGTAGACCTTTCAGATCATCCATAAAAGCTGAATTATCAGCTTCAGGAAAACAATCAAGCATGTCTTCAGAGCCTCTGTGGGACCAGTCACTCAGTTTTGGAGATAGAACGTCAGATTCTTCAGTCACACTCGAATTAGATACTTTCGCAACGTCTGGACTTCCTACGCCATGCTGGCTATCCTTTTGAGCAAAGGACTCCATCATTTTTTCAAGGGTTTCGGAAATTCTGACAAGACGCTCGTTGACACTTATACCCTTCTGATCACATCGATCAGCAATTGCACAAATTCTTGAATGGTCTTCCACATTTGCAGTTGGAACCTCCTCCTCACAGATACGACAAATCATAGAACTCTCGTCAGATACATTCTGTAGATTTCCCCAACCCCAAGAAGGTTTGTGTTGGTGCTTGGAAGAATGTTCATGAGAATCCTTGGCAGAAGGCTCAGGCGGCTTCACAGTAGTCGAATCAACGTCAGAAATCCCTCTCCTGTTGTCTGAAGCTTTCGAAAGTTCAATCTTACCATCACTCTGGTCCTTCAATTCGGCATTTTCTTTCATGCTTTTTCCAACTGGAGACGGAAATTTTTTCCAAGATGTCATCCGGTCCCTACTAGCAGGAGAGTCCAAATTCTTAGAGAGTTGATCAGCAGGAGGTGAAAATAAATTTCCTGGTTGTATAACATGGTCTCTCTTCCATTCCATGCCGCTTTGCTCCTGACTGTAAGATTTCCTAGCTGAAGCTGCTTTAGAGACCTTATTAACGCTTGAACTCTTTGGATCCTTTGCCAGACCTGGAGGAATTCTTTTATCTGCAGAGCGCAGAATTCTTGATTGACGAAGCTGGAAAACTTGTTCATCCTCAGCCAATCCGCTTTCCTTGTGGAACTGCAGCAACCTAGTACACCTTGTGAGTATGAAAAGCATTCGAGTGTGAAGCTGCTTCAGCATACCCGGAGGAAGTTCTTGGCGTCTATCATCCAATTCCTGAACTATGCCTTCACACTGAAGCCAAAACTCTCCAGATGATGTCATTGCACAACTTCGAGCCAAAACCAGCAAATCCTCAAGGGTTTCCTGCCACTCTGGATGATTATCTGCATTTTTCTCAAGAATTCCAACTAAATCTGCTGCAAATATAGCCAGATCAGAGTTCACTTCTTCTTTTGCTTTGTCAAACTTTGCCCGAATGACAACCAAGATTTCCTGCATATTAGAAACATGATTAGAAACAGGCCAAACTTCCTAGTTCAGATTCATCTCCGAATAAAAATATAATACAAGAGGAATACATAAGTACCTCTAGGTTGTTCAAGCCTCGAGGCTTCCAAAATGGGAAAGGCCGTACACCTTTTGAATTCAGTTCATGGGAAAAACTTTTTATATCGGCAGGAAACCTCTTTCTTGGTGCACTCGTTAAACGGAGTATTGCTTGAAAGCGAGGAGATTCGGACTCCTTGGGATTTTCACAATCATATGCAGTCTATTGAAGTAAAATATCAATCACAAACACATTACGACAGGATATAATAGAATATGGAACAGCCAGAAACAAGAAAATACACAGAGAATAAATAAAATTAATTTTACTAGTACCTCTGGTGTACATACATCCGAACTTCTTAAGCCTCCAGAGTGACTCCAGGATGATATGTTTCTCCCTGTTAAGGATGATTGAGGTATCAAAAGCCATTACAGGGGAAAAACATAACAGGCATCCCACTCATCATTGAAAAATGAAGGTGTACAAAAATTTCAGTGATTTTCATAAAAGACAAAATGCATTCTAGTATCAATTCATGAAGAATGAGATAAGGTCACTACACATTACCACACATATGGTCCATGTTTTCTTAAGCTTACACTAATTGTTGGGAAGAACAATGGATCAATACGTTAAGCTCTATTCCTCTTGTGGAAGGGGACGCCTACTTGAACAGGAGCCATGCTTCACCCATTACACCATTGCACGTTAAACTAGCCGTCAAGTTTGTCTACTGTACTATACTTGATTGCTTGACAAAAAATTTCAAGACCATGTGACTCCTAAGCTCAAAATACTACCATTTTCTAGCTAAAATAAATTTACAAACATTTACTAGTTTTGTTTGGAGTTCAAAACGTCTCGTCTCTAAGCTTAAAACACGACCAATAGCCTTAACCATACCTCAGGACATAAACTAAATTAGCACAACTTATAAAACAGCAAGCATTGCATAATTGCTCAAAATCATACCAGCTTCCGCTGAGGATTCGCCGCCTTTCTGTAGCCGCGACGGTGCCAGCATGTTAGGGCTCTGGTCTCTCGAAGGCACGCTACCAGTTGACATAGCATCCGAATTACTGCCATTATCAACCCAACTCCCACTTGCCAAATTCTCATTGAACCCAATCCTACTCTGGCTCCCAGCCTCCTTCTTCTTCCCCCCACTTCCCGACCCTAAACTCCCATCGCCGACAGCGCCCGGTCTGGACAAATTACTCGAACCCAGAGACGATCCTTTGTCTCCCCTAAACCCAAAAAAGCTCTCCTGCGGCAACGGCCCCGATCTCGTCTTTATTCTATTCAACCCGAGAGACGAAGCCAGAATGGGAGACACCGAAGCTGCTGGCTCCGCCGCAGCCGATGCCGATGTAGACGACTTCTTCGGAGTCGAAGTCGCGGCAGTTGAGCTGGACTTTGACGGCGTTTTAAGCTGAGCTTTACTCTCTTTGCCCTTGGTCTCCTTCTTCTTTGACGCGTCTTTGACTAGCGTTTGGCGACTCGCACTACCAGTTCCGGCACCAATTCCGAAGGCTCCGCCGGAACTGATAGTCGGGCCTTGCGGGTCGTCTTTGGATGCGGATTTGGATTTCTTCTTATCGGATCTGATCGGGGAGTTGGAACCCAAAGATCGCGGGCTGTTGTTAGAGCCATCGGGACTGTTGGAGGAGTCGGATTTCTTGGAGGAGAAGAACCTCCCCTTGAACACCATTGTGACCGTTTCTATAGGTGTGTGAGAAACACAGAGAGAGATTTCTAGGGCTTGTGAAATTGATGCAGCCCTAGCATGGAAGCATAGGGCTGCTTTTAGAGAGAGAAGGAAGGTAAAGTTGTTGGAAGTTCGGAAATGGATATCGATAATTTGAATGTAAGAGAAGAAAGGGGTTGAAGCTGCAGCGAGGAGAATGTGACTCGAGTCGAAAGCCGTGGATATAGCGCCTTAAATGCGTCCCCGTGTTATAATACCGATTCCTAATTTCAAACTTAATTAAAACGTTAACAACATACTCTAATTTTTTGGGGTTTTTCTTTTTCCAGTTTGAAATTTATTTTTTCAAATAAAGCATGTTCCTCCTACACTTAATGGTCTATATATATATATATATATTCCAGTGTATTTAGAGCACCTGTAATAATTAGGATCAATGCAATTTTATTATATAAAATTGAATTAAAATAGTAAAATCTCACTTTCAATGATGTGATTTAATTCATTATAATAGATGCAATTGTAATAGAGGGTGCTATATAATGGATCTGCTAACCCTGAGACCCACATGCCAATAAAAAATGAAAAAAGTCTAGCAATTAATGCACTATGTTGTTAAGAGCATTGGTTGTTCAATAGTTTAATGCAATAGAAAAAATACATCAATTAAAATATATATTTTCAAATATATTCAAAATTTGTCTCTTTTTAAAGATCTATTTGAGAATATTGCAATGGTACAATTTTTAGTGTTATTAAATTTATCCTTTCATTTTATTTGAGTATGTAAAAATATGTGTAAGTTTATTTAAGTATTGATCTGAAGCTATTGAACGGTACCATTGCAAGTAAAACTGCATTTCAATTCAATAGATGTCAAAAAGATCAATTTATTAAACTAATACATTGAACTATTGAACAACCATTGCAAATGCTCTTATGATCACTATATAGCATTAGTTAAAGGCTAGATATGCAAATATGTACATGTAGACAACTTATTCTACAATTTCTAAAATCCATCATGTTAAGACAACTTATTATAGCGTTTCTCTCTCTCTCTCTCTCTCTCTCTCTCTCTCTCTCTCTCTCTCTCTCTCTCTCTCTCTCTCTCTCTCTCTCTCTCTCTCTCTCTCTCTCTCTCTCTCTCTCTCTCTCTCTCTCTCTCTCTCTCTCTCTCTCTCTCTCTCTCTCTCTCTCTCTCTCTCTCTCTCTCTCTCTCTCTCTCTCTCTCCCACACACACACACACACACAACATCCAAATGTCATGGGGATTTTGAATCTGTCACCGAGTCAAGGCTTTTTTTCACTAGGATAGACCCCGTTGGCACGATTTTCTTAAGTAACAAGTTTGTTTGGATGGTCTATTTATTTTCATAAAATAGTTTTAACTCCTAAGCAGGTTTTGCAGCATAGTTTCAAAGTTTCAAACTAGATATTGATGGCCATAAGAAACAAGGAAGGAAAACTACAGATAACGGACTAGAGAATGACACTATATTTTATAATGAAAAAGAAGTCAAATTCATGTTTGATAGGATATACGAGTTATGGTCAAACTTTTATAGCTATAAGCTAGTATTAGATTCAAATACATAGCACGTGTCATCATAAAAAGAAGATTGGATTAAGCATTGAAGAAAGCAAATGAAGATGTAGTCCTAAGTGCCCAAAAAGTTTAGGATTTGGATTAAAGGCTTGAGAATGGTTTCGGAACAAGTTCGGATGAGTTTGGAAGCTAAGGATGTTCCAAATCCTTAGGGGTCGTTTGGTATGGCGGACTGCGACTGTCACTAACTGGACTAAATCCTGGGACTGTCTTGGATTAGCTCCTGGATTGGACTAAGCTGGATTAAGTACTGACCTACGTTTGGTGGTGCTTGTTGACTAAAGAAGCTGGATTGTAAAAATAATGAAGACCCATGTTTGGTGCTCTGTTTGACTAAAAAATAATTCTTGTAATATTTAAATTTAATTTGAAATTTTGACCCAAAAATAAATAAATGCTACAAAGAAACACAATTCAAAGATTTAAAACAATAAAACAAATAAAATTATGATTGTTTATGAAGAATAAAATTCTGATATATTTTTTTTGGCTTCTCAAGATTTATCTTAGTTGCTTAGCCTTGCCCCAAGACTACTACAAATCTTCTATTTTTTGTTGGTCGAAACATTACTAAGGAGCTAAACTCACTCTATATAATTCTACGTCTTTCATGGAAGACCAAGTAAAAAATAATTTAAAAAAAGAATATATATATATGTATAATTTTTGTATATTTGACTTTTGACTTTAAACTGAAAAATATAATTTAACAAGGTAATAATTACTTGCGATAAAGAAAGCAGCACATCATGAATTATTAAACTTGTTTCAATATAAAAGGAATATCAAGCAATTGTCAATTATTATAGTTTGATTTTCCAGCACATCATGAATTATTAAACTTGTTTCAATATAAAAAGAATATCAAGCATTTGTCAATTATTATAGTTTGATTTTCGAAATACAAATGTGGTCAAATGCAATATCAAAATAATTCTTGTAATATTTAAATTTAATTACGGATTTTGACCTAATAAATAAATAAATGTTAAAAATTCCAATTAAAAATTTAAAACAATAATAAAAAGAAAACAAATAAAGTCCTAATATTTTTTAAAGAGATGAGTCGGACTAGCGTGTTCTATTTAGGAACGTGCTATTTAGTGAACCACTTTTCGGGCTCACTATATTAGACGGGCGAGTGAGACCTTTTTTTCACTATTGGACTATATAGTCTCATTTAAGTTAGTCCCGTATGTTACCAAACATGGGTTTCGAGTGCTATTTAGCCTAGTCCAGTCCAGTCCAGTCCAGTGAAGCGTACCAAACATACCCTTAATGTCAAGTGTCAAACCAAACAACCTATCTTCTAAACTTGTTTCAAAATCGTTCGCAATCCTCGAACCCTAAACCTATTATAGGAATTGGAAACCCAATGGGAGGAAATCTAACGCTTCATTTTCTTAGGTTAGTCTTGGATCCAATCCCAAGATTGCGTTTGAATTGCCCATCAGGGATGAAAGTCAACACTTGTGATTAAGAATCCTAAACATGAGTTAGCACGTGATTAACATTCTAAACAAAGGCCCATTTAACAACGAGTTGGGCTAAATTTGCCCATTTGGAATCTCCATCCTTCCTAGCCCTCCTTTTACTGGACCTAGGTTTTTCTTAATAGGAATTGTGGTCAGATGTATCCATTAAGTTTGGTCGGCCTATTTTTGTCCAGGCGTGTTATAGGTCGGGTGAATTGGGCTGCGTGGGCCATGAGACATGGTCCAAGACTTCAAGAATATAATATCAAGATTATCATTTCATTTTTCTTAATTATTCTTCTTGTTTTTTTTTTTTAAAAAAAAACAGAGAGAAAGAGAAATACCAGTCCAACTCTCTCCTAATTTAAAATAAATGAACCAATTATTAATCCGTTGGACAAAAGGTTAAAGCGAAAGACTCACTCACCATGGATTTTCTAAGCTAATTATTATTTTTAGGCACAAGTTGACGTGCAGAATGCGTACCTTCTTCAACCCCTTTTTTAAGATCATTAATTATATTAATTGTCAAAAAAAAAAAAGGGACACAAGATTCCATGTTACCATTGGTGGAGAGTCCAATTAAATATATTGGTTAAAATATTGGATTTTTATAATGCAATGAAAGGACAAGTGTGTTCCACAAGTACCTATTTTATAGAATATAGCGTTTGGCTTTTTTCTCATGCCATCCACATGCCCACCTTTATATAATGCACAATATTAATATAATGTGATTCACAAAGTGTGTCAATTTAGGACCACATGAAAAGGATCGAATTATGAGACAAAGAGACGCGTATGTGTTTATCGAAAACTATAAAGTAATCTCCAAATAAAAAATATTGAATAAACAAAATTCTATTTGTTTCTTTATGGATAGGGATTCTTTATCGGTTAGTATTTTTTTGTTGTTGTGAAAGTTACGAACTCACACACACAAATACTATAAAGTTTGAATTCAGAATCAGTTGAAAGTTCACCAAATACCTGAACCAATCTAACGAACACTCTATTGATATTCGTTAGTCATCTTAATGTCATTATCATTCCCACTCTTCAAAAGATAACCGTAGTGTCCACTGATAGGAGGTAAAAGAGAAGGAAAATTCTGAAATTTCATTATAATACTGCCGAAAATGAAAAATCATTGTAATGCCCAAACAAAAGTTCACACATGGCCGTATGTGATTGCTCCTTCAAACTTAAATGCCGCATTGTTCCACTTGAGTCAGAAAAGACGTTGTTCCCCTCCTTATCCTCATCGAGATAAAAACTCTCCGGAAGATATCACTTTTTGCTATTCTAATTAATAAATATATATGAATATTTTATCATATATCATTGTGTTATTGGTTAAAGAAAGCAAAACAATATTATTCATGTTATAAATTTTTTTTCTCCTTAAACTCACCCACATGGCCACATGCACAGCCCACCCAACGTCATTAAAGAAGACAGAAAAATATTAAATTTTATCAAAAAAGTAAAAGAAATTAAAACTTCATGGCACGTGTCGCGCACAGCGTCACTCGTCAATCCTAAACCAGCTGCGAGGCATCGAAAGCCCGAGTTCGGTGCCGCACGTGGTCTTCAAGGTCTCCGACCGGACTAGCCGGTCACCACCCCCAACAAAAAGACGATATTTACAATCCTACGGACCAGGAAAGACAGAGAGAGGTCAGAGCTACTGGAAGTTGTCATTTAAGAGCCCTCAGCCAGCCATATCATTTGTGCTTCTCTTCTTTACTTGCTCTAGGCTCTCATCTCCCTAAAGAAAAAGAAGCAGCTTTCTAGTATTGGAAGTTAAGGTTTTTGTTCTTGTTGGTTTCTGATATTCAACGAAAAGAGCTCTTCTTTTTGCGGTGGTTGGGCTTCAAGGGTTTGGAAGTTTATTTCTTGTTGTTGGCGTGTAATTTAGGTAAAAGATTGGAAATAATGGAGAGGGATTTTTTGGGTTTGAGTTCAAAGAATGGAAACCTGACTGTGAAAGAGGAGGCCAATGAAGAAGCCAAGAATTCAGGTTTGCTTTTATTGGTTTTGAGGATGAAATTCACTGTTTTGGAATTGGAATTTTGAGTTTGTATTTTGTTTTCTTGTCCCCCCACTTTCCTGATTCTGATAAAAATAAAAAACATCATCTTGCTAAGTAAGGATAAACACTGATTTAAAGGAATAACAGTGTTTTTATCAGTTTATGCCATAAAGGATAAATTGGGGCAGCTGATTGCTGTGTAACTGTGTTGACTTGTGGTATTCATAGGAACATAACATTGGTTTAGTTAGTTGTCTTTAAGTTTACACTCTTTTTTGGTAACATACTACAATACAATGTGCCTTTTGTTTTTGTTTTTAATAAAAAAATTTATGTTCAAATATTTTCTCTACATTTTAGATTGTTGGGTTAGGCAAGATAATGTATTTTTTACCTCACATGCCTATGACTCTATGACTCTGTGAATCTATGACTATATGAGGAGATGTCATGTATTAAAGGAGCAATGTGTCACGTTGGCTCACATATTAAACAATTGCTACATTAATCAAGGCTCGGCAGGTGGTACAACATTTATAATTAAAAAAACTTAGGCAATGAGAAACACTTATATTAAGTTATATATAGTAGCCGAATTTAATAAAGCAATCTAATTGAACAATTCTTTTTATTATTATTATTTTGTAACATGAACTTGTGGAGTTCTGAATTTTATATTGTTCTCAAATCTGCTTTGGTGAATAGTTAGTTACTGCCTGGCCAGATGGTACCAACACTTATAATAAAATACCTGATATAAAAAAAAAAGTAGACTCATCATAATACTCTGCAGCACAAATGTTCTGAAGCTAGGATTTTATATGTTCAAGGATTTTTCTACTTCTTTAAGGTCATTGGTTGTCATTTCTCTCTTCTTCATCTATTTAGAAAATAACGTAAGTTGACAATGTCTATATTAGATATGGCTGTATTCATATTATCGTTTATAGTGATTTCTTTATTAAAGATTCTTTGTGTTAATGCCTAAATGTGTATATATATATATTCATCTTAGTTTGACAGCTGTAATGAACAAACATACATGTTGAGAAGATATATATTTACTATAACTACATTCCAAGAAAAATATGTTTCTTGTTGGCATCTTTTGGCAGAGCCATTTAACCTAAAACTTACCATATTACTGTTTTATTTCTGAGGTATTTTGAGCAATCATCAACACAATGAAGAATTTGTTTGTTCAAAGTTCAAACTAATTGGTCTGATGATCCACTCTTATTGATTTTGCAGCGCTCCCAAGAAGTTCAGGGATGCAGTGGTCATTTTCAAACAAGGTTTCTGCACTTCCACAATTCCTGTCTTTCAAGGCTCCCCAAGAAGGCGGGTCAAGAAAAACTGTTCATGATACATCTGCATTTATGACTATATCAACTGCTGATGCTTTTCACTTCTGCCAGAAGCCATTCTCTGGTGTTATCCAGGTATTTCTTCTCTTACTTTCTGAATCTCTTTTCCTTTTAAATCTTACTAACAAAGCTTTATTCTCAAAGAAGGTGAAATTATCCGTAACTTGGTCTCGGTATTTTGGACTTGAGAAAAGTATTCTTACTTATCTGTTTTACTGAAGAAACACAAGTGAAATTTGAATCCTTTTTTTGATTTAAAATTGCTTTGACGTAGGCACCTTTTTAGTGCATATGTTTTGGTTCTGTATGACCTTGATTTGCCTACATCTTTGCACAATTTTTTTATTTTGTAGAAAAATTTCACTCTTGATAAGCAAGCTGGAAACCATTATGCAACGACAGTCTCTCCTGTGCAGCAGTTTGATGCACATTCAGTGCATCACTCTCACGACGTGAAGATATACCCAGTAGTCAACCAACCCAACCAAAGGATTCCGATTGCTTTTAGTACTCCTCTTCTCCAATCCCATCCTCCTGTTGGGCAGAACATGGCTGGTTCTACCACAAAACTGCAACCACTTGGAGGAGTTCCAGTTGTGGCCCCTGTATCTCTTCTTCCTTCTAAAAGTTCCCTAGTTGGTACCGCTGATCTCAGGTACTTTAAAACAGACCATTTTCATAGTATAACTGCTTTTTAGCGAATGAAATTGCGCAACATGTATTGAATCACAAGTATGGTTGAAGAATCCTAGAGGCTAAGTTGAGTTTCTTATGTAGGAATGCATCCAAATCTTCTGGGGCGCCTGCTCAATTAACCATCTTTTATGCTGGTTCTGTGAATGTTTATGATGATATATCTCCTGAGAAGGTATCTTACATGTATTCTTATGTTCACTACATTAGATTTTAGGTTGAACTTTTTGTTTATGATTTCTTTGTTTCTCTACTTAGGCCCAGGCTATTATGTTGCTGGCTGGAAATGGACCTTCTCCAACTCACTGTAAGGCACCTACCATAGCTCAAGTGCCGGCACCCATCCTTAGACCTTCCCCAAGCGATGGTGTTTTCAGGAACCAGGCCCATATTACATCTACAATCTCTGGGCTTCCAAGCCCTCTTTCCGTGACGTCACATGCTAGTTCTCACTCTGGAGGAGCATTTGGCAGCACCAATGAATTCGCTATAGTGAAACCTGTAGGAACTTCAGCATCTCCTATTGACCACTCAGAGGCTTCTAAGGTCATAGTCAGTTCAGTGGGATCTGCTATGACAAACCTGATTCCAGCAGGTATAGCTTTGCGTATTTTCTTTTATGTATGCTACTGCTACTGTTATATGGGGGATATATATGCACCTTTTGTTCTTTTTTCTCATTGAATTTGTAAAATAGCAGCCTGAATAAAAATCTATTTCTGTGTTTGCTTGCAGTACCAGTGCCTCAAGCACGCAAAGCATCCTTGGCTAGATTCTTTGAGAAGCGCAAGGAGAGGTAACTTTGAAGGGTTATTTCTCCCTCCAGTCTATATGCTTATATTGACATATACAGAAACAAGGGTGCTGAGAAATTAATAACATCATTAATGCTTTGCTTATTGATTTTTTGTGTGCATATAGGATGATGACCACATTGCCATACAATGTCAGCAAAAAATCTCCAGAGTGCAGCACACCTGGATCTGATGGTCTGAGTTTCTCTTTCAACTCTTCTGGTTCTTGCCCTCCTCAAGCTATAAATTAGCCCCTTACGGTGGGTGGCTGTAGCCGAAGGGAAGAAATAACGAAGTTTCCAACTGCGCTTCAGCGGTGTTGGCACTGATCATTATTTGACAATTACTTCTTGTGCTTGTAGTTGTAAGATAAATTTTTTGACCTGAAGATTTAGATAAATATGATAGATAGATATATATAAATATGGTTCAAGTGTTGTAAAAATGATTGTTTTTACATTGGAAGCACAATTCAGATGATCATGTTTTTGTATTGATATGTTGTACCAATTGACATTAATGAAAGGGAACTCAATATTATTTTGCTAAAGTTGTGCATCTGCAATGCAGACCGTGGAGTTCCATTTGCTCTTATGATTGGAGACATGGGTTTGATCGTTTCAAGCAGAGTTTCATGTTGCAACATATAAGTTCAATAATTTTGACATCTAATAATCTCTAAAATTTGTATAGGCTGTCTTCTAAAGTGCTGTACGTCAGCCAACAAATATTTGGACTGCTACATCTACATGAACAACATTCGTTTTAGGTACAAATTAACAAATACAATCAGTTTATAACTTAATCAGTTACGAGTATTTATCCTATATCCAACTTCGATTTCCAATAATGCTTATATAAAAGGAAAAAAAACAAAAACAAAAAAGAGAGATGGACGAGGCGGGGATGATAATTAGCGCCAAAAAGACAAAGCCCAGAAGTCAAGGAATCGAACTTCACGCAGGTCCGTCCATCAGGGCTGCTCCTGTGATGACATGAGACGCGACCCAATTGACAAAGCGTTTGATTAACGGCATAATCCATCCCAATTTCAAAAGTTCCTTCTACACACTTCAAGCGCTTTCGGCATTTCTAAGAAAGTTATTCCAATTTCTAGAGAGAGAGAGAGAGAGAGAGAGAGAGATGGATGCTGCAAAGGTAGCAGAACTGAGGGAGTTCGTTAGTAAGTGCAAGTCAAACCCTTCACTGATCCATACCCCTTCTCTTGCCTTCTTCAAGTCCTATCTCCAAAGGTACATACTTGTTTTGTTTGTCTTCATCCGTCACAGGATACTTTGTTATACGCATATGCATATATGCTCTGTGTGTCAAATTGTATATGATTGAAATGTTTTCCTTTGAGGCATGTGGGTTTGTTTTTTGGTTTTTTTTTTGCAGCCTTGGCGCTCGAATTCCGCCGATCCCAAAAATGGTGAGCCGTCATTTCCTCACACTAAGCTTATATTTTTCTACAAAATTTCAGTTTTTTCTATGTGTGCATATTAGGAGTTAATGGACTCACATAATTTAAGCTTTTCCGCGGATGCTGTGCTTCTAAGATTGCCAACTTCCGCACATTTTAAATTCGTATAGGAACTTTGGATTATTTGTATTTCAACTTTCAGTAGGTTTTACCAGTGACAGGAATTTCGGATTTTCCCCCTATGTTGGTGTTGGTTTTAGAAAATTTGACATCCTATTTTATGTATCAGAACAGGCAAGAAAATAGACACGGTCACTCATAGTGCCACTTTGAAGAAATTCCTTAAAATTTTGAGCACAGGTTTTTATTTTATGTATTTTTTATGTTGGTGTGGTTGTATATTTTGCTTGATATGGTGTAGTGTTGTTTTCTGATAACAGGATAAAGTTGATGAGGACATGTCAGACACTAAAGATCATTTTGATGCCAAAAGACCTGATCCATCCTGGTATAATGATGAGGAAATTGTTGAGTCTGATATCGAGTTGGATGCTACTGATGTTGTGGAGCCTGATAATGATCCTCCACAGAAGGTAAGGGATAGAGAAAGATGGAGTCATGTGATAGAGGCCTAGTATTTCACCCCGACTTTTTCCCCTTAATTTGTAACCTCACTATTTTTCAAGTGCAGATGGGAAACCCATCGGTTGAAGTTACAGAAGAAATGCAGGATGCTGCACAAATAGAAAAATCAAAAGCTTTAGATGCCATCTCTGAAGGCATGCCACCTTTTTGTTGTGATTACCATTTTTAGTTGAGATTTCTTGGCTTGTTCTTTGTGATATCTCTTAATTGGTATTAAATGCTTTTCAGGTAAGCTGGATGAAGCCATAGATCATATAACAGAAGCCATCATGTTGAATCCAACTTCAGCAATATTAAAAGCAACCAGAGGTAAATTGATAATTATTTTTTTCTTTTGAAAAAGAGAAGTTTTATTTGATCATTATAGGTTTATCTTTATTTCATTGTGCTTACATATATATAGATATATTATTTTCATTGCCTTTCTTTGCTCATATGTATCATTCTCTTGGAAACCTTGTATCCTTGCAGCTAGTGTCTTTGTCAAATTGAATAAACCAAATGCAGCAATTCGTGATGCTAATGCAGCTTTAGAGGTTGGTTGATGACCCTCACTGTACAAGAAGTTTGAATTTCAGGCCGTATTGAACATTGTATAATGAGCTATATTTATACTTTTTCTAGATCAACCCCGACTCTGCAAAAGGATATAAAATAAGAGGAATGGCAAAGGCAATCTTAGGTCACTGGGAAGAAGCGGCAAGTGATCTTCATGTAGCATCAAAGTTAGATTATGATGAGGAGATTGGTTTGGTGCTTAAAAAGGTGAATTTCCTTATTCTAGAAGGATAAGTTTCCAGGGAAACTGTTCCATAATAGTTTAGTTATAATTGCAGGTTGAACCTAATGTCCGCAAAATTGAGGAGCATCGCAGAAAATATGAACGCTTACATAAAGAAAGGGAGATAAAAAGTGCCGAACGTGAGAGAAAGCGGCAAGCCGAAGCTCGAGTGAGTATTGGACTAGAGTTGATATGTTTTTATGCTCTATTAAGAAATATCACATCTCTTTGATAGTCAAATAAATATATCAGTCTACATATGATAGGGTAGCAGAATGAGCAACCTGTTGAAAATAAGATTTTGGTACATTTGCTGTTTATCTGGTGCTTTTCATCTTTCTATGTGGGAGTACATGTTTTAGCTGGGTGCTAGTTCAATTAGAATTTAAAGCATGGTTTGTTCAGTCCTAACATGGACCTGGGTGTAGTTCATGGGTGTGGTTATCAGTTAGCATGACTATATTATGAAACCACAGCACAGGCCTAGATCCAAAAGATGTGGGCTGTATTAGTTTATTCATTCATTTACATTTGCTCTTTGGGGTGCTGGTGGGTGGGGGTCATTTTCCCCTAATTCCACATGCCACTAAATAGTGACCTCATACAAGAGATAGATATGGCCGACCCCATATGATTTAGGACAAGGTCTACAATGATGACATAAGGGTAGAGATAGAGAACCTTCATACTAAACTACTTTTCTTTCAATTTCATGCAGGAACGGGATGCGTTGTCTGCTCTTAAGGATGGTATGGCATTTGATTTCTTTTTATTCATATTTCATTAATTTTATATTAATGCATGCATCCTTATGGGTCATCACCCCTCATTTCAGAATTACCTGCCGTTATCAATGTCAACTTCATAAAACCATCCCTCTTGTGCTAGATATCATTTATTTAATTTTGATCCTATCTTAACTCATCTGGTTCATCCAATTTTCCTTACTTGTTTGAACATTGAGGAGCGTATTATATGATACATATATTCCACTTTGCTATGATTATTTACAGAATCGTTTTCATGTTCGAATATGGTGAACTGTAAATGACTACATTCCATTTCATGAAGAGGACTTGGATAATAAATCTTGTCATGCCACGTCAGTGGTGTTCTAAGTCCCACTGTGGCATTCTTTGAATGCTTTTTTTTTGGTTTTGACAGGTGAAGTCATTGGTATACACTCAGCCAAAGAACTGGAAACAAAGTTGAATGCTGCTTCAAGGACATTGCGGCTTGCAATCCTCTACTTCACTGCAACATGGTGTGGTCCTTGCCGTTTCATATCTCCTTTATATACAACCTTAGCTGGACAGTACCCAAATGCCGTTTTCTTGAAAGTCGACATAGATGAGGCAAGAGATGTTGCTGCAAACTGGAATATAAGCAGCGTTCCGGCATTTTTCTTTGTAAGAAATGGTAAGGAGGTTGACAAGATGGTGGGGGCAGACAAAACTGCACTAGAAAGTAAGATTGCACAACATGCAGGCTCAACTTGAGCTAATCCTTCTGCGATGCTCTTGGCTTTTGTAGTGGTACTTTTTTTAAGTCATAAGTTGGAAGAGGTGTCCATCTGAGAAGATTGTTCTATTCCTATAAAGTGACTGACAGTCACAAAAGTCATAAATGTATGTGTTAACTGGAAATAAAATTCTACTTTCTTGCCCAGTTGAATTCTGTTTTTTAATCTTTTTTCATCCTAATGGTGTCCATGGGTTAAATGCCAATCTGAAATGATCGCGCTTTTCCTGTTAAATAAAACTATACCTTCTGAGCACCATCAGCTTTCTGGCACTGGCAAGTCGTTTTCCTCTGCTTCTCTGTGTGTATATGATCCAACATGACAAAAAATCGGAATGTAAGCTTTTATTATGATTATTATTTATGATATAGTCTTCTAAACAAAAAATGTTGAAACATAGCTTGCTTTCATGATCTGGCTTGCTTTCCTGATCTATGAATTAAGTACCGGCTATCATCCCCGAGAATTAATCTCCAAGCAGAGAGGGCATGGTGATGCAAACAGATTTCATTTCCTCTCATTCTTGGAATAGAATCTGAGGACCACATAGAATAAGAACCGGTAAAGAACACCCCAAGCTAGCAAGATTGCAATATCATACCAAATGTTGTCTATATTGATATCCATGGATGATATAACATCTTGTCCAATAATCACGCAATTCTTTTCCACTTTTTGGGAGGTCTTGTGCAGGGAGCTGATCTTCAATTCTCCTAGAGGTCCAGGGGTAAGATCCGATGGCACGCCGTGGTAGCAGCGTATTCCTCCGAATTCATTTGTCAGCATTGCCTCAAATGGGTACTTAATTGCAGATATGTAATGCACCCACCTCCAGTAACCCGGTATCTGCTGACGCTTTAAGAAAAAGCCACAAGTCAGAAAGAAAAGAGCTGTGGTAGCTATCACAACAGCATACCCTGTGATGTAACTTGGTACCAGAGCGCTCACAAGCATCACATAAGCATTGGTGGTGATGAGTGCGGCATAAAGGATGATCCAGAATTTGAAAAGGTTGCTGTTGAGCTGAAGCATGTATTTGGTAATGGCAGCAAATGTGAAGCCTTGTATGGCAAAGAATGGGAGATAAACAATGAGGGAAGAGATGACGTACGAAGAGGCACGATAAGCATTGTGAGAAGCTTCCCTGATGAAAATGAACCTTTCTTGGATGAAAGTTGGGACAGCATCATTGGATGAAAAGAAAACCAGGCAAACTGCAAAGATGTAAAAGTTGAGAAGCCTGTTTATGTCTTTGAACGAATCATGGCTCAGGTTCTTGAAAAGGGAAGACAGAATGAGTGCCATAACTGCTAACACAATCTCACGAGAGAGGAAGAGTTCAGGAGTGCGAATCACATTGAGCGCTGTGCGCCATGAGAGGACTGCAACCTCACGGAGCCATGGGTTTGCAAACTTAGGCCCATGGTCTGGCTCATCAAGCTCTTCTTCTTCTATTTCAAACTCTTCATAAGAAGGTGCATATGAGTCTCCAGTGGAAGAGCTGAAGACCACAGGGGTTTTAGTACTACCATGTCGTCGTGGTGGCGGGTTGAACTGAGGTGTGGGATATTGGCTTCTAATACCTGAGAGGGGTGTCTTTCCAGGGGTCCTTCCTGGAGTTCTAGCAGGAGTCCATGATGGCGGGCGTCGAGGGGTTCCTTTGACACCATGGTAAATCCAGACAGAGAAATCCTTGTAGAACTGTGAAGCTAGACGAGGGTTATAGACACCACTGCTCTGCAGGTGCATTGGTGTTTGATGAACTGATTTCCTTTCCAGGGAGTTGTCAAAATTCTCATCCTCATCCTCGTAATCAAACTGACCAGATTCACCTGCTCCAGATGGTGTCCTATTTCCCAGGGAAAAGGCTTGACTACGGAGGCTAATTGCGTGCTTGGATGCAGGGGTCTTTCTATAAGGAGTTGGTGTCTTTGGTGGTTTTGCAACTGGGGTTCTGGCCACCAGATCAGGTTTGATGCCATCACGTTGGTAAATGACCAATGGGTCTAGTCCCACAGTTGATTCATCATATTCTTTAATCACATCCAGGAGATACTCAAGGCCATTCTCACCTTCCGGAACTGGCCTTCCAAATCCAGAAAGATGGGAAGACAAACCATGTGGGCTTCCCAAATATATCAGTCTCCCTCTGCAACCACGTGACATTAGATAAATTAATTAATAAGCATCATGTACGTTTGCAGCCCTTAAGCTTTATACATATATATTCTTCTTTGATTAATTTTAGTTTTGGAATATAATGCAGATTAATTTCAGCAACATTCTAGTCAGTGTAGACGAAGAGGGTGTTGCACCATGCACATATATTTGTTATTATTAGTTTGTACCTTGCTAGGATTGTCATGCGGTCTAAGAGCATTTGAATACGATATGAAGGTTGATGGATGGTCATGAGCACGATGCTACCACCTCGAGCTATCTCCTTGACCTTTTCCACGACACTGTAAGCGCTTGTGGAGTCAAGACCAGAAGTCGGTTCATCAAGAAACAGCAGTGAAGGTTTGTGGATGATGTCAATGCCAATTGACACCCTTCGTCTTTCTCCTCCCGACACTCCTCTCCTCCCCTCATCACCGATGTAAGTATGTGTTGCACTCTACATATATATGTGTGCGGTTTCTATTGTATAAATTCATGTATGTTTGATCTAATTTGTGCAATGAATTCCATGCATAAGCATTGAGAAACGGGATTTGAATTACCTGCAAGCCCAGTTGTTCAAGGAGCTCATAGACTCTTCTTCTCTTTTCATCCCTGGAAATGGATGGAGGAAGCCTAATCTCAGCTGCAAACATGAAGGTCTCAAACACAGTCAACATAGGGAAGAGCTGGTCATCTTGCATCACATAAGAGGACACCATCTTCATGTAGCTTGTAGTAACCTGAAAATTATTAATCAACTTTATATATGTAATCTTGTTTCCATTTGTTTCTGAAAAGAGAGAAAGAGGATCATATTGGATATAGATTACTAACCGTTCTTCCATCAATTCTAACAGAGCCTTCCAAACTCCCTTGAGCAATCCGTCCTGCCAAGGCATCGAGAAATGTAGATTTCCCAGCACCACTAGGTCCCATGATGGCCATGATCTCACCTCGCACTGCCTGGCCAGAGATGTCATTAAGAAGATAAGCTTCTTTCTTGATCCAAACCCCATCTTTTTTCAGCTTCTTTGTTACACTGTATGAAAGGTTATTGAATTCAAGGCCATGACCTGGAATCATCTTTGAGGGTCTAAGTGGCACAGAAATTTTTGTAGCAACTGATTTGTCCATGTCCAGTAGACTCTCAAGGCTCCTGTTAGTGTTTGTCCTGCCAAACTTTGCCATTGTGATGATGCTCAGGTGGAGCAACTTTTTGCCCTCCTTTTTGGCTTAGGCCTCAAGAAATTTTTAAGACCTGAGGATTGAACTAAAAAATGGTATAAAAGAAGGAGAGGCCGTGTGAAATGTGGACAAAAGGTGACGGTAAAACTCAAAGTAATTTTAGTCTTGGAAGGTTGTGAGTGTTTGTGGACAAGAGGAAGGAGAATGAGCAATCAGACGGCAAGACTTATGAGAAACTTTTACTGAGCCCGTCTCTCTCACTCTCCTTTGGGTTTGTCAGTAACCAGCTTTGTTATTTCCGGATGGAGTTCTGTTTTCGTTTCTTTGTGCACAAGAGACAACTTCCTCCTATTCGACCAAAAAAGAGGCAACTTCCTCTTCCGCTGGCGGTTGAGCCCCTTATTTTAGAGTGTGAAAAAACCTCATGACAGAATGTTTCCTAAACCTGTCATTGTTATTCTAAAGTAAACTTGAACACTTCTGAAGATCCTGCCAAACTCACTAGTCCAACTTCAACCTTTTTATTGTATATGATTTTATTTTATGAAATATTCTTAGGGACCATTCTTCTAGATATTCTAGCCTGCAGGCTGGGCTTTGTGCGGCAGCAGGGTTATGTTATTCCTCCTGAGCCCTGCCTGCACCATGGCTAGAAACAGATGGTAATTAGTGTCAATATATTCTTCTTTTTCTCCACCTGGTGCTACTGTGGCTGATTGCTGATCCTGCGAGTATTGTTTTACGGGCTAAAGAGGGGAGTAAGTTACTGTCTACATGGAATTTATATACCTATGTTAACTAAAAACCAATATTCTTGTTTGGTGCAATTGGTGTGTGTACTATGAATGCTGTCTCTTAGCTTTTACTTGGTGGATTTTCTTAGAACAACGAAGAAAACTACATAAAAAAAAAACATCAAGACAAATTTTAACTCAATTCAATGAACAACAAATATGCATGTTGACAGCAAATGATTTCTGTTGGCAATGGCTCCAAAGTTAGGGAATGTCCGAAAAGGTTAAAAAAATTTGATATCATTAGCTGGGAACATGCAAGGTGAATAGCTGTCGGTATATAGGGAAGACCTTAAATCAACCAGGTGTGTTTTTTTTAAAATTATATTCTTGAACTTGCCGGCACTCTAGAGAATGAGAGATGCTCCATTTTCTTGGAGAGTGCTTTGTTAATCTTCCAAAGTTTTCCCTTGTATTCTTGAGTTTCGGCTCCCAAGAGTAGGACAAGTTTGAAGCTCATGATATAATGGAGAAGTATGAAGCTCATGCATGATATACGTATCTGTAGCAGTACTTCCAATTTCTGTAAAATCCCAATTTGAGGTATGGATTACATGCTCTCTCGGTATTGGCATGGTTCAACTTCACCCTTGTGTCGATCAGTGACTCGACTCCATGGTGTAATTGAGCCGTGCCAATATCGATTGGGTGCCAAACTCTACTCTTTTTTTAAAAATCAAGTGTGGGAGTGATGATTCGAATTTGAGACTTCCTTCCAATATTCCGAAGTATGATACCACTATGTTGAGAGAGAGAGAGAGAGAGAGAGAGATGGAGTGCCAAACTTGACTTCTTCTAAGCTATATAAACAGACATCCATCTGCAAAGCACACTGAGCTACTATAATGGTTCTTTTGTATATAGAAAATGAACTATATTTATGCCACTCAATTTGACAATGTTTCAAAATCCAATATCCCCAATTGCATATATTTTCAATTTCCTCCAATACTCATCTCTGACTTTAATTTCACATATGTAATTAGTATGCTAAAATTTGATAATGGTTTCATGTGGAATTAAAGTCAGAGATAATAGTATTTTATTTACATGTAACATGAAATCAAAGGGATGCATGCATGTATACTCTACATCACAGGTTTTGAGAAGAAGATAAAACGATTTGTTTGACCTTCCTGCATGATGTTTTTTTATGTGACAGCTTATGGAAGGAAATTCAGGGTTATCAACCAAGTGAGACCTATCCCGGCGAATATTTTGTCAGGAAAGACCAATTGGGCGATTGTTTTGTCCGATAGATCTATTCTGGCGATTGTTTTGTCAGGATAGATTTATTCTAGAGAATTATTTGTCGGGGATAGACCTATCGCAGCTAATTTTGACGGGTAGGCCTAACCCGGCGAATTTTTGTTGGGCACACACACATGCACAAATATGTTTTGACAAACTTGTTATTTGTTTTCACCAAAACAAAAATTTGTTTTTTTGGGCAAAAATAATCAGTTGTTTATTAAACTGAATTAAAAGACCATGATCTGGCTTTTCTTAAACTTTTGAACGGGTCACATATTACATTATTGATGTGCTCTTACAGAGGAGGAGCAATTCTGTACGTACATGCTTTACTTCTTTCAGTATTTTATATCAACAATCGCATGCATTTCATGATATCCAAGACTAGTTAAAGGTTAAATGAAATTTAACTTTGATTTTCTTATTAAATAAATATATATAAAAAAGAACTTTTTGGGGTAGCTATCATAGAAAATCTTTAAGATAACTCCACGGATATCACCAAAAAAATAAAACTTCCATGGAAAAAATAAATTAAATTGGAAAAAAAAAATAATTCTTTTGGAAACATATCTTCTCTGGATCAGAGAAAATCTCTAACTGCCGATGGAAACGGTTGCTCAATGGAGTGATAGAAGGAATTGAAAACAACTCTAGAAATAGAAGTTATTAGCGGCTGTCTAATTGCATTGACTCATTATAAATGTATAAGATAGCGCCACACAAACCAAACCATTCCATTGAACCAACCAAACCCAAACTCTCTCTCCTTGTTCCTCTGTCTACTCTGTTTGATTTCTCTCTCAAACAAAGCAAACAATCACCAACAACAACAGCCCTCCTCTAAGAAAACCAGAACCAAAAACATGGCTTCAATTTCAAAGCGCTTCTTCTCCTTCCTGTTTGTGATCAATTTCTCTTTACTGCGCTTTGTGGGTTTTTCGCAGGGCCGAAAGCTCAGTGGATTATCAGATCAAGAGGGTACTGGTGGTGGCAGTGGTGCTTCAATGCAATGCGTGCAGAAACTGATTCCTTGTCAACCATTTTTGAAGGCACCCGAGAAGGCCCCTGCAGCATGCTGCTCGCCACTCAAGCAGATGGTTTCCCACGATACCAAGTGCCTCTGCAGCCTCTTCAACAACCCTGGCATGTTGAGCAACCTTAACATAACCCAGGATGATGCCTTGAAGCTTCCCGAGGCTTGTGGTGCCAATGCTGACATTTCAATATGCGAAAAGGGTAATAGAGCTTTCTTCCTCTCTTTTTTCGCTATTCAGAATGAAACGAAATCATTTAGATTCTGTGTGTGATCATATGTTTCCATGGAAAGGAAGGCAATCATTTTTATATGAAGCTCTGATATCACAATCAGATTTTCTATTGAAAAGTTGTCTTCTTTATTAGGTAGGTAATGACTAAATTCATGGAAATGGGCTTTTCCATACATTAATATATACATATGTTATACATGTATGGATATATAGGCACATATATGTAAAATCAGGGTTGTGCTTGGTCAAAAAATTGGACATCAATTATATTTGCAACTTTCCAGAGGAGCAATACCATTTAAAATTTTCATCCCTTATCCTGATTTCCTGGTATTTGTATCTGTGTTATTGGCACAAAAGCAACCAAAGCAAAAAGTACATGCTTATAAATTTCCAATACACATGTTCTGTAAAAAACAGAGGACTCCAAGAGTTCTGTCTTCTAAATCTGTTTTTACTCATATTTGTACTATTTAGTGGCAAGTAAGAGAAGCAGACCAATTACCTTGTTCGCTAGTGAATGTTGAAATCAGTTTGTTAACAGACAATTCAAGCTTCATATATGATTGTTATTTTCCATCACAGATGCATCATCAAGCACTCCACCAGCAGCTACACCGGCTTCCAACAATAGTAAGTTCCTAGTACCTTTTATTAGCTTGACAGTCAGATTAGTGTCTCTGCTGAACTCAATACGTGACATTGAAAATGGATTGTTTTCTTCTGTCAGGTTCTTCCTCAAGCAGTTCCAAGAGTGCAGCTTATGCACCCTCTCACTTTGGCGGATCGGGTTTTGCTGCCTTCTTCATGGCTTTAATCATTACATTTACAGCATTTTAGGAATGCCATTTTGGTCATTCAGTCAAGAGCTATATCATCTGTCGTACTCAAAATCTGGGAATTGATTTAAATTACCAACAACAGAGCTTGTGCCTTGTTATCTGTTTGATGATTCTTGTAATCTAATGCCAACGTTAATCCTTTTGACTGACTACACAAAAAGTTTCTCAGGTTACTTGCTTCAAAGTTTGAATGGTTGGATGGCTCAAGTCGGAATTTCTTAGAAACAAAAACTTCCAATACTTGGCCAAGTAATTTCCAATTAACTTTCAAAGTGAAAAAAACTAGTCTCTTTTCTCTGCACTGCACATATTCTGGCATCTTGGTATTGACTTAAAATCAAGAACAATAATACTGCAGAAAACAATAAAAGCAGTTTAAACTAAAATGTGAAATTTGATAATTACCAAACTAATAAAAATGAAAACGACGTTCCTGCTTTAAAATTGGAACTAGAATTCCCAGAAATTCATGTCAAAATATTAGAAAAATCTACGAGCGTCTGAATGCAAAAGCCGCAAATGGTGAAGCGACAGCTGCAAGCATAGATGCTCACAAGTTTCGGCAACGAAAAGGGCTGACTGCGTTATCAGTCCTCAAATATAGGGGACTAGACGCGTCATTGACGCCCAAGTTGCCTTTTTTCTTCTAATTGAACTCAAATTGAATATCAAAAACGAAAATGAAAACCAAAACCAGTGAATGGATCCAAAATATGATTATAGAAACGAGAGAGAATTATGCAATCGCCAACAGACTGCTCCATCACAGCTACCATTAGAAGGAGGGAGATGAGAATAGAAGAAAATGAAGGTTTATAAAGAGGAATTTTTTGGGGGTGTAATAATAGTATGGCTTGCTTCGAACCCTAGTTTGGACGTTGGAGTTGGGCCATTAAAACAATCTTTTTGGGCTTCAATTGGGTTTGAAGTTTCGACCCCTTTAAACCAAAAAGGTGTCTACTTTTTTTGGTGAACAAAAAGGTGTCTACTTTGCAACCTCACGCACTTAGAATTTCATTCTCGAAAGTCATACAAAAAGTTTGAAACTTTGAAGCAGGTGTAGGCTATATATAAGCTTAAGCCCTCCTCGATCACAAGCAACAAACACAACCAAATGCCAGATTCATCAATATGGCAGCAAAAACCTCCATTGCTAAAACCATAACTAAGCTTTATTGTAGTGGGTCCCCTTCTTCTTTCTCCAAACATTTGGTCCCACTACCACCACCGTCACTCTCATTATCTCCTTCCTTCTTCAGCTCATCGCCTGCTGTTTCCTCAGTACCCGAGTCTCAATCAACGCTCTCTTCCCAAGCTCCAGGTGGGTCTCTGTGTTCTTTGTATGTTTTCTGCTTCTGGGTCCGTCTTAATTCGATCAAAATGTTGATGCTTTATTTATTATTAAGGCTTTCCGGTTCTTTTCTTTGTTTTGTTTAGAGAGGGAAAGGTCGAGATGGTCCAAATGGCTGCTGTTTCTTCCTGGAGCTGTCTCTTTTGGCCTTGGCACTTGGCAGATCTTCAGAAGGCAAGAGAAGGTGGTGTTTTTATCTTCCTATCAAATTTAGCAATCTTGGAGATTGATCTTAGTAATACACATATTACTATTCAACAATTTTAGTTGTCCTCGTGTACGAGCTTATTTATGATAGTTAAGCTTTTTGAGCTTACACCTTAAGAAATGGCTTGAAGCAATTACGTTCAGTATTAACATTTTGTTAGGCAAAGATGCCAGACATTGAAACTTAAGCCGACCATCATCAATAGAGGAAAGAAATTTGGTAATGAACTGGAATTAGTCCTACAAAAGTGGAATCTAGGATCTGGTTATGGAATTAGGTTATATACTGCATCTAGTGGCCACTCTCAAGAATGAATTCCACGTGCACTTAATATTCAACCTTATAATTGCATCAAAGAATGACCCCTATTAACAAGTCTCTTTTGTTACAGATAAAAATGTTAGATTACAGACAGAAGAGGTTGGAAATGGAACCTGTAAACTTCAACAATGTCTCACTGTCAAGTGAAGAATTGGATCATTTGGAGTTTAGGAGGGTGATATGCAAAGGATATTTTGATGAGGAAAGGTCAATCTATGTGGGCCCTCGTTCAAGAAGCATTTCCGGAGTCACTGAAAATGGCTACTACGTCATCACACCTCTTGTGCCGGTCTCTGACAAACCTGAGCGGTAAATGCTATTGGAGTTTCATAGATTTCACAAACCATGTTGATATAATGAACCAGCTACATATCACGTCACTTGCTTTTCTCTCTCTTTAAGTGCTTGGCCTTGACTATTAAACAGGGTATTTTATTACATTGAGACATTTATGAGTTGTTCTTGCTTATTGTTACAGTTTATCTTATGTTCATCCCATATTTCAAATTAAAATAGCTGTTTCAATCATTTCAAGTAGCTGCACTTTGGGTTGCAATCCAGTATTAATCGATTAGTTTGCTGTCGTTAAACATTGGATTGATACACCTTGAGAAGCTCTAATCCGTTGGTTTTCTCTTGTGTGTGTGTTGTCTTAATTAAACGTGTCATTGATTATTTTCCAGATTTCTTGTGGACTGTAATCATTACCAACTGAGCAGCTCAAATGGGAAGTAGTAATATTGTATTTGCACTGAGGAGTAAAAGAAAATATGATAACTCAGTTGCAAGGATTTAATGTGAAGATGAATCTTTTATGAACTGATGCTTCAATGTCAAACTGAGGCTCTAATAGGGTTGGGTATATCCTTGGTTGGAAACAAACAGTTCTTTGTACTGGAATGTATAGGGTTCTAAGTTCTAACATTATACAGAGAACTTCAAGATTCATTACGCCTCACATAATATCATGTTTTGACAGTAATTTTATTTGTGATTGTGACTTTCAAGCAAATTGCAATGCTCATCTGTTAGCTGATCTGATGATCATCTTAAATAAAAAATTTCCAGTGTGCAGCCACCAATTTTAGTCAACAGAGGATGGGTACCCCGAAGTTGGAAAGAAAAGTCTTCAGAAGTTCATGAAGATGGTGAACAACCTTCTAATGTAGCACCCTCCTCTGTTCAAGAGAATGAAAGAAGGTCTTGGTGGAGGTTCTGGACGAAGAAGTCTAAAGTCGTTGAGGTTGTTTGTTTTCATTATATCAATAGTTGTTTGATGGGGAGAACATTGAAGATCTAATCTTAATTTCGTGTAACTTACAGGATCAGCAGACCCCTGCTTTTGCTCCTGTTGAAATTGTTGGAGTAGTTCGAGGGAGTGAGAAGCCTAGCATATTTGTTCCACCAAATGATCCAAAATCCTCCCAGTGGTTCTATGTTGATGTTCCTGCAATTGCTCGTACTTGTGGCCTCCCTGAGGATACTGTTTACATCGAAGACATAAATGAAAATGTCAATCCGAGTAACCCTTACCCGGTTCCAAAGGATGTTGGTACCTTGATTCGGAGTTCAGTCATGCCTCAGGACCATCTAAATTATACGTTGACATGGTATACTTTTGTATCTTTGTGTTAATACTTGCATTTATCAACTGATCATCTTTTCAAATTTTTTTTAAAAAAAAAAAAAAAAAAAAAAACTGATCATCTTTTCATTTATGATGTATGCTGCTATGTGATACCTTAAATTCCTTGATGCCAAAGGGTTTTGTTTCAATTTTGTTTGAGAATTCTTAGGACTTAGATGCAATCTATCTCTAATGCTTGCTTTATCTTGGGCAGGTATTCCCTGTCTGCAGCAGTTACATTCATGGCTTTCAAGAGACTAAGACCCAAAAAGAGCCGGAGATAGCAGCAGAGACTTCATCATAAGAGATTTGAGTTCTACTGAATTCTCTCTATTGTATGAAAGAATATGATCCCCGAAAATATTGAGTTGTCAAATTAATTTTGCGTGTACTGTCATCGAACTCATCAGCAACAACCCTTATTTTTTGATTGGCAAATGGAAATATTTCCAGGTTGGATTGCCAGATTAGGCTTTGCTGATTTGAAGTTGAATGTTGGCAGCCAACAAGGAAAATAATATTTTCAACATCTGAGGACCCCAAACGCCTGTAGGAGACTTTCTATGTCGTTCGTGATGTAGAACAACGAAAATGTCTCCTTTAACACAATTTTTGTAATTTTTCTTTTTGGTAATATGATGCATTTTTGTTTCGGGGTCTTCTTTGTTAACTGCGTTTATTCATACCATCCCTTGTTTATATGAGATTCCTTTTTCTTCTGTGTTCCTTTTACATTTTCATTCCATCTCGGCCAGGAATACAAGCCATAACTCGTAAGGAATGTGAACGCCTAACCCGTAACTGGGCATTTGAGCTGGTGCATGCCATGTGACATCTCAGGCATCTCCACAGTAAAGCTCAAACTCGATGGGAAATGGATTATTATCAAATCAAATAACATGCTCAAGTTACCATAAACAATTTACAACAAGTACAATGTAGAAATGGAAGGGGGAGAAATGTGAAAAAATGGGACGTAAGACGAACATGACCAAAATGTCAATTTCCTTTCCTCTGATGTTGTACACTATACAGAACTGTACACGAGGAAAACAAATCAAAGAATTTACCCTCTGTTTGGATGAAAGAATTGAAAATTACATAAAATTCTAAAATGACGGAATTTGGATTCCCATCATTTCAATTTCTGGCAATTAACAATTTCAGTGTTTGGATTTATGTATGTCGAATTTTGTAAATGGCTCTATGGAAATTGTGAAATGATGCCTATTTTGGTGGAAATTAAACTCGGGAATTTGATGCCCAAATTTCCACGATTTTTTCTATGTGTCATTTAATAAATTACGTGCTTAAGTTGCCAAACAAGGGAATTGTCAATTTATCCTCTTAAATTTCCGACTTTTAGTTAAATTCCAAGTTAAACATGTTATTAGTCTATATTTCGTAACTTTAACTTGCTAAACAAAGCATAATGCCACTATTTAGATCTTCATGTCTATTTAAGTAGTACCATGAGGATCGTTTACAAAATGTTCCCTAACCCTTCTGTTTGTACATTCAAAATACATGACACCAAGTGAAACAAAGTACCACAAAATAAACCCAACATATGTAATCTGGTGATATCATCGTCGCATAATCACGAAACATTTCGAACCCGCTGTCAAAAGCTTCAACCATTTCATGGTTAAACCCTGGCGATTTTTTGAATTGCTTCACAGCGTCTTTCTTGAAGTACTCCTCTCCTGGCATATTAATTTAGGGTCTTTAAAAATTCAGTTTCATAAGAAGATAACAAGCTAACAAGTGGAACCGGTAGCCCAAAAACAGAAGCAGATAATGAAAATATAATATACGATGATGAGCACAAAATTAATACAAGTTTTATCCTTAAATTTATATTTGTTAGTATTTTCTTTTGTTTTATATAAATCTATTAGAGTATTTTTATTGTTTCATTCCAATCTTTGTTTTTATATTTAATGAGTGGTTGTTTGTAGATATTAAGTGTCTTCCACCAATAGCATGTTGAGAAAAAGAGAGATGAGCAAGTGGAGCAATTGATAAGAAGACTCAAAGATCTTTGTGAAACCAAAGTCAAGGAAATTTGCTCGAGACAACTTGTGCAGCAGCAAATGCAATTGAAGATAAAACAAATGAAAAGAAGAAGCAATCAATTGCATGAATATACTCTAGGACATGCATGCAAGCTTCCATCATTGAAGAAATAAAGAAAGAATGAATAAACAATGAAGGAGAAGTTCAAATTGACTACTTGCAACCAATGAATGCAAAGAAGAAAGATGATGCTTGAGTTGTTATCTAGCTACAATTTGAGAAAAGTTGCTGCAGTTTTTATGAGAAGACACGAAGGAAAGTATGGAAATGCATGATAAAGTGTTCAAGTGGAAGAAAGTTTTGAAGAATTTAAGATAATGAGTCATCATCATAATGAATAAATCAAAGGAAGCAACTTGGCAATTGGTTTGATGTCAAGTGGAAGACATATTAAATTCATGAATATTGCTCCCATCCTCCTATAAATAGGAAGAGCTACGACATTGTAAAAACTACACCAAGCTCCACAATCTTGAGCTTTTTCCCTTTTCCCTCCATCTTTCTAAGTTTTAAATTCTGTTTTTAGTTTTATTTTATTATGGGGAACTAATTCCCTAGCTAAGGCTAGGGAGAAAGCTTTTAATATAAGTGTGTAATTTTTATTAGTTTGATCCAAACTTAAGCTTTAATGTGAATTTGTAGTATTTGTTCAAATGGAATTTGTAGTTTTCTTTTTAATTAATTGATGAAAGTTTGATAATCTATTTCATGGGTTCAATCATGTTTTTCCCATAGTGTAGTAAAAACTTTCATGCTTTTAAAAGAGAAGAGAATTACTAAAGATTAATAGAATTTTGATGAAGATTATTTTTTGATAGTTTGTTGCCAATGGTACAAGTTATGCTTAGAATACTTCTAAAGGAAATTAAAAAGAGCTTTAATTATTTTGAACAACTACAATGGAAAATATTTTGTTGATCAAATTATTAAGAATTGCATGCTTATGTTAAAAGTGGAAACCCAATGCCTTAGTGTTTTAATCAATTAAATTTTCTCTAAATCAAATCTTGCATAAATCTACCTCTCAATCACACTTGTTCTTTTTCATCTCTGTTATTTTCTTTACACTGCTCTCTGTGGATACGACATTCGGGACTTCCGAGCTACACTACTATACGACATCTCCTTTGAGTTTTGTGAAAGTGGTCCGAACAAATTGGCGCCGTTGCCGGGGAGCGGCTTGTCAAAGAGTGCAGAGATCTCCTTGGTCAAAGGTTTGCTGGTTATGTGAAATTCTTCACATCTGGTACACTCTTTCCAAACTTATCTCATTGTTAATATATATTTGTATTTGTATTTTTTTGTTTTTGTTTTTGTTTTTGTTTATTTATTTATTTTCTTTATGCGACCTAGAGATCATCTAGGAAGGTTTGTCAAAAAATATGAAACTGTTAATTTAGAACATTCTGCTTCGAACTTTTTCAACTGAAATATCCAACAAATCTGAAAGCATGACAGCAATTGTTAATAATGAACAAGAAGTTAATGCTCATATTGAAAATAATGAGATTGAGAATAATGAAATAAGAGGAGAAGTAGTTGCACCTAGAACTTTAGAGACATTTTTGCATCCTATTCGTGCACCAAATCCTTCATGCATCATGTTTCCACCTAACATGCCAAATTATGATTTCAAACCTGGAATGATTCAATTGCTTCCCATTTTTCATGGCATGGAAAGTGAAAATCCTTATGTGCATGTTAGGGAATTTCAAACCTGGAATGATTCAATTGCTTCCCACTTTTTACAATGTTCAACTTGATAGGCTTAATTTCATAAGGTTGAAATTTTTTCCTTTTTCCTTAAAAGAAAAGGCTAAAAGTTGGTTGTATTCATTAAGGGCTAGATCTATAGGTTCTTGGGGGGAAATGACTCAAGCATTTTTCAACAAGTATTTTCCTAATCACAAGACGATTGCTCTTAAGAAAAGAATCTCAAATTTCTCTCAAAAGGAAAATGAAACTTTGTATCAAACTTGGGAAAAATTTAAAGAGCTTTTGAATTTGTGCCCACACCCTGGTTTTGAAAATTGGCGTCTTGCTAGTTATATCTATGAGGGACTTCTCCCTCGTGATCGCCAATTTGTTGAGTCAATGTGTAATGGAAATTTTATGCAAAAAGACCATGATGATGCCCTAGAATTTTTGGATGAAATTGCTGAAAAAGCTCATCAATGGACTGTCCCCAGTTCAGGTGAGACCACTTGATCGGTCAAGAATTGCCACATCTTCTACTAATAAAGGAATTTATCAATTAAAAGAAGAAGATGATTGGAAATTAAAATTTGAGGTTTTAACTAAAGAAATAGCTGCTTTGAAAACGGAAAAATCAAATTTGCCTCAACCTGTTTTTCAAGCTGATGTTAATCAAGTATGTGATTCTTGCTATGAGATTGGTCATACTGTTAAAAATTGCCCAATTTTTCAGGAAATGAAAGGAGCTTATGAGGAGCGTTGTGCTGCCTGTTGGAAACTTCAAACAACAGTATTCTCCTTTTTCCAACACCTACAATCCAGCAACAAGGAATCATCCAAAATTTTCGTTGGAGCAATGATTCACAACCTCAGGTAAGTGAGAGAAATTCTTTCAATCATCAATTTCCTGCAACTAATACATTTAATGCTAGACCATCTTTGAGCGATACTCTTCAAGCATTTATGCAGGAACAACAGAAGCAAAATCAAAGGTATGATACCTTGTTTGGTCAAATGGTTGAAGAAAATAAAGAAATTAAAAGCCAAATTTCTAAATTGACAAATTCTTTTGCAATAAATGAAAAAGGAAAATTTCCTTCTCAAACTCAACCAAATCCAAAGAATGTTAATTTGTGCGAAACCTCAATTGAACATGCTAAGTCTGTCATTGCTCTTAGAAGTGGTAAAATAATTGATACAACACCTTCACCAAAGGAAGTTGAAAAATCTAAGAATAATGATGAACTAAACAAGTCCAAATTGAGTGAATTAAATGAAAATAATTTTCCTGCTCCTTTTCCCCAAGCTTTAAATCCTCCAAAGAAATTGAATCAAAATCATGAAATTTTGGATGTTTTTAAAGAAGTCAAAGTTAATATTCCTCTGTTAGATGCTATTAAACAGATTCCTTCTTATGCTAAATTTTTAAAAGATCTGTGCACATTTAAAAGAAAGCATCAGGTGAAGAAAACTGCATTTTTGACTGAACATGTGAGTGCATTGTTGCAACATAAGGTCCCTCCTAAATACAAAGATCCAGGAAGTCCCACTCTTTCATGTGTAATTGGAAAAAATTACATCAATTGTGCTTTGCTTGATTTGGGGGCTAGTGTAAATTTATTGCCATATTCAGTATTTATGCAGTTAGGTCTTGGTGAATTGAAGCCCACAACAATGAAGTTGCAACTTGCTGATCGTTCTTCTCTACGAGTGCCAGAGGGGTAATTGAGGATGTATTGGTCCAAGTGGACAAATTTTACTACCCTGTTGACTTTGTTGTTTTGGATACACAATCTGTTTTGCATTCTGAAAATGAAATTCCTGTCATTTTAGGACGTCCCTTCCTTGCTACATGTGATGCACACATTAGTTGTAGGAGTGGGATAATGAAACTCAGTTTTGGTAACATGACATTGGAAATTAACATTTTTAATGTTTTCAGGAAACCTTATGAAGATGATGAATGTGGAGTGGTGAACTTGATTGAAGTTCTTGTACAGGGTCAATTTGAGAAGACTAGTATTTCTGAACCTTTTGAGACTCTTTTATTGAATTCTAAAGAATCCGAATTACTTGAGGAGCCAGAAATTGCTTATCTTAATTCGTTGTTTAATTCCTTACAGGCTGATAAATGAACTCCAAGGTTTGAGAAGCTTCCACCTCGAAAGGAAAAGACATTGCCATCAAATGTGGAAGTTCCTAATCTAGAATTGAAGCCTTTACCCATGGGACTTAAACATGCCTTCTTGGGGTCCAACAACACTTTTCCAGTGGTAATATCTTCTGAACTTGACTCTTTGCAATAAGGTAAGTTACTTAATGTGTTGAATTCTCACAGATCTGCTATTGGTTGGACTCTTGCTGACATTAAGGGAATTAGTCCTCTTGTTTGTACTCATAAAATATTTTTAGAGGATGAAGCCAAGTCTTCTAGGGAGGCACAACGTAGGTTAAACCCAATCATGAAAGATGTTGTTAAAACTGAGGTGTTGAAATTAATAGATGCAGGTATTATTTATTCCATCTCTTGATAGTAAATGGGTAAGTCCTACTCAAGTTGTACCTAAGAAATCTGGCATAACTGTGGTTGAAAATGATAAAAATGAATTGATACCTACTAGAGTGGTTTCAAGTTGGCGTATGTGCATTGATTATAGAAAACTGAATTATGCAACTAGAAAAGACCATTTTCCTTTACCTTTTATTGATCAAATCTTAGAAAGGGTAGCCGGTCATGAATTTTATTGCTTCTTAGATGGATACTCAGGTTATTATCAAATTGAAATTGCCATTGAAGATCAAGAAAAAACTACTTTTACATGTCCTTTTGGTACTTTTGCTTTTCGTAGAATGCCTTTTGGATTATGTAATGCTCCTGCTACTTTTCAAAGATGCATGATCAGTATTTTCAGTGATATGGTTGAGCAATTTCTTGAAGTTTTCATGGATGATATATCTGTTTTTGGTGATTCTTTTGATAATTGCTTATGTAATTTGGAAAAAGTATTGGTTCGATGCCAAGAGAAAAACTTTGTTTTAAATTGGGAGAAGTGTCATTTTATGGTTTCTTCTGGAATTGTTCTTGGTCATATTGTTTCATCTAAAGGAATTGCAGTGGATAAAGCTAAAATTGAATTGATTTCAAAATTGCCAGTTCCAAAAACTGTTAAAGATGTCAGATCATTTTTAGGTCATGCTGGTTTTTATATGAGATTTATTTAGAATTTTAGTGCAATATCTAGACCCTTGTGTAATCTCCTAATAAAAGATTGTAAATTTGAGTGGTCTGATTCATGTCAAAAGGCTTTTGAGAAATTAATTAAAATGCTCACATCTGCTCCAATTATGCAACCACCTGACTGTACTTTACCTTTTGAAATTATGTGTGATGCTAGTGATTACGCGGTTGGAGCTGTTTTGGGGCAAAGAAAGGATAAAAAGCCACATGTCATACATTATGCAAGCAGAACCTTGAACAGTGCTAGATGAATTATTCTACAACTGAAAAAGAACTCATTGCTGTGGTATTTGCTTTGGATAAGTTTCATTCTTATATAGTTGGATCACCTATTGTTATTTTCACTGACCATGCAGCTTTAAAATACATTTTTGAAAAAAAAGATGCTAAAGCTCGAACTGATTAGGTGGATCCTACTACTTCAAGAATTTGACATCACAATCAAAGATAAAAAGGGAGTAGAAAATGTAGTGGCGGATCATTTGTCTAGATTGAGTTTTGAGGATACCATTGAAACATTGCCAATTAATGATTCTTTTCCAGATGAGCAATTATTTGCTATTTCAGAATTACCTTGGTTTGCTAACATTGTTAATTTTCTTGCTACAGGTAAAATTCCATCTGATTGGACTGCTCAAGACAAGAGGAAATTTCTTACAGAGGTTCGAAATTTCTTTTGGGATGACCCTTATCCGTTTAAATATTGCCCTGATTAGATCATTAGAATGTGTGTACCTGATAATGAAATCCATGCAGTAATTTCTTTTTGTCATAATGAAGCATGTGGTGGTCATTTTTCTGTAAAGAAAACCGCTGCAAAAATTTTGCAGTGTGGATTTTATTGGCCTACGCTTTTTAAAAACACTAATTCTTTTTGTCGAACTTGTGACCGTTGTCAAAAGTTGGGGGCAATTACCCGTAGAAACATGATGCCTTTGAACCCAATTTTGGTCATTGAAATATTTGATTGTTGGGGCATTGATTTTATGGGTCCTTTCCCTATTTCTTTTGGATATCTTTATATCTTGGTCGGTATTGATTATGTTTCTAAATGGGTAGAGGCTGTTCCTTGTCGACATAATAATCATAAAACTGTTTTGCGGTTTTTAAAAGAAAACATTTTCGCAAGATTTGGAACACCTCGAGCTATTATAAGTGATGGGGGAAAACACTTTTGTAATAAACATTTTGAGGCTTTAATGAAAAAATATGGTGTCACTCATAAAGTCGCTACCCCATATCACCCACAAACAAGCGGTCAAGTTGAACTTGCTAATCGGGAGATAAAACAAATTTTGAAAAAACTGTGAGTCATAACCGTAAAGATTGGTCTTTGAGATTAACTGATGCTTTATGGGCATACCGTACAGCATACAAATCCCCCTTAGGGATGTCACCTTAGAGACTTGTCTACGGTAAGGCTTGTCATTTACCAGTTGAACTTGAACATAAGGCATATTGGGCAATTAAAATGTTTAATTTTGGTTTAAATGATGCAAGTTCAAATAGGAAGCTTCAGTTGAATGAGTTGGCAGAATTAAGGAATGATGCTTACGAAAACTCTCGAATTTACAAAGAGAAAATGAAGGTTTTTCATGATAGAAATATTTTGAGGAAAAACTTTGAACCATCACAAAAAGTTCTCTTATATAATTCGAGATTGCATATTTTTCCTGGTAAACTTCGTTCCAGATGGACAGGTCCATTTGTGGTCACAAGAGTTTTTCCTTTTGGAGCGGTGGAGATTGAGGATCCAAAAAATGGTAATGTTTTTAAAGTTAATGGTCAACGTCTTAAACCATTTTTGGATAATTTTGTTATGCAGGATGACACGATTCACTTGGAGAATCCTGTTTATCAGGATTGAATTCTCAAACTATCTTTAGTTTCATATTCATTATTTATTTGTGCTATTTATATATATATATATATATATTTATATACTCATAAGTTGTAGAAATTACCTATTTAAAAAAAAAAAAAAGATTTTTCATATGAGCTGACTTTTGTTAACTCCAGTGAGCGTCTTCGTCAATACAGTGTCTAGGAGTTCTTTAGGCGACACCTTTGGTGTTTAAGAAGTTTGGGTTTTAAGCGGGACCTTTGTGACCCCTCCAACCTTCCCGATCCCCTGGCTGTGTTTTTCTGAGGCCCTTAACCTGGTCATCCGTGAGTTGCTTGTATATTTGTGTTTTTAAAATATAAAAAAATTGCTTTGTTGCTTTTTGTCATTTTTGGAGTCTTTACCCCTCACAGTGATATCCAGTTCTTATTGAGTGGACGGTAAAAATAAAAAAAATAAAAAAAATTTGCTTATTTCTTTGTGTGGTTATTTTTGTATTTTTGTTATGACTGTTTATTTTGTGTTTGTATAGATTTTAGTTTTCTTTTTGTGTGTTTTATTTTATTTTGGTATTTATTTCTTTTTGCTTGGATTTTATCTATTTATTATTTTTGTCTTTCATTCTGTACGGGATAAATACCAAAGGGATTGACACGCATATTTTCCAGGTATTATCTTTCTACTTAAGTACCGTAAATAAATAAATAACCAGATTGGAACCCGATCTCCAACTAAGGCAATTCTGAATTTCTTATTTCGCTTTGCTTTTATTACTGTAATTCTTTCTTCATTTTACTTGTTTATGCATATATTTTGTTGCTAAGTTTGGGAAATGTTTTCGATTCACGATTGCACACACGGAAATTTGGCTCAAATACTTATTCATTTCATAAACATGTGATTACATACACAGAGGTGAAAATGCATACATATATTTAAAAATCACATGTTTCTTTCCGAAGTTCTGAGCCACCTGAGGCGTCATACTAATTGCCTATATTTTCTCTTATTTGTAGAATCTGCAAAAGCTCTGCATGATCATTGTTTCTCTTCCACAGTGCTTCTACTTGCTGGTTGGCAAGGAGAGCCGCTTTTGCAAATCTGCCACCTGAGCCTTCAAAGAGGCTACTTCCTCGGTTAGAACTACGCACTCTTGCGTCCTCGCCAATAACCTTATTCCCAAATTTGTAGCCGAGGCCGCATAGTGCATGGTTAGCATGTGGGTCTCCTCTCCTGCAACCCTATCATGCCACCCAGTCGCATGGCCCTGTTCGGTATTGCCTCAAAAAGGTTGAGGCCGAGCCGTGATGATATGTAGAGTTTGGAAAGACGGATTGAGGAGGAGCACTTACTTGAGCCACTGATGGCGCAAGGGCCAACTCTAGATTTAGATCATCGATAGAAGTGGGTGAGGTTGCCATTGTGATTTGTGTTTCTTGCTTATTGATGTTTTACTCTGAGTTTTCAGGATGAAACACAGACGCAAGCTGAACTCCTATAGAGAACGGGTTAAATAGACTTCGGCTTCTGCGTTTGCTTCTCTCGGATTCCTTTATTTCCCTAACGTTTTGCAGCCGCGTGTTTTTAGAGGGGAGAAAAAAAAATTCTTTTACCTTCATGTTTTTTACTTTCACTCTCACTTTTACTTTCACTTTTACTTTTCGTGTTTTTGCTTAAATATTGAACGCGCTCTCTACACGCTGACACGTCCTTTCCTTCTTTTATCCGTGACCTTCCCTTTCCAGTTTTTTTTTTCTATATATATATATTTTGGAAATGTGCTTATTTTTCTTTTTCTTTTTCTTTTATAACTTAATTTATTTTCTTTCCGAAAAAAAAAAAAAATTTGGGCTTTCGTTTGGATTGGGTTCTCAATTGATTTGGAGGTTCCATTGGGCTGGACTTCTTCGTCTTTTGGGTTTCGGTTTGCGTAGGACTATTTAGGGTTTACTGTTTTGTTTGGTTATTTTTGTTTTGCTTTATTTTTATTTTTATTTTTTTTATTATTTTTGCAACTAAATTATAATTTTAATTCTTTTTTGTTCTTTTCTTTAATTGCTTTACTCCATTTCATCTCTTGTTATAACTTTGTTGATACCTACATTCTTCAACATTGAGGACAATGTTTGATTTAGGTTTGGGGGTAAGGTTTAGAAGTTTTGTTTTTAATAGTTTTGTTTTTTTTATTATTATTTTATTTCACCCAAAAAAAAAAAGGTGTTATCTCTAGATTTTTATGCTTACTATCATCAAATCAGATTTAACACTCATGAATGATTTTTACGATTGGAAACATATTATTAAATTTTAAACCCATAATTTTAGTTTTTTTTCACTTATTTCTATTTAGTGGATAATCCATGAGTTATACTTTGCACTTTCACATGCACATCAACACTTTAGTGAGAATGAAAGAAAAGATCAATTATAGTTAACTTTGTTGTTTTAAGTAGAGTTAGAAGACATTGCTCTTGATTGACCTTGGCGTAAAAAATTAATCTTGTAAAATAATAATACTAATAATGTTAATTTATCCAGAGTTTTACTTAGTAACCGGGCCTCTTGCCTAAACAGCAGCGAGTGTTCGCGTCAAAAGGTAAAGTTTTGAGGTAAATACATTTTGTGACTAGTTTAGTTCTGTAGCCTTTTTAACTTGAGTTAATAAGCCCTTAGGGGTGTTTCTACACCTAATGCCTTAAAACCTTTGGTTTGAGAGTCGTTGGCCTAAATCTCGCTACATGGGTTAATTAGAAAGCTTAATGGAACTAAACATTGCACAGTCACAATAAAAAAAATAATAATTAAAAAAATAATTAAAAAAAAATTGTATATATATGCCTTTGTTAGTTATTTGCACTGAATTGTGATAATGATTGAAATAATGAGGTTACTGTGATTGAAATTAACTTTTGTCTCTAAAATGTGTTGGTTCACTTAAACACCAAAGGAAACAAATGAAAAATTTACTAAATGATTATAAGTGATCAAGACTTTATGTGGGGATTAATTTGAAGCGTGTTTGCTATTTTAAAAATTGTTCATGAATTTTCAATCCAAATAGCTTTTGATGATGGTTAAGCATTTGTTTAAATTTTCAAATTTTGTTGTAGCATAAATTTTTAAACTCTCATTTCGATGTTTGTGGGTATCATCATGAAAGCCCTCACGAGACTATACTCGTCCACTAGGGTAACCTAGGGGTTTAAATGCTTGTTGCATATGCTAAATGCAATCGAGATCCCTGCGAAAGTGGCTTAGTTTTCTTTTCTACTTAGTTTTTATTTTCTTTTGCTCGAGGACTAGCAAAATATAGGTTTGGGGGTATTTGATGAGCACAAAATTAATACAAGTTTTATCCTTAAATTTATATTTGTTAGTATTTTCTTTTGTTTTATATAAATCTATTAGAGTATTTTTATTGTTTCATTCCAATCTTTGTTTTTATATTTAATGAGTGGTTGTTTGTAGATATTAAGTGTCTTCCACCAATAGCATGTTGAGAAAAAGAGAGATGAGCAAGTGGAGCAATTGATAAGAAGACTCAAAGATCTTTGTGAAACCAAAGTCAAGGAAATTTGCTCGAGACAACTTGTGCAGCAGCAAATGCAATTGAAGATAAAACAAATGAAAAGAAGAAGCAATCAATTGCATGAATATACTCTAGGACATGCATGCAAGCTTCCATCATTGAAGAAATAAAGAAAGAATGAATAAACAATGAAGGAGAAGTTCAAATTGACTACTTGCAACCAATGAATGCAAAGAAGAATGATGATGCTTGAGTTGTTATCTAGCTACAATTTGAGAAGAGTTGCTGCAGTTTTTATGAGAAGACACGAAGGAAAGTATGGAAATGCATGATAAAGTGTTCAAGTGGAAGAAAGTTTTGAAGAATTTAAGATAAGGAGTCATCATCATAATGAATAAATCAAAGGAAGCAACTTGGCAATTGGTTTGATGTCAAGTGGAAGACATATTAAATTCATGAATATTGCTCCCATCCTCCTATAAATAGGAAGAGCTACGTCATTGTAAAAACTACACCAAGCTCCACAATCTTGAGCTTTTTCCCTTTTCCCTCCATCTTTCTAAGTTTTAAATTCTGTTTTTAGTTTTATTTTATTATGGGGAACTAATTCCCTAGCTAAGGCTAGGGAGAAAGCTTTTAATATAAGTGTGTAATTTTTATTAGTTTGATCCAAACTTAAGCTTTAATGTGAATTTGTAGTATTTGTTCAAATGAAATTTGTAGTTTTCTTTTTAATTAATTGATGAAAGTTTGATAATCTATTTCATGGGTTCAATCATGTTTTTCCCATAGTGTAGTAAAAACTTTCATGCTTTTAAAAGAGAAGAGAATTACTAAAGATTAATAGAATTTTGATGAAGATTATTTTTTGATAGTTTGTTGCCAATGGTACAAGTTATGCTTAGAATACTTCTAAAGGAAATTAAAAAGAGCTTTAATTATTTTGAACAACTACAATGGAAAATATTTTGTTGATCAAATTATTAAGAATTGCATGCTTATGTTAAAAGTGGAAACCCAATGCCTTAGTGTTTTAATCAATTAAATTTTCTCTAAATTAAATCTTGCATAAATCTACCTCTCAATCACACTTGTTCTTTTTCATCTCTGTTATTTTCTTTACACTGCTCTCTGTGGATACGACATTTGGACTTCCGAGCTACACTACTATACGACATCTCCTTTGAGTTTTGTGAAAGTGGTCCGAACATACGACTCAAAAATTAAAACAAGGTGAAGATAATGAATCTTGTCTAAAATTACATTACAACAGAAATGCATGTTAAAATTTATGTTTATTCAAATTAAAAAGTCACAGATGCTCTAGTTTTGATGGCGTTTCCAGCTGCTACATTACTGGAGTTGGTGACTCCCTTTCCAATTTGATCTAGTTTGTAATCTCACCAGCCAAACAAATTGATCAAACAAAAACTTATTTATTGCTAGATGAATTCGTTTTAACAAGTAAACAGAAACCGAATCACTAACTCAAGTTTTGGTAACTTGAGCTTTACAGTAAACGAAGGTTGCAAACTTGCACTGCTGATAATTGGTTCTAAAAGAAAATTACTTAAACTCAAACAAAAATATGGCAATAATCAACTATATGAAGAGTATGTACTTCCTAAACCAGCCATGGCTGCATCTGCCTCCTTTGTGGTTTTTTTTTAATTGTAAATTTTATATACAATTTTTCTATTTTTTTATTATTTTTTCTTTCGATTTTATGTATTTAACTTTTAATTTATTCAAAAATACAAATATGCTCTTGGTAGAAACGGAGAATTGGATGAAATCATCTAAAATCTAACAGCAATAGTGTGAAATTGGCAATTTCAATTAATTCAGGTGTTAAATTGGCTGACTTTTTAATTCAAAGGGTTAAATTCGATTGGGGTCCTAGTTCAAGAAGTCTATGGCAATTTACTCTTTTAAATTCAGCTTCTTTTTAAGTATTTCACTAATTAGTCACTTCGTGTTAAACACCCAATATTTTGTATGACAATAAGCAAATAATTAGAATCTGGAATCAAAACCGACAAGAATTGTAAAAAAACCGTTTCAAGTTAACAGTAAATCCGCCCAACAAACCAACAAATTAATTAATTGTTTTTAAAGAACAAATATTTTCAAAGAGGGGAAAAAGAAGCATACCAGAAGATGAAGAGGAAGGATTTGGGAATTTAGGGGAGAAAATTAAAGTGTGAAAAGAGTAATAGGGGTGGGATAAGAAGGTATACCGTATATATATATTTTTTTGGTCAGAAAGTAGGATTTCATTAACAGGCCAAAGCAGCCGCCAAACGAAACCAAACAAAGGAAAAAGTCCCAGACAGATAGGACGAATAAAGAAACAAAACATAAGCAAACTGCAAGTAGCCATAACACAGACGTCGCAGAGCTGCTCTAAACGTCGCCACCTGCAAGAAGCCTCCAAGCTAACTAAGGGTGAGGGCTGGGTAAGCCATCCTTATTCAGAATATGCACCAGGGAAGATGGGGGTCGCCTGACCCAAGATTCCTTTGTCATCTTCCCACGAGCCAAAATCGCAATATGATCTGCTACACCATTCGCTGATCTTGGGCACCAAGTCCAGCTATAAAGCCGCCATATTATAAGGTTAAAAAAAAGTTGTCATTTTACAATATTTACTCAAGCCGAAGCCAAAGCCACCAATTTCCCTAGATTTTACCAGCTGGCAGGGAAACAAACTAAATGGAAGAAATAAAAACAATCAAAAGAATGAAATTAATATAAAACTAACAAAACCGTGGGTGTGGGGGGGTTAAAGAAAAGGCTCCATTCATGATATACATCTTACAAGCAAGGGAGAAACAGTCATCCCTGCATGGATTGCCTTCAGCAATGCCACAAACTTGAAAGGGCTCTCGTCGGAAAACCACTGGAGCTTCCACGTCATTGAGCCTGGAGCTATCTTCTTCTCATTTACACTTGAGTCTAAACTGTCAGCTTTGGCTGAGCCTGAGGGGCAGAACTCCAACATCGCACACTCAACAGCTAAGGTTACACGCCGACTTTCCCTGACATCAACAACCTGGAAATACAGTCCAGACTATGAGCACAAATGGGGTATGATAATCTAGAACTCGCCTATTCAGTGAATGACAACAAACATGCAAATTATGGGAAAGAGCTACAGTTAATTAGAGGCATTACCAACTCAGATATGTCCGCAATAGAGCAACACAAATCAAGTGAAAAATATGGTGGCAACGATGCAGCCACAGATAAAGATCTAAACTGCATAAGGTCTTCAAAGCACACAAATACATGCTCTCCAGCCACAAATAATGATCTTGAAAACCATGATTCACCTGTCAGATTTGAGATAACAACATTATCAAGCAAGAAATCATTACTGTTTTTGAAGGCCGGGCATTCTTTGAAAATTAGGCTGCAAAAGTGAAGTTCAAGGAATGTAAAGTAAAACTTCATCATTACAAGTGTTCTCGACATGCTTCCAAACTGCTTTCATCAGTAAATTTCATCAAAACTAACTATAATGTAACAAAATCTTATATTATGGAAATACCTTTATTTTAAAATTTCTTCGACATGTCTACCAAAATGCTTATTATGTATTCCCTTTCTATGTATTTCAAGTCATGACATGATTACAATCGTCGACTATTAAAAAGTAAAAACTGATGACCAGACTGAACTATCTAGACTCATACCTTCATTATAACTACACCAAAACTGCACCATAGAATACTGGAATATGCTCACTTTTGAACCTCCACATATGTGTTTCTCAAACAACTCAACCTGAACCTGCTCCAAACTGCCATTTAAATTTCCAAAACCCCAGTCTATCATAACAAAGAAATCAAAAGATACACATCAAAATGGAATAACTTAAGTATAAAACCAAATATACATTAGACACATGCGTACATAAATACATAGTCGTAAGACCAACAAAACTTTCAAAATTATATCTGAAAGGAAAAAATAACTACCTTCTTAAACAAAATTCATCATTTGGAGCAAAAGAATCAATAACTTTTAAAATAGAAAGTAATTGTCTTGATTTATCAATGCTTCTGGTTTTAAACAGGTAGGTCACGCTCCCCTCCACATACACCCTACGCAAACAGAGAAACAAAATTGTTAGAAAAGTGTTCCCTGTTAGGTTCCATATGTTGTTTAAGTACCACAATTTACTAACCTGACAACATGGAGCCCTATACCAACTACAACCTCCCTGATGTCTTCAACCTTGTGGCACCCCTGTAATTTTAAAATAGTGCCTGCAAAACAAGATCACCCTGGAAATCAATAGCCATATAGCTAACCAAACAGAAAATTAAATTGTCCCAGTAACTATTGGCAAAAGAGAAAATTTAATGAAATATAAGTCACTCGCAAAGACCTCGTAACCTAACCTGACTCATCACCTGCAACACCAATGAGTAGCACATACAGCTTGTTTTCACTGCTAAGTAAAACAGCAACTTCTCTGTGTGTAAAATGAAAGAATATAAGCATATAAAAGAAAAAGTCTGAAAATCTGACCCAACATGAGCCCCATTGTTAAAATGTACGGGAAAACCTTCATAAGGACAATATCATGTACACTTTTGAACTATAAAAAGAAAATTTCGAAAGGTTCACCTTTCTCTCTGAAGAGAATCCAGCTCAAGTATACAACAACACATACACTGCTTACTAATCTCATGATTTCCCAAATCTGCAACATTTGTATTGAAATAACTCTCAATAAAATCATCAATTCCTGAAGACAGGCATTCAACCCCAGAAGATCCATCAGCATAATCAATTAGTGGGATATTACTTCTATTTTCCAGCATCTGTTTCTCATCAATGACTTCGTGGAAATCACCCCCATAAAAATGTTGCTTCTCTTGCTTATTTTCCACTTGTGCTACATGATTATCTAGATTGCCATTTAATTTGGGTGATGGTTCTGCCTGCCTTATCATGTTTTCATCATCTAGTAGTGCAACAACTCTTCTTTTAGTTTTCTGTCTGCCTTTTCTCCTCTCCAACAAATCACCCTCTTCATTAATGCAATGAGCATTTTCAACATCATGAGCAGCAGCATGAACATCATTGATTGATGATTGCAAAGAGTGGTCCAGATTTAAAAATTCCTGCATACTGGATGTTTGGTCTACACATTTTCCAACTGAATGTTTGTCATTTTCTCTTACATGAGGAACCTCATGTTTTAAGCCATAATACTTGAAACGATCTGAATATGGGTGTTCTTCAGAATTCTTATTCAACCAGTTCTCATTCAGTAAGTGATGAACTTCAGGAGCTGACTGCTTAGATTCACTATTATCATCTTCGCTGCAGCTGGTATTACTATCAGATGATGCCACTGAATAGGACTCTGCAGATAACTGTAAAATTTCCTCCTCTAAGTTATGGCGACGATGAAGAATGTCCTCTTGATAATGAGGTGGTGATCCTGGGAAAGCAGACAATGAATAAGACTCTGAAATATCATCAATGACAGACAATGTTGACATGCTCAAATTTTCGACCATCCTATAACTTCTTTGAGTCGTGAATGAGTGAGCATCGGAACTTTTAGTTTGTGCACTGACAGTACTAGTCCCTTCATGAGAATAAACTTTTACATCCTCCTTGAGATATCTACTATCGATACCAACTGGGCTGACCCCACCAGCATTACCCATTGAACCAGTTTGGTCAAACTGACGGGCATGCGAACCAGTAGTTACATCCAAGAAGGACCTATCTGATTCTAAAACATTTGTACCACTCTCATCTCCTGATGCTTGAACATAGTCTGAAACATATCTTGAGTTTTCACCGAGCTGGGTCCAGCTAGCCTTGGATTTGATATAATTTTCCCTCTCGACATGCAACATATCCCCACTATATCTACTGCTGTCTGCAATATTCTCAGAAGCATGATCCAACCATTCCTTGAACTCCCGCAACCAAAGAACAGATCGCTCTTTCTTCATTCGCTCAACTCTAGTCATTAAATCAACAGTTTCAGCTTCATCATCAGACATCACAATTTCCTCTCTGCTTTGAATCTCATTGTCACAAGACACAGACTCCTGGTCAGAACATAGATATGGGCTCTCCTCTTCATTCACAATAGAAGCAAGACGCGATACCTTTTTCTGCAAAAACGAAGAAGTAACAATGCAAGATTTTACAATTGTTTACTCAATAATTGAGAAGATGAACATAGCACAGATATTTTACAACAAAAAAAGTATACATGATTCACTCAACATATAGGAAAGATTTCACTAAAGAAGAAGATTAGATTTACATTAAGCACCAAAGGTCAGGCACATTCACTTCGCCCCCACACTTATGTGCGGGTACTGGGTAGGCAGATGTTCAATCAAATTCACGGGTAAAGAACAATCCTCCCCAATATCTTGGTGTCAGTATGATTTTTTTATACTACTACTCATAAAAGACTCACAACAACTCTAATAGTGACCTACCCTTCTTCTTTTGATAATTGATTCTCCTTCTGGATCACACTTTGCGGGAGAATAAAACCCAAAGCTGGCAGGTCGCTTTTGCCGGCTGGCAATAATAAGTTGCCTCTTCCAAAATTCTCTGGTACTGATTTCCTTATCATCTAACTTCAACTAATCAGCCATACAACCGGAAAAAAAAATACAAATTGGAAAACATAATTAGCAAATGACAAGAAATAGGTAATGAATGCTTCGAACTTTTATAACACACAACTTGTGCGTCTATGTATTTCAGGTCCCAAAGAATGAAGAAATATAATCCGAAAAGAAAAATAAGATAAATCATAACTTACTTTTTCTGGATTAGTGAGGTAGCTGACTACATGTGACCGATACCAACGGGCACAACATAATGGATTCCCTTCCAACCACAAGCTTTGTAGAGCTGGGAGTCCAGCCAGGTATTCTAACTCTGAAAAATTGGAAATGATATTGTAGGAAACATCAAGCCCTTCAAGTGACTTCAAATTCTCAATCCCACGCAATGTAGTTAGAGCATTGTTCCTCAAAACAAGTTTAAGTATATGACAGGTGACCTGCATGGTCCAACAACATCGGAGTATGGGTCGAAATCTAATTCCTAAATAAAAAATATAACGCACAGACAAAATATTTGGGACTCAAACTATAAAAAAAGCAGTTCCCAGTAAATTGAAAAAATAAATTTCTCAAAGCATTGAAATCTAGTGCTAAAACTCGGTACCTCACTAATTGACGAAATTGTTCTGAGGTGATTGAAACCAAGGTCCAGGTGCTTCAATTTAACACATTTGCGAAGATTATCAACCTTTGCAAACTTGTTTCGGCTTAGGTCAAGAGTTTCAACAGCAGGAAGAAGTTGCAAAGACTCATCCATGAGAACCAAGCCATTACAAGCACATGAGACAAATGACAAGCGGTTCCACTGCGGTGAGTCCTTTATCTCTGCAATTCTACTCGCAAACACATGCCGCAGAGCATCCTAAAATATTTTATCACAATTTCAGTCATATCAAATCAATGAGCATGTGATAGATACATAATTTAAGAACTTTAAATGTTCATTAAGTAGCTGAGAAAAACAGATGTCACGAGGAAACCAGAGCAAAATCTATAAAAACTCACAGTAGAATTATGACAAATGATCTTCTCCAAGGTGTGCCTCAACTCGAGCAAGCCTTTTGCGGCGGAGGTGGACAAATCGCATCCTCGAAGCTCCAAAACCCTAAGCCTCCCAAACGGCCAAAACGAAAGCGGCGTAGGGTCTCTGGCCGGAGGCGGCAATACCGAAACGACCTTGAGGGAGGTCAAGAGCCTGAGAATCCTCCGAAGCTGCTCGAGCGCTCGGTGGTCGCCGAGGTCAGAGACGTAGGCTCGGAGATAGTCGACGGGAGCGCCGGCCAGGAGGCTCTCGAGCTCAAGAAGGGCCTCGAGCCGCGAGTTCACGTAGTGGAAGCCCGCCGGGTTCAGCTTGAGCACTAGGCTTCCGTCGATCAAAGAACCGGCTTGTTGCTCCACAAAGTGGACCAGCTTCTCCAGGTATCGATCTCCGGTGACAACCGCCATTGAAATTTGGCGCTGTCTTCAGGTCAAATTCGGAATTTCACTACGCGGAATCGCATGCCTGTAAAACGGCTTGCTTGTGTTATGTTATCAGCGTGTGTAATACGAATCTAGAGAGAGAAAGAAGAAGTTTTGAGAGAGAGAGAGAGAAACGGAGGCATCATGGTGACGGTGGGCGTGGGCGTGGGCGTGGGTGGAAGAGGAGACGGTTTTAGTTTTGTAGAGAAGAACATTACCTTAAATGGGCCTAATGATTGAGTTACGCAACACTGATCTCGATTTGGTTGCATTTGGGATTTCAGAAGTTTGAGGAAAATAAAAATAAAACAAAAATGAAGGCGTAATAATTTGGAGACACCTGGCCTACATGCACCTCAACAGTTGTGCTGTTCTGGGATGGGATGGGACCCTCCACGCGTTTGCTGTTCTGTTAACTTGTTTCTTGTTGTTGTAAAACTTCAGGCCCGCCACCACTGGCGGTTTCCCGGTTTATTCCAATAGACCGGTTCTTTTTTAATTTTTTGAAAAAAAACTTTTCTATTATTCTTCTTCCTTTCCTTTTAAAAAGATGGATGTAATGTAAGTACCGAGAGAAATTTAGGATTGTTTTAACGATGTCGTTTTGGTTTTATGTTGTAGTGTAGCAGTCTTTGATTAAGCAATAAGCTTTCAGATCGGTATCCATCCATCCAGCTCGCTAGCTTAGGTAATAGCTATATGACCACCATCCCATAGTTAAGACTTTAAGTAACAACTTAATTATGGTAGCATGTGGGATGTCACGTTGCAACCATGCATTGTTTTAAGGGGAAAACAAGAGATAAAAAAGTTTTGTATTGTGTGCTTGCTTAATTATTTGGTAAAACTAATAAAAGAATCCATTACTCCAAGGTTTAATATGAGACCTGTCAAACCCAAAAACCAAAGGAAGCCCCACAAACCACACGGCAGGAATAAATGTTCACTATGGTACATAGCCCTTGCTATTGCTATTGGCATGCTCTAGCACATTCTGAATTTCACGGGTTGCGAGGCATATGTTGCCCGATGAGTGCTCTAGAACAAGGGGATATGCACCCCCGAGAGCAAGAGTTGTGCTAGCATCAGTCGGGAGTGGATGAGACGATCTGTGTGGCTGGCTTTCGTGAGAGCAATGTCCTAAATCAGTGATCTGAACATGCGTTTAGCTTATGCCATTATTGTAGACTAACCCGATTGTGTGAGTGTGTGGATGAAAGGGAAATCCGAAGCTTCAGATAATTGGTCCTAAAGAGAGTTGTGGTTAGAAGCATTGTCAAATGTCAACTCTTGCTTGCCAAGTAACTATTAGTCATCATATCGCATTCCACATAATCGATGCCAGGGGACAACTCTTGCTTGCAGACAGGCACACATTATTTATATGAATCCAATCCATCCCCCAGTGAGGAATATGACACACTAAATGTCCCTTTCAAAAATTACTCGAAACCATTTCTATAATTCCTTCCTTTCATATGTAAAGTACATATAATGAAGAGGATTTGAGGTTGTCCATCACTTTTGCCTGTTGTCTTTTATCAGACTTAGAGTACAAATGGGGAAACCTTATAATATATTTGTGAGCTCACTACTCAATATATACAAATGAGGAAGCTTCAAGGCTATATAATGATTGAAGGTAAGTAAATCTTTACTTGACCTGCTCACCTAGTCGTCGCTTCTCTTCCTCAACTTGTTCAAGCAATGCTTCTAGTTCTGCTTCTGTTAGGCCTTCTAACCTCTTCTGCATATCCACAATTTGACCCCTTTGGGTGTTAGAGAGAGAGAGAGAGAGAGAGAGAGAGAGAGAGAGAGAAAGAGATTCTTAATTGTATAATGCTACAAAATTCAAGAATATTACAGAGAAAGAAAAAATAACTGAATTTGATAGAATTTTGCTAGATATAAGAGAAATTATATTATAATAAAAAAAGATACCTCCATGACTTTGTTCTCATAGTCACGTATTTGCTGTGCATATGTCATTTCCTTATTTGAAACTCGAAAAATATAAGTGGAAATCCATCCAATTGTTAGGCCCAACACCAGTACGAGCTGAACGACATTCCCTGCTTGTAAAGGATCAACTCCAGCAAACTGCATAGAACATCATAGCAAGAAGAATTATATGACTGGAGTATGAGCTAGCTTGAAAACAAAAGCAGAGCTATCAATGATAGAAAGTTTATGAAATAGTTAAATAAGAGAATAAAGTAAGTACCTCTAATCCACTTTTCAAGCCGATACCGATACCAGTTACTCCTAGTCCAATCAATAAAACATCCTTCCTTGAGTATCCAAATGATTTTTTCTGTTAAAAAAAGAAAGACATAAAGAGATGTAATTAGAACGTCTTTCCTTCCCTGACAGATATGACTGAGTGTTAGAAAAAGGCAGGGGACATCTCTCCCAAAACCCCCATCCGACTGACTGAAAGGACCAGCTATATTAAATATACTGGACATACCAACTCCTTGTCCATGTAGGGTTAAAATCTGAGATCTATGCAAGAAGCAAGAACCATACTTCAGACAATCAATCTTATGTTTAGTAAGTACACGACATTTTTAATCCAGATACATCTCAGGACATCAGCTGGTACTGACAAAAGAAGCCAGTGGGACAAACTCGTATTCATGTTACAGAAAAAAAAAAGAGTAAAACAAATCATTCATTAGTAGTTGCTCATACATGCCTTTGCCTGATCAGAGGAGTCATCTTCAGTGCCATTAGAGTCCGAACTGCTACTTCTGGGGATGGTCATAATTCTGTTGATGCTATTAGATCCTTTTTCACAAAAAAGGGATGTCTCCTTTCTATATAAGCTGTGAGTTATAACTCTTCCTGATGAATTCAGTATAAAATGCAGCAATATCAGCTAAATGGCCGGTTTTATAAGCAAAAGATTTAATTTGTACGCAACCCTTTTCAATTAACATTGGGAAGTTGTTGTAGAACACTCCTTGATATCATACTATATGAATACATATAGATCAGAAATGGAACACAGAAAATCTCAAATAATGTCACATCTGAAGGTTATTGTAATACTAATATGGGAATTATCAAAATGCCTGATACTGTGACCTATAGGCTATAGGAGGCTGGCATTTGCCAATCATAGACTACGTGAAAAAATATTGTTTTGCAGATGCCAGTGATGAGTTTAATTGATAGAGCATTTTGGATAGTTATTGAAGAAGGCCTTCAAGATATGATAATGACAATTTACAGTAAGGCATGGAACACAAAATTTCCATGGTTAAAGAGAGGGACAGTAAACAGAAGAAAAATAGGAGGAGCAGCAGTCTAAAGATAACATGTAAACAGACAATAGGGCAATCACACCCTTAAAAGGTACTAATAATGAGCAAAAGATATTCAAATAATTCAGTCCTATAACCAAGCTCAAATTAGATTACATACGACTCTTGTCCGCTGAATGAATGCCAGACCAATATATCATGCATGACCATCTCAACAGGACAGACATACAATCTACAATAACCATGGATGACCATTTCAATTGATTCTCGAGTTTTTTTTTTCAACACAAGCTGGATGGTAAGAATGCATATCATTCTCTCTACAATTCCAAAATATTTCTTCTTAGAATGCGCAACCTTTTTACAGTTACTTATAACTTAAACTCTCAGCCGTCTCCAAACACTTCATAGTATTTTGAACAATGTACATCATGCCATAAACAACTAGTATCAATCAAATGAAAAGCAAAACTGCCCACATTCTATTAGACTAACAAGTACAAGCCAAGGGAAATTTTGGGCAATAATAATCAGTGAAGTTTACAAAAATGTCAAATGCAACAGCTCTCTATAGTAGTACAAATTTGACCAGAGATTAAAAGGGAAAATCTTTTGGAGTAAACCCAGATAGCTGAAGCTAAAATAACTCAAGACAGGCAAGCACCAACTGACCTCTCACCAAACCATCAAATGCTCTGGCCCTCAATTGAATAGATGGAAGAGCCGAAATACCCACGAAGGACATCGGTCCTCTTTCACATACTAAACTACAACTTGTAGGGTTTCCATGTGGAAGAGATGCCATCCCTGCAATGTTGTTCGCATGATCACACAAAATAAAACAAACCCAAATAAATCCAAGAAAAGGGGAAAAAGATGATTAATTTGAGCATTAAACGCATGAGGCTAAATAAAATAAAATAGCTTTTATCTCTTAAATGAGGCGCCTTTACTTCTTTTCTCTCTCTTTCTCTGGGCTTTGCTTACTCAGAATGGTTGTGGGCTAGCGGCAAAAGAAAGCACAAATCTAATAAAAGAATTTATCTTTTAAAAGAAGAAGAAAATGAAGAATGAATAGGGCGAGAGTACCTACCTGGTAGAGAAAGGGCAGCAGCAGCAGCAGGTAACTCACTGATTACTGTTAATGGATTGCAGATGACTGGTATACAGCCCTTCCCTCCATCCTTTAGTCTGATTCAGCAATTTTGTCTTGCGGGGTCCCACCTTTTAAAAGATCAGGGAATTGTGCCATGTCAATCAAAGATATTTATTTCTCTATTTTCCTCCTCTTTTTTGGTTTTTTTTTTTCTTTCACTTTTGATGTTTCTCTGTTCTCCGTTTGATGCTGAGTAACTTTCACCTCCCTCTGGCATGATATTTGAGACAGCTTGAATTTTCCTTCCATAATTTTATGACCTTAACATGTCAAATGTTTGGTAAGATAAGATTACTCCTTAAATCAATAATTATGTAACAAAATTTAAATCAGGATATGGTTCATCATCATTTGGTTGTAAAATAGCCCATCAAAAGATTTAGTTCAATTTCTTTTTGGAGTCATACTCATATCAAGGATCAAGCTGCTAATAGTTTGACCAATTGACAAAACTGGCTAACATTTCCCAACTAATTAATCATACAGTTCACATTAGATAATAGCTCCAAATCATTAGTAACATGTCTTATGGAATATTATGCATGCTAGCATTGGAAAGTGATTGCATAACTAGCAAAGATTTGACATTGGGACACTTCTGCATAAATATTCGTCCCACATCTTGCAAAAATAGGTACACAGATATATGCAATTGTTTATCTACTCTCTCTCTCTCTCTCTCTACCTACATATATACAAATATGTTTGTATATAGTTAGTAGGTGACTGTGTTCAAGGAATAATATCAGAGAAATTATTGGTTACCATGTCCAATCATTCGTTTGGTGGTGTCCTCAAGTAAGCCCCTTGTGCATTGCCCAACCGTTGCTCCATGCTTCACCCCATGTGCCCTCCTGACTGACAAATTGATGAAAATCCTATACAAATCCTGTACAATTAAAATACATGATTGCTAGACGGAGATGTTAGGGTGACTGCTCTGTTCGTTGGATTTCCATGATTCCACCCCATTAATTAAAGTGGGGATTGATTTACAGGATTGCCTAATTGGAAAAACTCAGGTCCCAGCTTACATAACAGCATAAAAATGGTTTAAAGCAAACATAAAATGGTTTTAAAGTTGAGAAAGGAGGTGTGGAATTTACATGCTTTCAATGTCACAGAGTGACATGTATCCTCTCTTCCGTAGATAGCCGACAAATCCATCCTTCTTTTCTTCCTCTCTGTCAATCAACTACTCTCATGCATGCACAAATTTCATTTTATTTATTATATATACTCAAAGAGGCTCTGCCAAATTGCCAACAGCCCACCATCTACACCATCCATTTCTCTCTCTCTCTCTCTCATCAGCAACTACTCTCCCCACCCAAAGAGAAGAAGAAGAAGTTCTTCTGTCTTTCAAATTTGTTGTTTTTTCTCATGGGGAACGCAGCAGCTTCTTGTGCTCCTTCATTGGTCATCTCAAGCAGTGGAGTTGTAAAGGTTATGTTTTTGGATGGAAGATTGGAAGTGTACACAAGGGCAGTGAAAGCAGCAGAGCTGATGTTAGAGAATCCAGGGCAGTTTGTGTGTGAATCTAGCAGCCTCAAAGTGGGCAACAGGGTTCATGGCCTTACAGCTGATGAAGAGCTCGAAAGGCGCCAATTCTATTTTCTTCTTCCCATGGACCTGCTTTACTCTGTGCTCACACATGAAGAGCTCAGTTCTCTGACTTACAAGGCTTCAAAGGCACTCAAGCACAGAAGTTTCAACAGTTTCAGTAAGATATTTCCGGTCCTCGGAGAGTTTTGCATGTTTCCTTCAGAAGCCAAGAGATTGGATAAAAATATTGGTGATGTTATTAGTCCTTCAAGCCATTCAGAGCCAATGCTGGTATTAGTGGAGAGGTACTCAAAGCAAAGATCATGGAAGCCTGCATTGGAGACCATTGTTGAAACTCCATCTACACATTAATTAATTTCTCTTTCCATTTTGGTGTTATTTAATTTGTATTTGATTCAATATTTAGAAGTAATTAATTAAATATTCATGACCTGGCCTTAAGTTGGATCAACAAATCAACTCAACTGAGTCAACATGTACAAAGATTATTAGCTGTTTCTTCTATGAAAAAAGATGCTAATTAATAGTTGGCTTCTTTGTCTTCCTCCCTACATTTCTTCTTTAAGATGGAAAGTGATGGAACCCCTTACCCTCCCTCCTCCAGTCTCTACGCCCAAGGCTAATCAAGCGGCAAACCAACCAACCAACAGAAAAAGAAAGGTTTAGTTTCGCTCAAGATTCCATGATGGTGACATTGATATGAAAAATGTTCACTTGCACGACATTATTTGTTAAAAATAGCTTAGAGATTTTATGTATAGAAATATAATAAAATAAAAAATCATAATTACATGGAAAAGGCCCGAAACTTGCAAAACTTATCTTATTTTTCTATTGCCTATTGGTAACCATCCCTCTGTATTTTTTTGCTGAAAATCTTCAATGACTTGGTAAATACCGAAGGGAGATGATATTCTCACCCCTCTTTTGTATACTAAAACTCGCATTGAATATAAGAGTGGAAAAATCAGCACCCATATAACTGAATATAGAAATATATCTTTACAGTTACAACTCTATACATTACGTATTTGTTTTTGTCATGACCCTTCCTTCACTCAATGAACAATCAAATCAATCCCTCCTTTTCATGACTTGGGGTTTTACCTTCAATTGATAGAGGAGGAGATGTTGAGTCCCACAAGCCAACCTAATCAAATAAATTATTTGCTTTTTATAGCCTAAGGTGTGTTTGATTATGTGACTTTCTGCAAAGTAAACCAACCACAACTTTTTTTTTCTCCGAAGATTTGTTTTAAAATATTGTTTTCGGAAAGCGACTGGGTTCCTTTAATGTGACATGGATGGATGGATGGATGGATGGTATTAGGATAACAGGGATTATAAAAAAAGAAAAGGCTTATTATCACAAAAGGTCCCTGAGGTTTACGAAACTATCAGATTCATCCTTAATGTTTTTTTGTGTCATTGGTCGTTAACCTGGTTAGTATGTGTAATCACAAATGGTCCCTGCCGTTCAGTTTCGGTAAAAACTTTGTAGTTTGCTGACGTGGCATATATACATATCACAAAACATCCCTGAGGTTTACACATCTATCACAAATGGTCCATGCAAATTTTTTTAATTTTTTAATTTAAAATTCATAAAATTTTGTTTTTGTTTTTTATAATATTTAAAAATATATATTGTATTTTAAATACATATGATACTATATTTTTGAAGATAAAGGTTCCACATATATGCCACACCAACAAACTAATGAAGTTTTTTTTAAAAAATAATCTAAAATTCATAAAATTTAAAAATGAAAAAACCATTTATATAAGGATTTTAACCTTGAGGACCATTTATAAACCTTAAACCCTTGATTGTTTTAATTTTTAAATTTTATGAATTTTAAATTAATTTTTAAAAACTCCATTAGTTTGTTGACGTGGTATATATGTGGAACCCACATCTAAAATAATATAGTGTTATGTGTATTTAAAATACAAATGTATATTTTAAAATAATTTAAAATTCATAAGATTTAAAAAAGAAAACCAAAATTTTATGAATTTTAAATGAAAAAAATTAAAAAAAATTGCAGGGACTATTTGTGATAGATGTGTAAACCTCAAGGGATGTTTTGTGATATGTATATATGCCATGTCAGCAAACTAACGGGGTTTTTGACCGAACCTAATCCCGGGAACCATTTGTGATTACACATACTAACCTTGAGGACCACCAATGACAAAAAAAAACATTAAGGATGGAATCTGATAGTTTCGTAAACCTTAGGACCTTTTGTGATAAAGCAAACGCCAATGGCCAAAATTCTACTTTCTATTTTTTTTTTTTCTTTCCACCACTTCCGCATAACAAATAAATACACTAAAATGTTTATGTCATTAAACAGTGAAAAAAGAAGAAAAAAAAGGACAAAAAAGATGAAACGAAAAAGAGAAAGAGAAAATAAGAGCGAAGAATTCACGCTACACCGCCACTACAGATGGCAGTGATCGAAACCGGGAATCTAGAGAGAACCCCAGCCGTGGATGAAGTGGCAATCCGATCATCAACATTGGACGGTGGAAGCACCCTCCCATCGGCAAACAGTAGCCGTCCATTTCTGGGCTGCCCCACCATGACCCCTTCAAGCTCCGCAGCCGTGTTATAAAACGCATTGTCTCCGAATCTCCTCTCCACCTCAAGATACTCGCCGAGCGAAGCCGGCTTCGTGCAGTCGTCTCGGCAGAGGCGCCACCACCTGCGCCGCCGTTCCGCCACCACACCCACGGCTGACGAAGCAGCGGCGTTTTTCTTCTTGGGCTTCTTGGTCTTCCTGGAGCCGCTTCCGCTAGTACTAGCCATGTTGTTGTTGTTGTTGCTGTTGGCTTGGGTTTCTCGGCGGTGTTGGCTCGGGGCTCTGAACGTGATGGCTGGAAAGCTCACTCCCATTAGGGTTCCTAAGGTCGTGCTTCGATCGTGAAAGAATGAGCCTGTAGACTGTCACCAAAAATTCAACAATATATAAAAAAAGAGGACAAAATTAGTGAGGGATAAATTCAGAGAAAATCTGAATGAAATGAAAAATGGGGAAATGGGTACCTCGGTGTCGAGATCGGAAGAGGAAACGGAGGAGTTGGTAGGGGATGAGGGTGGAGGTAGCAGATCATTTCTTGGATCTAGCATTTTTCCTCTTTCTGTTTCTGTCTCTGTGTGTTGGTTTGGATTTTGGAGAGGTCTCTTTTTGATCTTCTTCTGGTTGTATTTTCTGTGCGTTTGAAATTTGAAGGTTTATGTGCAATTTAAAGCGTGGAGTGATGAGAGTATGAGACCCATGAGAGATGGTGATAGATGGGATTTAATTTAACTGAAGTTGGATTGTGTTTCAAATCATTAATGTTGGGCTTTGGTGCTTTGTCCTTTTCATAATTTCATCTTCAATTGTAGTCTAAACATTTCTTTTTCCTTCCTGGGACATAGGCTTTATAGAATTGGTTAATATCAAATAAGTCCCTCAGGTTTCTATATTATCACTAGTCACCCCGTTTTGGCCCTTCAAATTTCAAAGTTACTCTACTTTACATTTATCCATTTCAGGCTTGGTGCTCATTTCATCCTATGATATTTTGATTATTGGCATTCTTTGCCTTTAAAGACTTATTAAGAACGAGTTTACAATGATTATATAACTCAAGTGACTAAAAGCATTAATCAATGCGATCAATTGAGGTCTTGTGTTCGATTTTCTCCTCTGGGATGTAATTGATAAGGGGAGAGACTTTGAAAGCTCCATTGCAGGCTGGTTTTGTCCCAAATTGGAAAAGCTGCCGACACCGGTGACCACAAGAGTCATGGTTCTCCTCATGGATATGGGACCATATGGTGTTTTATTACTACTTTAGTCTCAAAGGAAAAAATCAATTAAAGAGCTTTTGTGAGTTGTGATTGCGTGGTGGTGAAATGGTTTCGTTTCAAGCCAAATAAAAATTGTGTGATGATGATAGTGGTATTGAACTGTGACTCTTCCTGTCCTTCATATTGAGTTGAGGCCAAACAATTCATGTGAAAAAGTTCCATGCACAAGTGGCACTCATTGGCATCACATGAAAAGTCCTAACAGATTATCATTCTCCAATGCTGTTGCCTTGCTACAAATGATCATGGGATGGGAGAATCAAGACTAGTGTTGTAATCAACCTTTAATTAAAGACTAATTATGCCACTCATCAATATTAATGAATGGTCCTTGTGAATAAGTGTGTGTGTGTGTGAGAGAGAGAGATAGATTCTCTGCTATTTCATCATGTTAAACAGAGTTTAAGCCTTAATGATGTAATATGGATGCATACAAATAACCAGAATAAGAAAAGGAGGAGGAGAAGAAGAACACAATATGCCTCGACCAGTGATGAACTCGCTGGCTCTGGCCCCTCACAGGCGTGCATGATCTGATCAATGATGGTCATAATTTGTTCCCTGACAATAGCCACCTGCACTGCAGCATTATGCTTTCTTTCCATGGATACTTTTTAGTCATGGAATATATGTACGGAACCTGGAAATGCCACATTAATCAATTCAATCAACTACTGTAGATCGACCAATTTAGTAATTGATTCTCTGTCACATTGTATTCCCTACCACACATGCAAGGCAAGCTATCTTCAAAGTTGCCTCCATCATTCTTTTGTAGTTCGGCTGTTAGGAGTAAGGTGGAAAAGACAGCAACAGCAACCCCTCCAAATGGTTGCTTTTCGTGAGGGAAAAAAAAAAAAAAAAGATATGTTATCTACCAATATATTTCTTTTTCTATAAACAAAACCTCCAATGTACACCAACAAAACCAAAATCTTTGGTCCGGTTGTTGAACCAGGAAAAAATGCCAACCCTAGCTTCAAACTATTGACCACAGTCAATTCATCTACATGGGAGATAAATCATGGATATAGTCATCCCACATTTCAGTCGCAATTGAGTCCCGCAACTGCGAAGTAAACTCCAGTTCTTCAGTCTCAAAAGCAATGTCCATAGCAGAGGCCTCAAAATGCATCATTGGTTCCACCTCTAGTGGGGGCAATGATTCCTCCATTTGCAGTATGGTGTCCTTCTCATACATTTTAAAAATCCAGTCATCTGGTTTCTCCCTACGCATGTAATTGTGTAGGGCACATGCTGCCACAACCAACTTGACTTGTGTTTGTAAGGGGTATGGAGGAGCTGCCATCAGTATAGGGAAGCGTGCCTTTAAAGCCCCAAAAGTGCGATCAGATGCATTTCGTAACATCGAGTGACGTTGATTAAATAGCTCTTTCGCATCTTGAGGGTGATAACCACTAGGAAACTCCTTCAAGTGATAAGGTACACCAGGATATGGAGCAATGAAGCCAGGCATATTTGCATACTTGTTGTCCACCAGGTAGTATCTCCCTGCATAGTTACAAATTTTGTACCCAACACTGCTAGTAAGATTCCACAGTAGTTAGTTACTTTGAAAGAATAAGATTGTTTCCATTTTTTGAAACAAGTTGACCCCCATGTGTTGCATACATGGGATCCAGCATTTACTTCTAGAACTCATTGTGTAACAAGTAAATTATAATCTGGAAAGCTATATAGTCTGCAAGCACATCCACCCCAATTATCATGCGAGCTAGCCAAGAGAGAGCTGCTCTCTGTGTTTCAGAAAGTATACCACGACTTGCTTCTTATGCTCTTTGGAAAAATCATATTTGAAAGGAATATTGGGCAAAGATGTCCACCAAAATGTTATAAATCTGTTAGAGAGTTCATATTGTGGCTTGATTGCAATTTCATAGAGTGTGAAACAACTTTTTCCAAAAGAAAATCATACATTCAAGATATTTAGTGGATGACATGAACTGTGATTTATTATTAGGCAAGCATAGTTATGTCCAAATTCACATCACACTCGCACCAGTATGCTACTTATGTTAACGGAATGGTACGCACAAAAGAATCAATACCTTCTGGGGTCTGCAATTTGTTTCGTCTTGTGAGTGCAGAATTTAAAACTTGCAAATCTGATGCAGAGCCTTCCCAACCCGCCAAGACATAATGGAACTTGAGATCAAATGAGCAAGCAGCCAGAACATTTTGTGAAAGTAAGCCATTCTTGTTGCGGAAAGGTCCTTGCTCATCTACGCCTACCATCACTGGGATGTGTATACCATCAACTGCTCCCACACAATCCTATAGGATAAGAATTTTGAAACTGAGAATCACATAGAAAGGAGATACAAATCAGACTTAGTCACCATGAGATTACCTTAAAATATGGATAGAATCTAGGATCTTCTGAAATTTCGGGAGGAACATCAGATCCTGGAGGCTGGAAGAAATCTAATGAAATTGCCCTTATTGCGTTCAACACATTGTTGAAATGACGACTGATGGTTTCTCCTGAATAACGGAATAACTCTTGAACAGCTCGAGTCCGTAGATTATGACCAATTATGAACATGAACATGGCTAATTGCTCTTCAATCTTGATTCGATTTGTGTGGCGCAGTAAGCCTTTTCCTTGCAAAATATCACACAACTTGTAGAAGACATGCTTATCCATGCGAAAATTTTCTAGACAACGTTCATTTTGACCGCTTAGGACTTCATCTATAAACTTCGCACCAGTAGATGCTAAAGCATGAGTGAGTTCCTTTGGTATATAATTCCCGGAGACTGCATCCTTCTCATCATCCGTGCTCTCCATTACAAAATTAAACTTCACAGGGCAATATATGCATTGAATATCAGCAAGCATATGGCAGATTCAAATTTACAGAAATGATAGAGCAAAAGGAACAGATTCTATATTTGGAAGAGAACACAACAATGGGCAATTATTGGTTGATAACAACCCTTACCCAACTACATTATATCAAATGAAACACATGATTTCTAAATGAAAAATTCATATATGAACAAGAAAGAGTGTCAACTGTCAAACCCCGTAATTCAAAGGAAACCTGTTTCCTCATAAGCATTCTGCAGTATTGATACTTTTGGTGAATCACCTAAAAATTGGAAAATCTATCAATCCAGCAGGAAAACCAAGTAAACCTTCATTTTAACGAATGGGGAATCACCTGCATCAATATTTTTAAACACTTGCTCAACTTTTAAGGTAATTTTCTTTGTTACCTTCGCAATGATCGTATAGCTCCACCTTAGGTAATTAGATCCCTCACGTCTAAGTAAAAATTGACAATCAGAAGGTAAAACCACACTACCATTTAGCTTCTTTAGCAATAATAGCATTCATACATATATGCCCACACACATGCACGCATCCACCAGATACAAACTTAAATGCATATGCAAGTGCCTACATAATAGCACACACATGCATCCACGCACAGAGAATAAGCTGCTAAGAGATGATACCACACGAAAAGTATACTTCATTCAAGTTACTACTTGAGAATCCACAGCCCGAGAAGATCAGCCTCCAAGAAAGAGGGGAGGCTAAAGTATAAGTAATAGCCAAACCAAGACCACACCAACTAGACAAATTTCACAAAAATGACATAATAAAAAGTTCTAAACTAATAACCACAATAACAAAAAATACATGCAGCAAACTGCCAAAATTGCCCGAAAATTTTATCAAACTTGCAGATACAGAAACCCCAAATAAGGGGGTGAGTCATATTTCTGTTAGCTAAGTCCATAATCTTTGTTTTTTTTTTTTTTTTTTTTTTTAAAGTCTAATTGAGTATTCTTCTTCCATTTTATTATATACCTATACATGCAGACAGACCTCCACAGCTAAAGCATCAAATTCAAATGGACATGAGTAGGAATTGATGAATTCTCTAACTCTCGAATTACAAATGGAATGAAATTAACCGAATGCAAATTCAAACTCAAAGTTTGCAGTTCAAGTTCAATGACAGAAATCATAAACGTCATTAAATAAAATGCAAATGAAATGAGCATATCGAAATTGAGCCCATACCTGAAGAGAATAGAGCTCCACTAGCTTAGGAGGCAAACGACGCCGATGGTTTCGGCAAAACGAGAGAAATGTGTAGGAAAACAGAATTGCTGGGTTTTTGGATTTGGGGGAGTGGCCTGAGCCACTGAGAAACGTAACGTTCGTTCTCTGTGTGAGTGTTTTTGTACTTTGCAGTCTTTTCTCTTCCTTCTCTTTCTTTTCCACTAAATTTGTACTTGGCAGGTCATAAGTATGCAAGCTCTCCAGACGGACTCTGGAGGAGGAGGAGGAGGTTTCTCAAACTCACACGGTGACGGCGGGCTAAGACCCAATTTTCTTACAAGTGTTCAGAAAGCAGCTTCCAAAAGGCCAAATTTTTCGGCCCAAAAAAGGCCCAATTTTCTTATAGGTATCGCCGGGCGGCTATAATTTTTTTTAAAAATAAAAAAACCTCGTATAGCCGGGCGGCTATACTTGGTTTAATTAATGTTGCTAAAAATAGTATAGCCGGGCGGCTATACTTATTTTGACACGTGGGCGCCTAATTGCTGGGCGGTCCTCTTTTGTTTTTTTTTGAATAGTATGGCCGCGCGGCTATACCCGTCGTTCCTTTTTCATAGTATAGCCGCACGGCTATACCCGGTTCTTCCTTTTTATAGTGTAGCCGGGCGGCTGTACTCGTTTTTCCCTAATTTGTTTTAAAAAATAGTATTGTTACTCTTTTTGAAACGTGGCGCCTATACGACAGGCGGGTATTTTTTTAATATATATTAAATAGTACAGCCGACCGGCTATACCTGGGTTTTTTATTTTTTAAAAATATATAGTATAGCCGACCGGCTATACCAGGTTTTTAATGTTTTTTAACAATAGTATAGCCGTTCGGCTATACGTATTTTACGCGCTGGGCAGTCCTCTTTTGTTTTTTATAAATAGAATAGCCGACCGGCTATACTCGATTATTTTTATAAAAACTTTCAAAATAGTATAGCCGCCAGGCTTTACTATTTTTTATAATTTTTTTAATAAATAGTATAGCCGGCCGGCTATACTCTTTATATGTATAGTGTCATCCTTTTTTTCTTTTAAATTTTTTTCGCCAATTTTCGTTTATTGATATGAGTAGTTTAGAGCATTATTTATTACTATTAGGCCATTAACCGACTCTCTCTTGTCAACTTTTGATTTTTTACTTTTCAAGAGTTATTACTCGTATAAAGAATTTAGCAATTTCACATTTAATAATTTATTATACAAGGATCTACATATTTTTTAATAATACATCTATGTTCAACACACGTCTTAAAGACTCAGTAAAGTTCATGTTTTTTTAAAAAGCAAACATACACTACTCATATTATAAAAGTACATACGTATTTTTTTACAAAAAATTCAATAAGACATACAAAATTCACATATTATTGAATAAAAATAATATATATTAAAAAATATAAATAATTTATATTAAAACATAATATATTGGCGCACATTTAAGTTGTAATTTACCGAATAAAATACATACATATTTTATTAGTATATTTTCACATTCTATATTTTACTAACTAGGAATGAATGTACAGCCACGCGGTATATGCAATATTTTTCACCTATACTCTGTTTTTAATTAATTTATTTATTTTAAGTAGTATAGCCGCCCGGCTATACTCGGGTTTTTCCTAAAAAACATTTTAAAAATAGTATAGCCGCATGTTCTAAAAAAGTAAAAATAAAAAGAAAGTCGACTGATGCCCCTTCAGAGAAACGAAATTTCCTAAATTGTCCTTATGCAACTATGAAGCTTTCCAGCGTTTTCTTCATGTTGTTTGTTTTATGCATTCCTTTTGTTTTCGTATGGGAAGCTTCATAGTTTGTTTTTTTCTTTCAAGTTGATAAAAGTTTTCCACGTTTTCTTCCAAATTCTATGTAGTCACGGGTTGCGTAGCCACATACTAGTCTTGAGTTGTCATGCCCCTGAACCTACACGTGGCTCTTTGTACATTTAAGAACATTTGTTGTGTTTTATAAAAAAATTTGGAAAAAGAGTTATGTAACGGCCTCCAAACTAAGACCGCATTTCGCTCCTCCGTAAAACTTTTTCTAACTCTCCCTCTCAAGAAAAACTCTTATATAAGTGTTAATAGTGTTAACCATGTCATGTCATGTAAGTTTTTTGGCTGGTAACGAGAGTCACGACAAGTACTTAATTATTTATGGATCAAGCAGCCATGAACTTCCATTATATATCAGGCATTGCATCGAGCCAACGTGGTGTATAATGATTGAACCTAAAACTCTCTTTTGTATTTTTTATTATAAAAAAAAGCTCTCTCTTTTAGCACGGATTGGGTTTCTGAGTCGATGCCTCGTCATCGCTACGAGTGCTAAACGACAAGTGTCATAATTCCACGTGGATATCTGTTTCGTTGGCGGGCTTTACGCGCCACCATCCTCCAAGGTCCGAATGGTAATTCTGCACTATCTACTGCCAATATATTCTGCACTTTCGTTGGCGCGCGCAGGGAATCTTTGCCACGATGGAAACGGGGATGCCTAGGATAGGAATAGGACAGTAGCAGGTCTCTTTGCAAGTCTACGATCAAACAAGCTCTGAAATTGACCAGTTGAGTGACTGTCCGTAGTAAAAACTAAGCAAAGCAGAAGAAAGCAGAGCAAAAGGGGTCTGGCACTGGCAGCATGGGGTTCCATGGCGTTCTTGGGTTCGTGGGTTTGGATGACTTGAGCTTGGACTTGGCTTCTTCTCTTATCCGCAGTGGCTACAAAGTCCAAGCTTTCGAGGTTTCCGTCCTTGTTTCCTTTTCTTTGCTCAATTTGTGATTTGAATTATGCTTTTCGGTTTTGTTGGATTTGGATTTATTGGAAATGGGAAAAGTGATCTGAGATTCTTACTCAAGAGACTCTTGCAATTTCCTTTCCTGAGATTTATTAAGTGTTGCATATTTCAGTACGTTAATTTATAATGCAATTGTTTCACCTGCAGACGTATGAGCCTTTGATAAATGAGTTTCTAAAACTAGGGGGGATTAGATGTGGCAGCCCAAAGGAGGCAGGGAAAGGTAGATCAACATCTGACTCCTGTTTGATCAGAATTCTATATTCCTTAGCCAAATGTGTCTGGTCTGGTCATCACATTAAATGCATACATATATAGCTATAACACACGTACATTCTCTCTCAAAAACTCATCGATACTCCTCATTGTTCACCTACTCATTCATTGATTTGAGTTGATATACATATGAATGTAATTATGGGATTTTAAAAGGGCTTTTAATTAGTTGAAATACAGTAAATTGGTTGAAATATATATATATATACATACACACACAGAGCTTCCATTGAGGGATCCCTCTTATTCGAGGAACACCTTTGTAGGGCCCACTCTGTATTGTATTTCACTAATACAAACCGTTTATTTTGTAGATACTCATTCAAAGATCATCTCTACAAAAAATCACTTGAATCCAATATCATTTGACCACTAAATTGAATTATTGAAATTTTAGTACACACAATTGGATATCGAAACGGTTTCCGATTTATCTAATTTTTTGCAAAGATGATCTATGAATGTAGACTTAGAAAATAGATGGTTTTGATCGTTGAAAAAATATTTGTAGGGGATCCTAAAGGGTGTCCCTCAATAGAAGGGGACTGATATATATATATATATATATATATATATATATATATATATATATATATATATGTAAATGTATTTGAGTGGACCAACAACTTTAAACATCATCAAACTGACATTTCTTTTTCTTTTTGTTGGTCTGACTCAAATTCTCATATCTATTTCAGATTGTAAAGTGATGATTTAGAGATAAAGTCAGATCAAAAATTAAATCTCTGTGTATATTTAATTTACTCTTGGAGTCATTTTAATTAATGCTAATTCATTTGACCTTTGTTGCCTCTACTATTCATTGAAATTGTGCCGTTTCTGGTTCAATATGATCATTTCTCATGATGGACTCTCTGATCTTACTTTAAAAAGGGCTGACATACAGATATTCCCCCCTATCTCTTCTTTCTTATTTTTTTCCTCACTGGCTTGCAGATGTTGCAGCTTTGATTGTGTTAATATCTCAAGAAGATCAAGTTAATGATGTAACTTTTGGTAATGAGGGTGCATGGAAAAGTCCTTCCGAAGCTTTTTGACATTATATCCCATATGCCATATTTCTTTATAGTTACTTTGAACATATACTGATTACGTATCTGTGTGGGAATGTAGGATTGCAGAAGGATACTGTTGTCATGTTTCGTTCAACAATATTACCATCATATACTCAGAATCTGGAGACGTATTTCACAGGCAATTGAAACCCTAATATTGTTGGCACTATGTGATGATGAGTTGTCTATAAATGTGTTTCTGTCTTGTAATATTTGTTCCCTGATTAATTGCCTAGAATACATCTTTTTAGTAATGGATATATCTTGGAATACTTGTAATCTTCTTCTGGATCAATATCATTTTTTTGAGATTTGAGTTAACACTAACGTTTTTATTTTTCTAGCAGATGATAGTGAGGCAGCTTATCTTGTAGATGTATATGCCACAAAAGGAGTATCTGATGGTTTAAATGGAAAAATCATGGTAAGATTACTTGCTCATCATTAACCCATTCTTGCTTGTAGTGGTGGATGCAAAGGTTCTCCCCTCCCTCTGCCCTCCCAATCATCTAAACTATTTTTGGTTGAGTGCTGATGTTTTTATAACTCCTTAGATTGCTTCCTCAGGAAGTTCAGATGCCATTTTAAAGGCACGACCAGTTCTCTCAGGTAATATTGATTCAAATAAACTAAAATACTGATATTGGAAGATACTTTTAATAAGCCTTTCTTTCTAATGTCTTTTTCATCTCTCCCTCAAATTTTCTCTTGCTTACAGCAATGTGTGAAAAGCTTTATGTTTTTGAGGGTGACGTTGGTGCTGGAAGGTGTGCATTCTTCTTCATCTTGTGACCTTTTTACATAATTAAGACTAGAAATAAACTGCATTTTGTTGAGGTGTATACATGCAAGTTTATATATGTATGTTTTCTCCATATAAAAGTCAAGGTACATGTTGCTTTTTGAAGGAAATAATTACTCAACTAATATGTGACATTTCTTGGTTGTGCAAATGTATATATTTATTTGTTCCCCCTCCCCCAATATCGTTTGTATAAAAAAAATTATTTGTATCATGATATTCTAATTTTCATCTTACTGCAGAAAAATTAGGATGGTTAAGGAACTGCTTGAGGGTATTCATCTTGTTGCTTCTTTGGAGGCTATTTCTCTTGGCACTAAAGCTGGTATTCATCCGTGGATAATCTATGATATCATATCTAATGCTGCGGGAAACTCATGGTGCGTGCTTATGCAGAAAACTTATTTCTATATTTCCTCAAAGATTAAAAGAAGAAAACATTGTATCGGACTTAAGTCTTAAAACTTACTATAACAGTAGGAAATACAATACATCAAAAACATAAACAGTCTAGGATCCATGTGCTGGAACAATTTTAAAACATGAAGTCTTAAAATTTACTAGAACAGTAGGAAATACGGTACATAAAAAACATAAACAGTCTAGGATACTCATATTATGTTTAGTGTATTTTTTATCACTTCATATTGTTCCACCATTTTAAGTCTTTACTGATTGCAGGGTTTTTAAGAACCATATTCCTCAGTTGTTAAAGGGTGCTGCCAAAGATGATTTCAATACTCTTGTTCAAAAGTTGGTAAGATATACTGCAACCATTTGTGTTTCAAGCTTTGTATCACTCAGTTCCATTTTAAGTACACTTTTCTTCTTTATATTTGGATTGAATTCAATCAGTGGTGTTGGTTGTTTTCTTTCTAAAGCAACATCTCATATTCTTCCATAACAATCACAATTTTCTTTCTTGTATCAAATTTTATAATGACAGTCTATCAGCTTGCAACCATCTGTCAAATGATTTGCCTCATGATGATGCATAAGTCTGATAGCATGCATAAAAAAATATGGATAAGTCTGTGCTTTCATGCATAATGAAATTTAACTCTTTGGTATTGTTTTAGCATGAATACCAAAGCAATGGTCTATTTGTGCTTAGCAGCGGTCAATGACATTTAAATCAAGCTTACTCGGTAATTATTCTATGTAGAAGCCGTTTACTGAAGGAATTATCATCATGTACACAGAATGGAAACACAAATAGAAATAGGAATAGGAAGCTTGAAATAGAAATAAAAACAATTCTGACTAAGCAGTAATCTCAAAACTTTTATTGGTGCTAGAGAAGTTTATATATTAAATTTTTATCAGGCTGATTTTGGAATTTGAATTATTAAAGTTTCGTTTTAGTCTTTGTCTTGGTGCCTTTCATTTTGTATTTCATTACTTAACACTCATGCAACTTTTTGTATTCAAGAGGATTATATTGGATCTGGCCAAATCACTTACTTTTCCTCTCCCACTTTTAGCAGTTTCTCATCAACAACTTCTGCTTGGTACGGAATCTTAAAACACAATCGGGTCACTTGTTATTGCTCTATGTTTGGAAATGATCAGCTTTGTGCTTAATACTTTCTCATACATTGCCTTTTTCAGGGTCTTCACATTATAACACAGATGATGAAGATGCTGAGTTGATTAAGGTTGTTTTATAACTGAGCTAAAAAATATCTGATTAAGAGGTTTTTTGGCTTGATTTCCTCCCATGTTACATCAAAATTGTTTTGAAATATGTGTTCATATTTAACATAAGCTTATTCTTTCTTATGTGTGTATACTATACAACTTTTGTACAGGTTTGGGAAAAGAAACTTGGAGTGAGAATTTCAGATGCAGCAAATGCTGAGACTTACATCCCTGAGCAATTGGCCAGCCACATTGTTGCCAAATCATATACCATCAACCGAGTTGGCTTCATTGGTCTTGGAGAAATGGGATTTGGAATGGCAACTCACCTTTTAAATTCAAACTTTTCTGTTCTTGGTTATGATGTAAGTCCTCAGTTCAAACTTCAAATTCTTATTTCATTCTGAAAATTCCTTGCTTGGAACAAGAAACTGGTATTTAGTTGAGGCTCTCTTGTATCATTTCATTTGCCATCTTTCATGCGTAGGTTGTTTTAAATAGTATATCATATGTTCACCTGATTGATTCTTGTCATGTGTGTGTTTATGCTTGTATCTGATATTGTCTTGTAAACCTATGTGCATGTGCATTTAGGGGTTGGTACAGGAACTTGCATGTGTTCATGTCCATTTATTATGTTTGACCGTCTTGATTAAGTTGCAGATTGATACTAGTTTAAGATACCACTAGAACTGATCTAATTTTCCGCCTTCTTTTGAATGCAGGTATATAAACCAACACTAACTCGATTTGCCAGTGCTGGTGGCTTGATTGGAAGCTCTCCAGCAGAAGTATGCAAAGGTAATTGGAGACATAGTTCTAGAAGTAGAAATAACCTATTTGTTATCTACACAATCTGTTTCTGGTGCAATAACCTATTTGTTTCTGATGCATTTTCTCGCCTAGACGTTGATGTGCTGGTAATAATGGTCACAAACGAAGCTCAAGCTGAGAGCGCTTTATATGGGGATTTTGGTGCCATTTCAGGTAAACAAATTCTTCTCAGCACATCTACTCCATGTTTTATTAGCACTAACCCCATATTCCTGTGTTTTATAGCACTTCCATCTGGCGCTTCTATTATCCTTTCATCCACTGTTTCTCCTGGATTTGTTAGCCGACTAGATCAGCGCTTGCAAAGTATGACTTCCGTTCCATGTCACACCATGTTTATGCTTTACCTTGTGATGAAATTATAGTCTTCATTCTGCAAATGTTATAGATGAAGGAAAGAATTTGAAGTTGGTGGATGCTCCTGTTTCTGGTGGTGTTGTGAGAGCTTCCATGGGGACACTTACGGTGTGCAAAAACAACCATTCGTTATCCCAATATCTTGTTATTGCTTACTGATCTTTGGACTTATGTGTCTTTCTCAGATTATGGCGTCTGGTTCAGATGAAGCTCTTAAGAGTACTGGTTCAGTCCTCTCAGGTACTAAGCATGTAGTATAAGGTTCATCAGGATTCAGGTTGTAGAGTTGTCATAAATAATTTTGTGACTGCTACTTGGCTATTTGCTTTGAACAGCATTAAGTGAGAAGCTTTATGTTATCAAAGGAGGCTGTGGGGCTGGAAGGTACTTCTGAGTCAACGTGTGTTGTATCTTGTGTCTCATTGTCTATTAATATGATTGGAGATCTTTGAAGATATTGTTCAATTCATGATGCATATTGTTCTAGTTTTTCTGGGGAAGTGAAATTCCATTACTTTATTCCTCTTATATTTTGTTCTCTAGTGGTGTAAAGATGGTAAATCAATTGCTTGCTGGAGTTCATATAGCATCGGGAGCTGAGGCAATGGCATTTGGAGCTCGATTGGGTCTTAATACAAGGATTTTGTTTGATTTCATCACAAATAGTGAGGGATCATCCTGGTAACAGTCTTCCTTGTTCCAGTACTTCATTTCCGAAACCTTAAATTTGTTTCATTTAACATGCACATGTTTGCATTTGATTTTTCTCTTTGATGCTTCTAGCCTCCTAGTTTGAGAGGAAACTTGTTGTTGATGTCAAATGTTCCCATTAGGATGTGAGCTAGTAATTGATTTCCCCTCACACATGAACTTCTTTCTACCACGAGAGGACCCAACACATGGAATTGAACATAATTGGAAGATTGCAAGTTGAAACCAAAAAGATTCAAACTTAAATTTTCCTATTTTGATACCATGATAATTTTGTTTGTTTATTACTATTCTAAAAAAAACATAAGCTTGTAGAATATGGGCAAATTATTGTTTTGTATTGGGAACACCCTAAGGCTGTCAATCGTGTTTTATATTGCAGGATGTTTGAAAATCGTGTTCCACACATGCTGGACAATGATTATACTCCGCATTCTGCACTTGATATCTTTGTGAAGGATCTGGTCAGACAGACATCTACTCCGTGCAGTGTTTTGAATAAAAACAACTTATAATTGTAACAAGAAGTTATTATCAGGTTACTATAATCATATTTTTATCATCTACAGGGAATTGTTTCTCATGAATGTTCAGTCCGAAAAGTTCCTCTTCATATTTCGACTGTTGCCCATCAACTCTTCCTGTCAGGTTCTGTTTAATCTCCTCTCTTTAAAACTGTGGAGACATATTGCATGAGTTAATGGGGATAACCAAGCGGAAAAGCAAATTTCTTGTTTACCTGATAACATGTCACAAATGTCAACTTTTCAAAAAATTTAAAATCTAAAACTTAAATGAGATAGGATAATAAAGATCATTGTCTACACATAAAATGTGGTGGAAAGTGATAAATATAACACTGAAACGTGTAACAGAAACCAGAAATACATATATGTTGTAATTCGGTTATATCTGAGGAGAATTCTTTTGCATTCAATATGACAAACGTACCCCAAAGGTACCTACCTACCTAGCTACTTGCTAGTGTTTCCTGCCACCCAAAGATTGTACAGTTTGGCAGGGGCCCCCAGTTTTGAATCTGATCCTCAAAGGGGATTGCGGGATCTGGGAATCAAAATAAGAAAAAACAGGACAAACGTTAGCCCTTGGGTTCCTCCTTGAGTTGTTAGCTTGCATATGGAAACTAAAACTTGATGCAACTACCGAGCAGGTTCTGCTGCAGGCTGGGGTCGGCAAGATGATGCTGGTGTGGTTAAGGTATGGGCAACTCTTATTGCCTTTTTCTTTCAGTTGAAGGAAGTTAGTATGTTTAGTACATGAAAAAGTATCGAAACATAATTCCAGACAAACCTTTCCGCTATTAGTTTTTTTTAACTGGAAACCTTTTGGCATATAGCTCATTTGGATTTTACTACATAGTTTGAAATGAAAAATAATGGGATACAAGGCAGAAAACTCTTAGTGTCTGGGCTATAGCTTGCCGAAAGATACCACCATGCTAAAGGGGAGATGGCAGTCAGTGGTTTAACTAAATATTTTGTATGTCTGTAGGTTTATGAGACACTCACGGGTGTTAAAGTAGAAGGAAAACTTCCGGTTCTTAAGAAAGACTTTATCTTGAAATCCCTCCCAGGTGAGTGGCCAGTTGATCCCATTGGTGAAATACAGAGACTAAATCTGGAAAGTTCAAAGACTTTGGTTGTTCTTGATGATGATCCAACTGGAACTCAAACTGTTCATGATATTGAGGTCTTAACTGAATGGTGAGTGTCTTTAATTGTCTCATGTGTAACACTGTTATAGATTTCCTTTTGGAAACAACAAATGGGCTAAGCTACAGATTTTATTGTAGATCACATATACTATATGGGGCAAATAGCAGGTTATTATGATGTGTATTTCCTGCAAAATTTCTACTTAGTTTGCACAAATACTGACAAATATTTGCCTCCGCTATTATTCTTATGCTAATGATAGAAACCATATATACAATTTTATCAAAAAACGACCAGATATTCCAGAGTTGTTATAAATTGGTCACTGTTCTTTGTAGGACTGTTGAATCACTAATGGAGCAGTTCAGAAAAAAACCTAAGTGCTTTTTCATTTTGACCAACTCCAGGTCCTTGAGTTCTGATAAGGTAAAGGCCTTTGTGTAAGCACATCAACGATCCATCTATAAATCATGTTAACTCAATAAAAACATCCATCTCACCCCAAGGAATGTTTTTTTTTTTTGGTTCTTTAATTGTTTGACAGTCATATTCAGTATGTAGATTGATGTTTTTACAGGCCACGGCATTAATTAAAGACATCTGTAGAAACCTACATGCTGCAACCAAATCAATTGAGAGTGCTGATTATACAGTAGTTTTGAGAGGTGATTCGACTTTGCGTGGCCATTTCCCAGAGGCAAGGACTGTGACTTTAACCATATTTGATTATTTACGTTACAGAGTCATTCAACACTACTGGGACTTCTCACATTATTTGATGAGACTACCTTATCTGTTTAGGAAGCTGATGCCGCTGTTTCAGTATTGGGTGAGATGGATGCATGGATCATCTGCCCCTTTTTTCTTCAAGGAGGGCGTTATACTATCGGAGATATACACTATGTTGCAGATTCTGACCAGTAATGTTCATCCCTTTTTTGTGTCACAAATACTTAATAATGATTTGGTGGTGAATTAACATTGGTCATGGTTCGTGGGGTCTTTAGGCTTATCCCTGCAGCGGATACAGGATTCGCTAAAGATGCTGCTTTTGGCTACAAATCTTCGAATCTTCGAGAGGTCTAATATTTATATCTTGTGCTTCAAATACATAGTTTTAATACATAGTGCAGTGGATATTAGCTTCAATTGTAACTTTGAACTTCTTTGATAGTGGGTTGAGGAGAAAACCGCCAGCCGCATACCAGCCAGCAGTGTTACATCTGTTTCTATCCAACTTCTAAGAAACGGTGGGCCAGATGCTGTTTGTGAGCGTCTTTGCAGTTTGAAAAAGGTACGGAGAAACCTGCTAAGTAAAACATGCAAGCAAAATACAGGAAATGCTTATATATCTCCACCTTGGACTACGATTTTGGAACAGGGATCTACGTGCATAGTTAATGCAGCCAGTGACAGAGACATGGCTGTTTTTGCTGCTGGAATGATCAAGGCAAATTTCCTGCTGTTCGTAGACCTTATTATTTTTTACACCTTCCTCCAGTATATTTTGATCAAATTGTGGGTGCTTCTTTTATGAGTTTTTGTTTGATGTGGCAGGCGGAACTAAGGGGCAAGCATTTCTTATGCCGAACTGCTGCTAGCTTTGTTTCTGCCAGGATTGGAATTATCCCCAAAGCTCCAATTTTTCCCAAGGATCTTGGAATAAACAAGGAAAGGAATGGTGGTCTCATAGTTGTTGGGTCATATGTTCCAAAAACGACAAAACAGGTTGAACCAGTTATCTGGATATCTGTTGTGTGACTACCTCTCCACTATGTTATTGTTACCTTATGGTTCACACTCTTAATTCATAGGTTGAAGAGCTTAAATTACAATGCAACCAGATTTTAAGAAGCATTGAGGTGACCAAACATAATTTCTCTCCTGTGCATTTAATTGTTAATTGTTAAGTTACTGTTGATTCCAAACACAAAATTGTAATAGGTCAGTTTCTATGTAACTTTACTTTGGTAACACTAGGGATCTGAATATGCCATAATTAGGTTTCGGTTGCCAAAGTTGCCATGAGTTCTACAGAAGAGAGGGAGGAGGAAATCAGTAGAGCAGCTGAGATGGCAGATATTTTTCTGACAGCTCGGAAGGACACTCTAATAATGACCAGTCGGGAGCTCATTACCGGCAAAAGTTAGTCTCTTTTTCTTTTTGTTTAAAGAATTATCTGAGTGTATCATATTTGCAAGAACCACGTAAAGAGCTTTCTCTGCTATTGTCTATTTTGAATTGGCCATTGGGCAGCTCCCTCTGAGAGTTTGGAAATCAACTTCAAAGTAAGCTCTGCACTGGTGGAAATAGTTAGACGCATATCTACAAAACCACGTTACATACTTGCCAAGGTACTTCTACGTTTTCAAATGAAAATTGTTCAATTCCCTATTTTTCTGTATTTAAAATATTATTATTATTATTATTTTATATATATATATATATGGAAGTTATCATTGAGGGATTAAATCTCATCTTTCTGTCACAAAGTTTAATTGTATCAGTAGCCTCTCTGTTGTATCTGGTATTGTTTCATGAGTTTTAGTGCTGAATTTGTACTTCATATAGGGTGGAATCACATCATCTGACCTTGCTACGAAAGCTCTTGAAGCAAAATGTGCCAAAATAGTGGGACAAGCCCTGGCCGGTGTTCCCTTGTGGCAGCTAGGTCGTGAGAGTAGGCATCTGGGAGTTCCATATATTGTTTTTCCTGGTGAGTTTTGGTGTTCTCAAATATTCTTGTGCTAGATTTTACTAAAAGGGTGTATTAGAATAAAAATAACAGTTGTCCACATCCTAAAGCTTAAGTCTTGGGTAACAATGGTAAATCAACAGAAAAAAAACTCATGGCATAGTGGGAGATTTTGAATTCAGATCTCGCAAAGCTCGCAACTATTTGAATTCCACATGTTGGGATCTCTAACAGTGGAGAGACACCAACTCGTGAGGGTGAGAGGGAGTGTTAGAATACAAAAATAGTTGGCTCATAGCCACATTTTAACACTTAAGCTTTTGGGAACAATGATAAACCAACAAAACTTATATATTGGACTTGGAACTTCTTAAAATTCTCCAATTCTCAGGTAATGTTGGTGACAATAGTGCATTGGCGGAGCTAGTGAAATCCTGGGCTCGTCCAGTCAGACTTTCATCAACCAAAGAGCTTCTTCTGGTAAGGATCATTAATTTCAAGTTTCATAACTATTTTTTCCTCGCATACTAACAAATGTAATATCTGTAAAGAATGCGGAAAAGGGTGGATATGCTGTAGGAGCATTCAATGTTTATAATTTGGAAGGAGTAGAGGCTGTTGTTGCTGCAGCAGAGGAAGAACAAAGCCCGGCTATATTACAGGTTAGAAATACTATAACGTGAGATGAATCTAGTTAATTTTGTTAATAGCCCAATGTTCCTACAAGACAGATTGTGTGACTATTTCAAGTAACTTTTAGGAAGCCAATGACAGGAGATTAACTTAAACTTTTCTAAACATGGCACGTAATTAGAATTTCTCAAACGATCCAATTGCTACAAGAGATGATTGCTCAATTGAACATCTCTTCACGGAAACAGAGCAACATCCAATTCCTCTATGCTAATTCCACTGCTCTTGTATTTCCTATATGTAGATGCATCATAGGGTTAATCATTTTCTCTTATTGATTTCAGGAAATGAACTAGGATGGGAACAAACGGTTCTCTTATGCTCATTGATTATTTATTTATTTATAATAATATAACAATTCAGTTTAATGCCTCAAAGATTTATCTATGATATATCTGAATTTCAATGGAATTTCAGATAATTTTATAAATTGTCATTTATTATCTAGATCCATCCTGGTGCCTTGAAGCAAGGAGGGATCCCGTTGGTCGCATGTTGTATATCTGCTGCTGAACAAGCCAGTGTAAGTGGCACATTCTTAACACGTGTTTCTATAATGTCTTTCCCCGTCATTACCGAACCTACTTTCAGTCCCTAAGAGCTGGTACTGAGATAATGTACATATTATGGCAGGTTCCCATAACTGTACACTTTGACCATGGAACTTCAAAGCAAGATCTGGTGGAAGCTCTTGAATTGGTTAGTTGACTTTTTACCCTTTGTGTTCATGTTGTGTATATCATCATATATCATCATAGAGAGTTATTAATTGCATTTTCCTTCCCAGGGATTTGATTCAGTCATGGTGGATGGTTCACATCTTTCCTTCACCGAAAATGTTTCGTACACTAAGTTTGTAGCGTTCTTCGCTCACTCGAAAGGTGTGCTAGTAGAAGCTGAACTAGGGAGATTGTCAGGGACAGAAGATGATTTGACTGTTGAAGATTATGAAGCGAGGCTGACTGATGTTAAGCAGGTTATTTTTGTCCTTCCAAGTTTAAGAAATCAGCTTTCCTTTACTCTTAAACTTTTCTAAAATCATGAGAAGGCCTTGCGAATTTCAGGCTCAAGAGTTCATTGATGAAACCGGGATAGACGCTTTGGCAGTGTGTATTGGAAATGTCCATGGAAAATACCCTGCAAGTGGGCCAAATCTGAGACTTGATTTGCTTAAGGTCAAGTATAAATGTTGATTGATGAATGAAATATGCATGTTACATTGGTACCAAATATGCAAGCCTTCCCCACCCACACACATCCTCATTATCTATGTTAGTACTGAGTTCAATTTCCTCTATGATAGGATTTGTATGCTTTGGGTTCGAAGAAAGGAGTGCTCCTAGTGCTTCATGGAGCTTCTGGTTTGCCTAAGGAACTTATCAAGGTAAAATGTTTATATGTAATGACTTGAAAAACAATTAGGGTTCATAGGTTTTCGTTTACAAGTTGAAGATCGTCTTGTATTTTGATGCCTTAATGTCTGCATAAACTGTTTTGAGTCCTTGAACAGGAATGCATAGAGCATGGTGTGAGAAAATTCAATGTAAATACGGAGGTGCGAAAAGCTTACATGGATTCCCTTAGCAACTCTAAGAAAGATCTAGTCCACGTTATGGCTTCTGCTAAAGAAGCCATGAAAGCAGTGATTGCAGAGAAGATGCATCTATTTGGTTCTGCAGGAAAGGCGTGAGATGGTTTTAAAGCGACCACCAACCGAGTGATGGAGTGATGTATCACATATGATATGAGTCATCTATCTAATTACATGTTCTCAACTGTTGAATTTGTTGTATAAATAAAAATTCAAGCTCATGTATAATTAAATTGGGTAACTCACAAAATAATAGTCGTTTAAATTCCCATACCATTATCTGTCCTATCTTTTATCTCTTTATGATGTAAATAGGTCGAGAGATATATCCATTAACTATTAATCCGTATTATTTTTAGATTAAATTAAAGATCAATAGATCATCTTTATTGTTAGTTACTCACCAAATCTCAAGTTTAAGCTGTCACAGGAGCATAGATAAATCCCATTCCTCCACTCCCAATTTCTTTTTTTTTTTTTTTATTCATTAAAAAAGCAGAAGTATGGGATTTACAACTGAGGAAAGAGAATTCTCCAGGTATCATGTTTTCTGGGTCACTCTTATTTCTGTGTACTTGGCTCCTGGGAGAATATGGACGCAGGGACTGTACGGACGACGATTGAGACGCCATTGCAGGAGTTGGAGTTCTCCTGAGGTCAGGTTTTGGCCGTTGGGTTTACCTCGGATACTGACTCAAACAAAACGCACAGCAGTAGAGAAATTTGATAAAACCAAATGATGTGCTCAATTGGCAAATATTTTTCACATACGAGTACGACAAAGGACCTTGTGGAAAATTTGCGAATACGAAGAATGTGCAAAGTCGTTCTACCCTACTAGGAGACAAAATAATTAAGGGCATCTATGACATTTCAATTTGATAGGAGATTGACGGATAGAGAACAGGATGAACTAGGAACCATGTTGGCAACATATCTGGGAGAGATGACGTCACCCCACCACCACAACTTAAAAGGAGGAGAACGGTAAGCATCAGAATCCAAAAACGTCTCTCTCTCTCTCTCTCTCTCTCACTCTGTTACGCTCTAGTCTTGGCAACAATGGCAGATCAGAACCAGAAAGCAGAAATCTTTGAGCTGAACAATGGGACCATGCGTGTCTTCATCACTAACTATGGCTGCACCATCACCTCCTTATCTGTTCCTGGAAAAGATGGTATCTAAAGAGATTTCCTTTTTCTGTCGATCTGTCTGCTGTTTTAGATAGGCAGTTTCATTGTATAGTATTTGTGGTCATCTGAGAAAATGTTGCTGATGTTTGGATTGGTTGGTGTGAATTTTGAAGGAAAATTGGCTGATGTTGTTCTTGGATTCGACTCAGTTGACCCGTATATGGTAAATTTTATTCCCTTTTTTCTGCCAACCCGTTTGATTTTTCTTCCTGTTGTTTGTGATATCGTGCAAAAATTGATTCTTTGTGTGTTGATCAGCTGTTTTCATAGTAAAGCAAGAGAATTATTTGTTAAAGTTGTCAATTTGGTGAACCAAAAATGAAGGAATTTGGAGATTTAATGTGAATGCTATCCAATGTCTTTTTTCTCTGTTGAGGGATCAGTTGTTGGGATTGAACTGTTAGAATTTTACATTTGGAATGGGAATGATGAGCTTTTGTACTTGTGTTTTAATATGTATTTTCCTCTTGAAATGCCATCGTTTGTGTGATCAGCAAGGGCTTGCTCCTTATTTTGGCTGCATTGTGGGTCGGGTCGCAAATAGAATCAAAGATGGAAAATTTACACTCAACGGAACTGACTACTCTTTGCCTGTTAACAGACCTCCAAACAGTCTCCATGGTATGGATTTGTCCAGTTTTTCATTTTCAAGGCCTTTGTTGCTATCGACTTTTTCTGTTTATTTTCGATTTGCCTAAATTTGCTGCTAAATTTATGTTGTTTGAATCATATCATAGACAATACAAATACTTTCCTTCATTCACTTTCTTGAAGAATGCAGGGGATATGGTGTTTAGAAGACGAGTCTGATTGGCATTTGATTGTGATTAATGATCTATTCTATTCTATTGTTGCCCTTGCTGATATTTGCACAACTGAATTCACGTGGTATGCATCCTGCTGATTTTTTGTCCTCTCATTAGGTGGTCACAAGGGGTATGATAAGCAGATATGGGAGGTAGCAGAACATAAAAAAGGCGATAATGGATCCATCACTTTTAAGTATCATAGTCGTGATGGGGAGGAAGGTTCTCTCTCTCTCTCTCTCTCTCTCTCTCTCTCTCTCTCTCTCTCTCTATTTTTATTTTTTTCCTTGCAATAGGTTACCCAGGTAATCTTTCTTTGACTGCAACTTATACACTTACTTCAACCACATCAATGAGACTTGACATGGAAGCAGTACCTGAGAACAAGCCCACCCCAGTCAGTTTAGCTCAGCACACCTACTGGAACTTAGCTGGCCATAACTCGGGGAACATACTCGACCATGCAATTCAAATCTGGGCAAACCATGTTACCCCTGTGGATGAAAACACAGTCCCAACAGGTGAAATCAAGCCAGTTAAAGGCACACCCTTTGATTTCACCGCTCAGAAGAGGATCGGTGAGTCCATCCATGAGGTCGGTATAGGGTATGACCACAACTATGTGCTGGACTGTGGGGAAGAGAAAGAAGGCCTGAAACATGCTGCAAGAGTGAGGGACCCATCCAGCTCAAGGGTCCTTAACCTATGGAGCAATGCCCCCGGGATGCAGTTTTACACTGGAAATTATGTCAATGGGGTTGTTGGCAAAGGAGGCGCTGTCTATGGAAAGCATGCCGGGCTCTGTTTAGAGACACAGGGGTTCCCAAATGCAATAAACACACCAAACTTCCCGTCCATTGTGGTTCAACCTGGTGAGAAGTACAGACACAGCATGTTGTTTGAGTTTTCTGTTGAATAAGTGTAAGTAATTCTGTTGAACTCTATTGAGGAGCAGATATCTGAATATGGTTTACATTTGGTTTGCTCACTGCCTACAAGTGTTTAGAGCCTGGATGAAATCGTAATAAATGATGAGATGCTTTGCTTATGTTAGAATTATTCTTTGTGAAGGACCTTTTATTTTATTTTATTAACTCCTTCCTTGTTTGAGCTTATTTGAAATTTCAGTTCCTTGAACATTTTGATCAGTTTGGTACACCTATTTTCAAACGTATCAGCAACTACAATCCATTTCAGAAGGCAGTTTATTCCCCTTAAATAATTCTAACAATAATATAAACTAGTAGAAGTAATTTGCAATAAAATATTTGCGGCAGAATGATGCTTCAGCTTTCAACAGCATCCCAAAGTGAACTGCTAAAATTATAGTAACCGAAGCTGAAGATTTCAAAAGTAAATCTCTATTTTAATACTGCAAAAGTAAATTCTTATACAAGCAATTTTATACTATGAAATTCAACATTCTTTGATCCATAAAATGTTGGTGGATCCCTATTTTTTGTTCTTGTATTTATGGGTTTAACTCATATTATTTCTTATAAATAAAATTCATTTTTTATTCTTTCCTAATGGGCTAAGAGCTGGAAATCATTATAATGACAGTTATTTGAAAGAATTTATACTCATTACCCAATATTGCTTCTATTAGTAAAATAATTGAAGAAATAAGTATAGCGCAATGGATTGAAGTGGTATTTTATTCCTAAGCCCTACAATAACATGACAAAGTTGTATATTTAAAGAGTATGGCCGCGCGGCTATACTGTTTAAAAAGTAACAAAATAAAAATTGTACAAACGCGAGGCTATACTCTTTACATATTCAAATAGTTTAGAGGTATAGCCGGTCGGCTAAACTCTGTACATGTATTCAACTATTTTGAACGTATAGCGGCGCGGCCTTACACTTTAAAAATTAAAAATTAAAAACCATATAGCCGTCCGGCTCTCTTTACATACATTCGAATATTTTAAACGTATAGCCGTATGGCTATACTCTTCAATAATAAAAAAATACAAAATGTATAGCCGTTCGGCTATACGATTTACCTACATTCGACTATTTCAAAAGTATAGGCAGTCGGCTATACGAGTGACATATATGCGACTATTTTGAAAGTATAGCCGCACCGCTATACTCTTTAAAAATAAGAAAAATAAACAACATATAGCCGGTCGGCTATACTCTAAAAAATAATAATAAAAGAGGATAGCCGCGCGGCTATACGCTTTACATATATTCGACTTTTCTAAACGTATAGCCATACGACTATACTCTTTAAAAAGTTTTAAAAATAAAACAGTATAGCCGCCCCGCTATACGATTGACTATTATAAAAGTATAGCCCTTCAAATGTACATTTTAGAAAGTAAATTCTTATACAAGCTATTTCATACTTTGAAATTCAACATTCTTTGATCCACATAATATTGGTGGATCCCTATTTATTGTAGTTGTATTTATGGGTTTAACCAGTATTATTTCTTACAAATAAAATATTTTTTTTTATTCTTGCCCAATGGGTTAAAAGCTGGGAATCATTATAATGGGAGGTATCGGAAAGAATTTATATTCTCATTCCCTAATATCGCTTGTATAAATAAAAAAATTGAAGAAATAAGTCTAGAGCAATGGTCTAAAGTGATATTTTAGCCCTAAGCCCCAAAATAATATGTCAAAAATTGTATATTCGAATATTTTAAAAGTATAGACACGGTACTATACTTTTAAAATATAACCGCGAGGCGTTACCCTTTAAAAATTAAAAAAAATAACAGTATAGCATCGTGTGCATAGCCTTAGGTTTCAAATTAACAAAAAGGCTTATCTATGATAAATATTTCCATCTCAGAACGTATTTTGTTTAAGTTATGATGTCTTTTTTAATGATCCATTCACATACTTCAATATTTTGAAGGTTCCAAACGTGTTCATGTTCTAGTACTTTTCACGAGGTCTAGAGACACCTAGGAGATAGGCCCAATATGGGAAGGAGGAGCAAAATGACCAGCAAAGCATATGTTGCAGCTCCGTTCTTCTCCCTGTAATGGGTTTTACTGCTTATATCCTACTAGCCTTCCTCTCACCTTGTTCGAACAAGTTCAAGCGGTAAACTTTCCATTGCAAGCTAAAATTCAGAATGCAACGAGAATCAGATAGGAGAATATCTATCAGTTTCAGTAAAAAGCTGAAATGATGCTTACCCATAGTCTGGGAGTTGTAGGATCAGATTTTGAATGCACTTTCGCGACATCTGATTGAAATGTTATGACTACGGCAACTTTAAATTCTATTGAAAATGGACTGCACAAAAAGTCAACAAGGGAGTGAGTTGACGTAAACTACACTTTTGATGCTTAAATGGCGCAACCACACAAACAGAGCAGATTTAGCATATCATATAGTTGCACAATGCAGTGGTTCGTATGCAGTACAAATAGTTCTTGGGTTCTCATCAACTACTAAACAACTTAAATTAATGAACATCCCAACGGCCAATGATCATGAAATCATATGACGTGACATTCAACAGTATAAAACGGATGTTCAAATGTCTAGCTTGAGGTGCAATGCAAATCATCTAGTTGGGGAACTTACCCAGCTAAGACGGTAGGACAAGTCAAAAGACGGGGAAGTATAACATAAATGGGTAGAGTCATATTACGGCAGGCATCTCCATCTGCTATCTGATATATCAAGAGGAAGCCCAAAAAAATGTTAGTGACAAGTTGAGTTGAATACGTTAATGAGATGAGAAAGGGTGCATGCCTGTGTAGTCTGAATCAGAGACTGTTCAGTTACTATTTTCTCCCCAAGAAGGATTGACTCTACACGAAGCAAGTGCATGTCAATCGAACAAATTGGAACAGCAGACGCTTCTACTGTTAGTTCACCAACAATGGGATCTGATAAACAACATTGAGTGGACATTTTCCCAATAACCCGGAATCCACCTATTTCAGCAATACCAATCATAAGTTGATCATGTCATGACACATTCAACATCTTCCAAAAAGAAATTAGATGTTAAATGGAACACATAGTTTCTATATGGTACATTTTTTTTCATAGGCATGCGAAGGAAAGAAGCAAACCTGACTTTAGTTCAGGAAGTAGCGGATGCCTTTGAGTATCCTGAGTAAGGTAAAAGATAACCATCTCCGGAGAAACTGGTCGCTCAAGAAGATCAGCTAAAAGACAAAATATCATCGAAGCATTAACTTTAATTGAAGTATTTAAGTGAAATTACAAAGAAAAGGTAAAACCATTTAGTACCTGTAAATATATTACATACAAAAGTACATTCAAAACCTACCTTTATCACTTTCAACTATGAACTCCATTGTTGTAGATAATGATTTATGCAGGTAACCTCTCGATATATCTACAGTTAATAAATACTATGGAACATTTTATTAATCATCAGTTTTCAGATAAATATGAAAATAAAATGCATTACCAAGGTGGGAATTTGGAATTGATACCAATGATTCTTAAGTCAGAGTGTGAACCACTGAACATTTTCACTTTTAAAGATAAAAATATGCACCTGAATGTTAATATTTGCACCATGGAAGGTCTCATAGAACCTTTCCAGGTTCTTTTCTCCCGGCTGCTTGATATTCATGGAAAATGGAATCTGCCACAAACATGAACTATAATTTTCAAATTCACCTACCACTAAACAAAAGGAAAAGATGCAAGTTTTACTAAGATAAAAGCAGCTTTGAATGTACAACGGGATTTATTTTATGACTTGAAATATGAAAGAGGCCATGGCAGTCAAATTTACTACTGGTACCATACATTGTTGGAATATCATAGTGATTCAAGGTTTAACATCTTTTCTTCCAAGTTTAAAACAACTGTTAAAATTGAATTACTTCGAAGATACCTCTGATGTGCCTGAAGCAATCTTTCCAGAAGGTCTAACCTCAATAATTTTATTCCTGTTTCCAAGTAAGTAAAACAAATCAGTTGTGGAAAACCTCACCCGAGGCAAAGAGGACAAACACATAAGAAAGAATCAAAATTTGAGTTCATTTGCCCCAATCCCTTCGTAATTAGAAACAAGATATTGGATTATTTTTACCACAATTGTAATAGTGTACCTCAAGGTTAATAAATGGGACTGCAATTACACAAATCTACCAAAATCAAATGCAGCATAATAGTTACGGAGTTCAATTTCTGCCAATTACAATACTTTACAAGGCAAGAAAATTGAAAATTTAAATCCAAGAACCAGCAAACAATGTCCAAGAGCTATGAAAATCGCACTCACACAATGGAAATAGGCTTGGCGACACCAACCAAAGTCTCGATAACTCCCGCCGATCCTCCACGAACCTGTAGAAAACAATAATAGTAATCATGAACCAGAAACAGCAGAAGGACCTTGCCACCTATTCGGCTACTTAAAAAATGCAATTTATCAAATCAGTTTTGTTTAGTTCTGTAATTGATCTCAGTTTTCGCTTCATTCTGAAACATTCAGTAATAAAAGATACGATTTTTAAGAAGAAAAACAATATATAAAAAAATTGAAGAGTTTGTTTTTCATTGATTTTATCGGGAACTAAACAGAGGGGAAAATTCGAACCTGCAAGTTGACAGATCCGTTAACAGCGAGGCGAATTCCATAGTGGGAGATTGAAGAAGAAGACCTCACTATGATTTTACCCTCAACAACTTCCTGAAATTCCATCTCATCATCATCCTCATCATATATTTGTTGTATAATTAGAAACACACAAAGAGACAGAGAGCAGTTACAGAAGGGCGATAGACGCGATTAATTCGTGAAAGTTTGAGCTCTATCGACATTGTTAACGACGCAGAACAGAGCAGGTTGCAGGAGCTCAGCAAGTCAGCAGCTATGATGGTGACTATACTCTTTATAATCTATACACATATACACGCACGCAATTGTACGTCTGCTTGCGTGGCAAGAATTGATTGGCAAAATGACTGCATTCTACGTGGCAAGTAGCAACCGAAACAAATTTTACAACTAACGCCCTTCCCAATATTACCCCTCTCTCAGCTCAACGTTGTTTCCCAAATTCCCAATCATCTTCCTCCTCCGCCTTCTTCTTCATCTTCTCCGTTCTGTTATTTGGCAACGCAATGAATTTTGCAACTCGGAAACTCATCTTCGCTCTCCTGATTGTCTCTCTCTACCCTCTCTCTCTTCGCTCGGCCATATGTCCTCGTCCTCTCTCAAGACGACCTCTTAAACACCCCCAACTCGCCCGACGACTCACCGCCCGCCGACTCGACTCAAAATGACTCGCCCGAGTGGGATGAGTTCGGCGACTCCGGCTCCCCACAGTCCGAGGAGGAGCTCGACCCGGGCTCCTGGCGCCCCATCTTCGAGCCCGACCCCTTTAGGCCCGACCCGGCCAACAACCCGGACGAACGCTACTACTCCACCGTATCCAAATTAATCAAGTCCGTCAGCTCCGGTGACACGACGCTCATGGACGACGCCGTTTCGGAGATCGAGGAATCAGCTTCCCGTGGTCTCCCTCACGCGCGGTCCGTGCTGGGGTTTCTGTACGCTACGGGCCAGATGAGGAAGCAGAACAAAGCCAAGGCCTTCACGTACCACTACTTCGCTTCCGAGGATGGTAACATGCAGTCGAAGATGGCTCTCGCTTATACTTACTTTAGGCAAGATGTATGGAAACCCTGGCTGGCTCTTCAAATTTTAGCGATCTGTGTTTGGTTGCAGCTATGAAAAGGAGGAAATTCAAGGATTGATTTTGTTGTTGCCTATGTCTTTTGTTTGGTTTGCAGATGTTTGATAAAGCAGTGAAGCTTTACTCGGAATTAGCCGAGGCAGCAGTGAATAGCTTCCTAATTTCGAAGGACTCGCCGGTGATCGAGCCAGTGAGGATCCACAATGGAGCTGAGGAGAACAAGGAGGCATTGAGGAAGAGCAGAGGCGAAGAAGATGAGGACTTTCAGATTTTGGAGTACCAAGCTCAGAAGGGAAACTCTGCGGCAATGTATAAGATTGGTCTCTTTTACTATTTTGGTCTGAGAGGGTTGAGGCGCGACCATGCCAAGGCGTTGTCGTGGTTTTTGAAGGCGTTGGAGAAGGGAGAGCCTCGGGCGATGGAGCTGCTTGGGGAGATTTATGCTAGAGGAGCTGGGGTTGAGAGGAATTACACCAAGGCTCTGGAGTGGCTTACACTCGCAGCCAAACAGGAGCTTTATTCAGCCTATAACGGGATGGGCTATTTGTATGTTAAAGGATATGGGGTGGAGAAGAAGAACTACACCAAAGTAAGAATACACCTTGGCTCTATCTCTATCTCTACCTGTATTTATAAGCTTTATGCGTTCTTATATTTTGAAAACTATGTTATGGTACTGATTGTTGTTACCTTTATCATTTTTGATAAACGATCACCTGGGAATAAAATTCCACATTGCTAGTCGTAATAGTTTCCCAGAGCGTAGTTTTCCTATGAAAGTTCCTTCCAATACATTGATAGGTTGTTTCATTCATTCATATGTTACATCTAATCCTTTTCATCATCCTTTTAATCACAGGCAAAAGAGTATTTTGAGAAGGCTGCTGAGAATGAAGACGCAGGGGGGCACTATAACCTAGGAGTAATGTATCTCAAAGGGATTGGGGTAAAGAGAGATGTGAAAATTGCATGTAAATACTTTATAGTGGCTGCTAATGCTGGTCAACCCAAGGCATTCTACCAGCTGGGAAAGATGTTTCATACTGGAGTTGGGCTTAAGAAAAATCTTCCCAGGGTAAACTCACAGTTATTTTCTCTTAAATTAGTTTGGTTTGTTTTTAGCTTTCCATGTCCTTTCTTTTTCCCCTAAAGAACAAAATATGCAATAGAAGATATTTGAGGAGATTTATTTTATTTTCTTCTACTATTTGTGGAAATGAAAAAGTGATTTGTCATTTAATTCTAAGTAAATGATCTTAAGATGCACCAACACACATGCACTGATAATTCCAATTCATAATTAAGATTTAATTCGTTTCAGGCCACTGTATTGTACAAACTAGTTGCAGAAAGGGGACCGTGGAACTCCTTGTCCAGATGGGCACTAGAATCATACTTAAAAGGGGACATGGGCAAGGCATTCTTCTTGTATTCAAGGATGGCTGAGTTAGGCTATGAGGTAGCACAAAGTAACGCTGCATGGATTCTAGACAAATATGGAGAACGTAGCATGTGCATAGGAGAATCCGGTTTCTGCACAGATGCAGAAATGCATCAGCGTGCTCATTCATTGTGGTGGCAAGCATCTGAGCAGGGTAATGAACATGCTGCTTTGCTGATTGGGGATGCATATTACTATGGTCAGGTAGGTGTCTCAGGATGAAATATGTTTGTCACTACTCTATCTTCAGGATCTATCATTAGAGTTACGCAGTTTGATCTCTCCTTGACTGTTTTTCTTTTCCTTCTTCCTTTCTTAGGGTACTGAGAGAGATTATGAACGTGCGGCAGAGGCTTACAAGCATGCCAGGACCCAGTCTAATGCACAAGCCATGTTCAACCTTGGTTACATGCATGAGCATGGACAAGGGCTGCCTTTGGATCTTCATCTCGCAAAGCGTTACTATGATCAAGCTCTAGAGATTGATCCAGCAGCAAAGTTGCCTGTCACATTAGCCCTTACAAGCTTATGGATACGAAAAAATTATGCCGATGGTTTCCTGGTTAGTTCTTGTTGATTATCCTTACTGCCTTTTCAAATAATAGTTATAGTAATCACTAATCAGTGGTATCGTGCAATTTTTCAATCTTGAATAGTGTTAAAGTGTCTCAAAGTGCAGCATTTTCCTTATGGCTGCTGGACCTAGCTTCTTTCTAATGCTATTAATAGTGTTATCTGCCTGTTCAAATAGTTCTTAAAATGTGGAAGACTTTTCTGATTCTTACTCCTGCAGGCATTTCTTCCAACACCCACTGGGAGTTAAGTGGGTATATTCCTTGATTGATCAAGGTTATTATAGTTGGATCAGCATGATATTGCTTCTGGTTATTATCATCTCCAAACTAAAACCGAGACTCCTTTTTTTTTTTTTTTTTTTTTATCATTTTTAATTATCAAAGGAAAAAGATCCTTGGTCCCTGTGTGGAAAATATATGGTACTAAATTGACATACATGGAAAGTAGAATGACTTTTTGAAACATTTTCTTTTGGGGAATACTGTATTTTACCAGTAAAGTTGATTATTTCTTCAAAAAGATTATTTGTTGATAAAGTATTAGGAAGTTTAAGAATCAACCATGCTGAATTGTTTGGCTACCGTGTGCCCAAGTTTTCATGCAAAGTGCTTCAATTGACAAAATGGTGATTAGTGAGTTAGTGAAATTAAGGTTGCTCATAGTCCTTTACAGTTTGAATTGTAAATCCCTGTTAATAAGCAATATCCTTGTAAAAAGTTCTCCCCTTGAAATGCATGCTTGATTTGTAGGTCCATGATGGATGAGCATTGATGTAAATCCATTCTCTGAATCTTCATTCATTCGTTTTCTTTTTCTCCATTTGGGTCTATATGCAGGTCCATGTGATCGATTCATTGCCTGAAGTTTATCCCAAGGTGGAAGAATGGGTAGATAATGTGCTTCTAGAGGAAGGAAATGCGACAATATTGACTCTTTTTGTTTGTCTCCTCACTGTCCTATATCTTCGTGAGCGACAACGCAGGCTTGCTGTTGCTGCCCCTGGTGGGATGGCTGTGCCACACCACCCGAATGAGCATGTTGCACCAGCACCCTTATAGTTTTGTTGGCAATGGCGGTCTTCAGGAACTACAAGGCTCTTTTTGCTGTTCCATCTGTTACGAACAAATATTTTCCTCTAGAATGCATATGTACAGGTATCTGATGCTCCTCAAATTATTTGGAAAAAAAGCTTTTGTTGTTTGGGACAAATTGTACCATAGACATAGAGACTCGCGCAAATAGAAAATAACAATGCTTTTGCCTCACATATAAAAAACCATGTATCGCTTCTAAATTTCAGTTAGAGGTATGACTCTCGGCGTTGCTCCGCAGCAGGCTAGAATTCAGTAGATTCATTTTGCGTTAGTTTTCGTTACTTCTTAATTTCCGTTGGAGGTCTACTCTCTTTTCGGTGTGTATATCTTTTCACTTTAATAAAATCCTTTACCCAAAAAAAATAGATACATTTAAATCAAAGAGAACATGGCTTGAATTGTGAAAATATATGGTGGTTTGTGGAGGCTGAAACTCTGGTATGGCCTCTTCATAAGTTTTGTGGATCATCAATTTTGAAGCTAAATTTTGAGTGTGGTATGGTGAAAAATAGTCGGCCCAAAAACAAAAATATACTGGAGCACATTAAAAATTCCGGGTTAGGCTCTAGCGAGAACGTCTTTTTGCGAACAATTGGTGCGAACTTCTATATACACCGTTGGATAAGCTTTGACGGTTAAGATTATAAGTTGGGTCCAATTAGGTTTCACGTAGAAACTAGAAACGGGTATTAAGAAAACCCATGAATCCGGATCATATTCCTCTCTTCTTCTTTTTTGGTCTGGATATCTTCCTCTCTTTCTTCCACCTCTCTTCTCCATATTTCTCTCAATCTCTCTTACCCAGACTCCACCCAAGACGCCACCCTCCCCGATCACCACCTTCTCACCATCATGCCCAGCCACATCTCAAGGCATCCAAACATCACACCCACCGCCACTCTCTCTCTCTCTCTCTTCCCTAATCCCTACCCACTTACGCCAAGCCCAGCCCCGACACCCAAGCTGCCACCACCTAAGCCTCCTTCCCAGCACAGTCATCCCGCCGCATTACCCATCCCTTCCTTCTCTCTCCCACTTTCTTTCTCTGTTACCCTTATCTCTTCAACATCCCAAGTTCCAATTATGAACACTAGAAAACTAAAACCCCCCAATTAAACAACAAACTCAGCCAACACCATAGCTCCCAACCTCATCCCCATCCCCATCCCATTCCCTTTGTATTCGATGATTCGGCAGCCACCAACCCCAGCCCATCCCACCACCATCCTCCCTCTCTCATCTCACCCACCCACCCATTCTCATTCCAAACCTAAATCCAAAGACCAAATCCCAAAATAAACCCCAAGGACGGGTGTATTTTGAAAGAATATTATTATCTTTCAGAATTTCTCGTTCGGTTGAATGTTATGATGATTGATTCCCTTGATTTTGATTTGCCCTTAGATTTTGTAGACTCTATTTTTTGTATGGAGATGTGTTTTTTTTCATCTTGCGGGTTCACTCCTTTTTTGGGTGTTCCTTTGACTGTCGTAGGAGTAAGAAAAAAGAAGATTTTCTGGGTTATTTTGTTGTTGCAGAAAATCACCTCTTTTTTTTTCTTCTGTTGCTTGGAAGAAGTTTCGTGTGCACAGAGTCAGTGGGGCATCCACCTATAGGCCCATCTAACCAGAATATTTTCCTTACCCATGAAGTCTCCTGAATGCCATTGAAATTCTGCTGGATAAAAGTCTCATCTCCTCTTGTAGTTTCGTTTTGTATGATGTAGGTCCATAGACAGTCAAGCTATGGAATTAGAGAAGAGAAGATGATTAGAGGGAGAGAGAGAGAGAGTAGAAAAAAAGATGGAGAGATGAATCGGGAAGAGAGAGGAGAAAATATGAATAATTAATGTTGTGTTTTTTTTTTAAGGAAAAAAAGCTATGTTTCTGTTTTGATGAATTTGTTATGATTTTTTAAAGTTAAAACATTAAAAAATAGTAATAAATAGAAGATAATATCACGTCCCAGCACCTGAATGGTGCATCATTAATGCTTCGTACAAGTGTCATTATTGTGTAGCCACGTGTCCTCAAAGTATCATTTTGTCTATATTATTTTTAAATATTCACAAAATTAAAAAAATACACCGAAAATTTATACAAACTCCTTATGATATTATATTCAATTATGAAGTCTGAAAGTCCAAATTTGAGTTTAGGAATTTTGAATTCATAATTGGAGGAAGAGTTGTAATGTGAAAGAGTAATGATCTCAATCTTAGTATTTAAGGAAACTTGACTTTGATAAATTATTTGAATTTTTATATGTAAAAATTATATTTTAAATCTCAAAACATGTTGAAAATGTCATAAGAAGTGGTGCATCATCAATACTTCATACAGGTGTCATTATCGCTTAGCTACGTGTCATTAGAGTATCATTTTGATACAAACCACATGGGAAATTTGAAATAAGAATTGGAGGAAGAGCAATGAGCTCAATCTTAGAATATAAGGAAACTTGACTTTGATAAATTATTTGAATTTTTAAAGTGCAAATTAAATTTTAAATCCCAAAACATATAGAAAATATCGTAAGATTTTTAAGCATATTCATTTGTTTTTTGATGAATTTGTTATGATTTTTTAAAGTTAAAACATTAAATAAATAGTAATAAATTGAAGAGAATTAAGTGTGGCAACACTTAAACGGTGCTGTCACATGATATTATGTTATCTTCCATTTTTAGAATTTTTTAATGTTTTTACTTTATAAAATCATAACAAATTCATCACAAAAAAAAGAAAAAGATCCTCTCTCCATCTTTTTTTCTAAGTTGGCTTTCTCTCTCCCTCAAAAGTACATTTTTCGACGACATTTGGGCCCCTTTTGGAAAAAGTCTGCCCTCTATCTCTGCAAGAACTGAATGCATCCGTTCCTTTTTTTTTTTTTTTTTTTAAGGGAACGATATATTGCATTCATAAATCAAGCACAAAGGCTAAAAGCCATGAAGGCCAGGACAAGATCAGGAACGGTTACACATACCCATATAGGGTTAAGACATACACCAGTCATGGCCACATAAGGCCAGGAGAGGAAGCGGTGAGAGACACCGCGAGTAACTCTCAAACAGGGATAGTACAAATGTGGACAGTAGTCCAGAGGGGAAGGACACCGATAACATCGGGAACTCCAGCCATGGCCACAGGAGGCCAGAGAGAAAGCGGTAAAGAACCCGCGAGCCAGGAAAAATCTGGCATAGAACCCATAACCGCCTAAAGCCAAAAGCCTAGGCACTCAAACTACAAATGCAACAAACGTAAACTCTCACAAGTAAAAACCTGAAGAGACAGCACAACTCTCACAAGTAAAATACCCAAGAGACTTGACAAGCAGCAACTCAAACGAGTTGAAGCACAAAAAACAACAAGAAACTGCAAATACAAAGAAAACCGCACAGCAAGCTCTTCAGGACACCGCGGAGAGACCCAAAATGACCAGGCCGATGGGCAGTCCCCAGGGGCGAAATATCGGGGAAGATTGGAGTAGGAGCACCAAAAAGAGAGCCGCCACCGTGCAGACCGCCGATGGAACAAACCAGAAAACCACAAACCCACCGAGATCAGCCATAGAAGCTGGAGAAAATAGGGCAAGGGGAGATCTGGACCAAAATCAGAGCCACCACCGTGCAGACCGCCGATGGAACAAACCAGGAAAACCACAAACCCACCAAGATCAGCCACAGAAGCTGTAGAAAAGAGGGCAAGGGGAGATATGGACCAAAATCAAACTAGAAATAAAACAGGAGAAAAAGTGCGTGAAAAAAGAAAAAATCCCAACAGAGGGAGAGAGAGAGAGGCGAAAGAGAGGAGGGTTAAGAGGAAGGAAATGGAGGGGAAACGGAAAAAGGGATGGAAATAAAAGATGGCCACCAACCCCCAAAGGGGGCGGCGATGAAGCTTTCACAGAGAGAGAGTTTTTCTTTCAGCTAGGGTTAGCTGCCTTACAATCTGCCCAAGTCAAATGCCTAAAGGAAGATGCCTTCTCTATGCTATCATCTCTCTCCTCATTTCATCATGGTACTTTTGACTTTGTTTCCTCCTTGTCTCTTTTCCATGATGAGTTTTTATCTTCACAAAGATGCTTTTTGTCTCAGAAAATTACACTCAATCAAGGAAATTTCTTGTTACCAAATGGTATGATAACAAGAAGAATCTGTTTGTACCAAAATTTGCACTTTTTGGCCAAACTCTCCATTTTAGCCAAAATACATTTGGACTTATTTTTTACTCATCAGCCCAACTGGCTATTCAGGCTCCACTTGCCAAAGAATTGGAAAAGACGCCCATTGTTTGTACCAAAAATCGAATTTTTGCCTAAAATGGAAGATAATTTTCCAATGAACATCAAAATGGCCAAAATATGGCTAGACAGGCATTGCTGCAGTCAGATGGGGTGAGCTCAAAATTCAACTTCCACGGCTCAAATCAATTTTCGTTCTTCATGAGAGATGTTCATCTCTATGTCTACTGCACCATATCCAAATTTGGGTTTATTTGGATAAATTTGGGATCCTCAGAGACATCAAACATCAGAAGCATACCAACAACAGTGAAAGCTGAAAACAGTGTCAATTCTGGCCTAATTATGGCCCAATTCTGGCCGGCTTCCAGTCCTCAAATGAACATTCGTCCTTCATGAAAGTTGTTCATTTGGATGTCTACTACGACATATCCGAATTTGGAGTCATTCGGATAAATATGGGATCCTCGAGATATGAAATATCAGCAGCATACCAGCAACAACGAAAGCTGAAAACAGTGTCAATTCTGGCCTAATTATGGCCCAATTTTGGCCAGCTTCCAGTCCTCAAATGAACATTCATCCTTCATGAAAGTTGTTCATTTGGATGTCTACTACGACATATCAGAATTTGGAGTCATTCGGATAAATGTGGGATCCTCACGACATCAAATATCAGAAGCATACCAGCAACAGCGAAAGCTGAAAACAGTGTCAATTCTGGCCTAATTATGGCCCAATTCTGGCCCACTTCCGGTCCTCAAATGAACATTCATCCTTCATGAAAGTTGTTCATTTGGATGTCTACTACGACATATCCGAATTTGGCATCATTTACACAAGTATTGAATCTTCAGAGTATTAATCATGATTTCTGTTCGTGACAGCAGTTTGTGAGGACCAGCCAGTTGGTAAATCAGATTCTCTATTGCTCAAATAGAATTAAGTTCTTCATGAATGTTGTTCCTACTTACGTGGAGGTCAAAATATCCGGAATTTGCAGCATTGGATCAATCTAGCATCCCCAGTTTATTATGCATCAAGACATGTTCAGAGGAGAAACTTAGTTACTGCAAATAAAAGTTTCACTTCATCAATGGAGAGACTTCATCACAAGTGAGTTGATTGAAAGAAGAATTAAATAATGGTGGGGTGGATGGAAACCGTTTAATATTCTTTGTGATGAAGAATATTAAAACAAAGCCAAAGTTCATTATGCACGTGAAGAGTCTACACCAAAATTGAAAGAAGAATTAAATAACATGCAAGTGGGCTTAAGGAATGAATAAAAAAGAAGTAGAGATGGTGGTCATTATCTCACCACTTCTTTTAGACAGCTAGTCACTACTTTTGGCTGACACTCACCAAACGGACAACAAATCAATCAAAAAAAGAAGAGGGAATGTTTCCCATGCCCACGTGAAGAAAGCTGGGAGAAAGCAGAGAGAGATTCCAGAAAACATGGAGTAATGGGCAAAAGGATGGACAGACGGTAGTGATCATTATGGCAATACAAAATTAATGAATAAACAAGTTCCCATGACCCGACAAACTAAGGTGGACATACGGAAGCTGGGAGAATTGGCAAATCAAAGGCTGGATTGAGAGCATTGGCTATAAATACAAGACAACCGGACACTAAGAAAGCTCTCCAACACACCCAACAACCAACAAAACAAATACAAAAGAAACAATCAGTTCACTGATCATTCTAGCCTTCAATAGAAGCAAAGCCAACAAAAGTACCAAGGACCGTCAAAGCTATCCTTGAGCTTCTGCTCAGAATTCCCAGCCACTCACAACTCAACTTGATTATAGCTCTCCCAATTTCAACATTGGTATTGATTTCCAACTAATATTTATTAGTTGAAGGTGCAGCCAGTCCAGTCCAGCCTGACAGTCCAGTCCAGCCACACAATCCAGGTCCAGTCCAGCTTGACTAAAATAGTCTAGAAATGGCATTCCAGGTAGAATTCGAGTCCAATATTTTGATGTATTTCCGAACTTAGCAGTTCCTTTCATTTACTGGATTTCAAACAGTTCTCCTTGAGCTTGTTTTTATTTTCAAACACTTGTATTTTTGCTTTACTTCCCAGTTTTATTTAGATAAATTATGAAGTCCTTACCAGTCTAAGGCATAGAAAAGAATTTACTTGGGAGATATTCCTCACCCAAATTCACAATCGTTTGTTCAAAGTCAATAGCTTGGGGCGCAAGTTATTCTTATTTTCAAGTCCGTTAGAATTGAAAAGTTGCTAACGGTGGCACGCTCGCACACTAAAGAAAGTTAATTTATCGACCAATCATGGTCTTTAAATTAATGGGGAACTTTACCCTACCATCACAGGTACTAAACACAAAAAGGGGTGAACAGAATCAACATAACATTATGGAGGTAAAAACTGGCCAAGATAAATTTTCAGAGCTGTTGTAACATGTAGTATCGGTTAGATGGGCTATACTTGTTTAATAGAGCTCAAATTCGGATATGTTGTAGTTAACATCCATTGGAACAAGTTTCATGAAGATCTTCACCTCATCCAGAGTACCAGAGCATGTTGATCCAAGGCCAAGAAGTTGACCTACGAAAATGAATAAAAACAGAATTTATAACCAATAATGGATTTTTAGCTCATTTTCATTCTAACCAAATTAAAATATATGAAAACACAAAAAGAAAGTAAAAAAGCAATAAAATGTCAAGAAATAACTCAAACATTGGCTGAATAACATGATAAATCATGTGTAAAAATGAATCCAACAATAGAATGGTTTGATTTTATATATATGGACAAAGTTAAGTTTTTATTATTGATTTGTATTTTTATAATTTAGAATTAGCATTTTGAAGCTTTAAGGAGAAGAGAATATCACAAGATATTCATAGGAATTTTCTGTGTATTTTTATATTTTTTAAATTTATTTATTATGAATTTTAAAAATTAAATTATAGAGAAATAATATGAAATATAATAAATTGACACGTGACAGAATTTTGGACATTGATTTATATGACATGGCATGTGCGTCATAGACATTGATTTCTCCTCCCTAACAAAATTGGCTGGCGCTCTTTTTTTGGGTGAAATTCTAATTTCGCGCTAGCACTCTTGTTCCCTCACCCTAAAAAAATTCACACTTCTTTTCTCTTTTTCAGCCCCAAATTCGAAACCACTTCTCCCCTCCTCTCTCCTTATCTCTTTTCCAGACCCAAACCCTAAAATTCCCACACCCACACCCACTCTCTCGCTCTCCCTCTCCCTCCTCTCCTCTCCTCATCTATCACTCACTCTCTCTCTCTCTCTCTCTCTCTCTCTCTCTCTCTGGCTACATGGTCTCCAAGAAGAAGTATGATTGGTTTGTAAGTATCCATTTCAAGAATTCAATCTCTTATTTGGTTTTGGCTTTCAAGTTTTATTTTTATTTTTGCAGAATCTAGGTTGGTTTGTCTCATCTCTCCCTCTTCCTTCCAGGAACCCTCTCGCTCTTGGTTTGTATCAATTCCTAATCGCCAATTTATTTTTTCTTTAAATATGTTTCCTGATTAATTATTTTGTGTTGGTTCTGGAAAAAAAAAAGGGTATTTTCTTATTGGTTCATTCTATCTAGTTCACGGTTTTGATAAATTTTCAACCATCCTAAGCAGGGTAATTGTACAGATTTGATGGTAGAAAAAGTAGCAGATCTTGGTAGTCCTTGAAAGTTTGTGAATCTCCTTTATTTGATTGTGTTGTGATTTTTTTTTTTGGATAGGATGTGCTGTGATTCTTTGGTGGTAGTATTATATGAGGAGAGGGACTTGCAAATTTGGCACTTCTTGTAAGTTTCACAATCCTAAGTAGGGAGGAAGCTCTGGTTGCCCTACAAATTTGGTAACTATTATAAAGCATGTTTTTATTTTCCAATGGCTTCTGTGTATTATGTAGGCATGAGAATCTTGGCTATAGGATAACTCTTGTTAATGAAATTGATGATATGTTTATTTTTTTTAAATGAAGTGAAAAGATTGGCCATACTTGTGGAAACAAGATCAGTCATTCCTTCTTTAAGAAATGGTAATTTGTTTATTGGCAGCATGAATGCAGTTTGTTTTTGGAGAAGAGGATTTCCATTAAGAGAGTATCTTGAGGAAAAGTTTCTCGTTTTTGTATTTTTAATTTCTTTTAACTTGCTAAATAGAGTATCAGAAGAGTATCAGACGAAATGTTTCTCATTTCAATTATATGTCCTTTGTATTACTTACCACATAATTTAACGAGAGGAGAAAGGCTTGCTAACCAAGCTGATACAAAGTCAAGCACTATAAATGGTTTTATAAGACTTGCCAACAAAACACTCTCATCACATTTGTTGAGAGTTAAACCAAGCTAAAGAGGAGTCCAAAGCTACTTTATTCATTTTGTAAAAGCATGCTCATGTTGTCGAGCGGTATACTTTGTTTATTGGTTCAATGAGCTTATTTTTGTATTACCCTATGAAGCATGCTGTTGGTTGTTGTCAAAAAGCATTTTTCTCTTTTTGCTGGAAAGTCTGCCCTCTCAAAGAGACGTTGTCTCTATTTTGTAATGATAGAGTTGTAGTAAAATTTTGATTAAGTGAATGTGAACTTATCAGACGTGCTTCAGCCTTTCTTCTCTATTCTCTGTGAGTTTCTTGCGTTAGTCTTCTTCCTTTCTTTTCGAATGTGAACTTATCAGACGTGCTTCAGCCTTTCTTCTCCATTCTCTGTGAGTTTCTTGCATTAGTCTTCTTCCTTTCTTTTCTTCTTCCGTGTCTGTGAGTTTTTACTTGCTTGCTGTGTTGTTTGGTTTGTTTGTCTTGAGCTAGCTGGTGTTGGTTTTTTAGTTTTTCTACAACATTTGCTTTCTTGGATACTCTAAAGTAAATGTGTTGCCTCTCATCTTGGTTCCTAATCTTAGACTTCATCAATTTTCTAAGATACAAGTCATATACGACAAAAGGTAATTGTTAATTATCTAGAACAATGTAATGGTTATCATATACATGTAATTAATTTTCTGCTTTTCTTCTTTCTGTTTATAGATGAAGACTCTGTTGGTACAATGATCAGGTACATAGGTTTTTAGTTTACCTTCTGGTTTTTACCAAGTTGAATGATTATGTTACATCATATATTTCAATGCTCACAACTCTTTTGCTTGTAAAGAAGTATAAGACAAGGTAGTAAAAGTTGGAAATTCCATTTGAAGTTGGCCCGGATGATACATCATATGTTCTCATTGACAAATGTGGTATGGCATGATGCCAATTGCCTAGAATGTCCACTATTCTTTATGACCAGTTTCTCAAATGCAGGAAATCATCATGAATCTGAATTTGAACCAACATTTATTATCTTGCTTTTATATTTTAGTATTCTATTTGCTGGCTATTCCGATGTAAATATTGAAATTTATTGTATTTGTCATCAAAATATGTTTTGTAAATGCTTCAAAATGAAATGTTTAGTGCTGCTTAGAGTTGCTATGGGTTCATTTTTATATTCTCATATCAGGTGTTTGATTGAATTCTTATATTCATATTTGTTGAAGCCTGTCATCCAACGAGTGGGTTTCATTTGAAATTCTTAGTTTGAGTGTTTAATTCTTGTTTTTATTCAAATTTAAGTTTTGGGTTCAACAAGAATTTCAATTATTATAATATTTTGGTTATGCGCTTCACTTTTGCATAGCCAGCATTCTTTTGTACACATTTTCTTATTAAATTTCTCAAATTTTAATAAGTATTGAAGCTCTAATGACATCTTCGTGATGCTTTTAAGATTTGTTATGACACTTTTATGAAACTTGTTTTGGTGACGTGATACTTGTAGAACGGATATAAATGATTCATGTCCTCTAATTATTGCTTCAAATTTCCCAAACTCAAATTTAAACTTTCGTACTTCATATTGGAAGATAATATAGCAAGGAGTTTGTAGAAATTTCAGGGTATGTTTTTTATTTTTATGAGATTTTGGTGAATATTTAAAGATAATAACAGATAAAATGATACTCTAATGATACATTGCTACACGATAATGATACTTGTATGAACCATTGATGATGCACCATTTAAGTGTTGCCATGTGTAATTCTCTTCCATTTATTACTATTTATTTACTGTTTTAACTTTCAAAAATCATAACAAATTCATCAAAAAAACAAACAAATAAGCCAATAAAATTCTATGAACTCCTTATGACTTTTTCTACATGTTTTGGGTTCTAAAATATAATTTGCACTTTAAAAAATTCAAATAATTTATCAAAGTCAAGTTTCCTTATATACTAAGATTGAGTTCATTACTCATCCTCCAATTCTTATTTCAAATTTCCCGAACTCAAATTTGGATTTTCAGACTTTATAGTTGAATATTGCACGAAGTTTGTATGATACTTCTAGCACACGTGGTTACGAGATAATGACACTTGTATGAAGCACCAATGACACTTGTATGAAGCACTAATGACATTTGTATGAAGCACTAATATAATATTGCACCGAGTTTGTATGATACTCTAAGGACACGTGGTTACGAAATAATGACACTTGTATGAAGCACTAAGGACACGTGGTTACGAGATAATGACACTTGTATGAAGCATTAACTAACGATACACCATTCAGGTGCTGTCACTTGATATTATCTTCCATTTATTACAAATTCATCAAAACATAAACAGCTTTTTTCCCCATAAAAAACACAACATTAATTATTCATATTTGCTCATCTCTCTTCCCGATTCATCTCTCCATCTTATTTTCTACGCTATCTCTTTCTCTCTCCCTCCAATCTTCTCTTCTCTAATTCCATAGCTTGACTGTTTATGGACCCACATCATACAGAACGAAACAACCAGAGGAGATGAGACTTTTATCCAGCAGAATTTCAAAGAATTTCAGGAGACTTCATGGGTAAGGAAAATATTCTGGTTAGATGGGCCCATAGGTGGATGCCCCACTGACTCTGTGCACACGAAACTTCTTCCATTAACAGAAGAAAAAAAAGGTGATTTTCTGCAACAACAAAATAACCCAGAAAATCTTCTTTTTTCTTACTCCCACGACAGTCAAAGGAACACCCTAAAAAGGAGTGAACCCGCAAGATGAAAAAAGACACAACTCCATACAAAAAATAAAGTCTACAAAATCTAAGGGCAAATAAAAAAATCAAGAGAATCAATCTTCATAACATTCAACCAAACGAAAAATTCTGAAAGACAATAATATTGAATAAAAAGGGAATGGGATGGGGAGGGAAGGTTTGGAACTTGGGATGGCGATGGGGATGAGGTTGGGAGCTATGGTGTTGGCTGAATTTTTAGTTTACCTGGTGTTCATAACTGGAACTTGGGATGTCGAAGAGATAAGGGGAGGAAGAGAAGAAAGAAAGTGGGAGATAGAAGGAAGAGGGATGGGTAATGTGGAGGGATGACTGTGCTGGGAAGGAGGCTTAGGTGGTGGCAGCTTGGGTGTCGGGGCTGGGCTTGGCGTAAGTGGGTAGGGATTAGGGAAGAGAGAGAGAGAGTGGCGGTGGGTGTGATGTTTGGATGCCTTGAGATGTGGCTGGGCATGATGGTGAGAAGGTGGTGATCGGGGAGGGTGGCATGTTGGGTGGAGTCTGGGTAAGAGAGATTGACAGAAATATGGAGAAGAGAGGTGGAAGAAAGAGAGGAAGATGAAATCCAGACCAAAAAAGAAGAAGAGAGGAATATGATCCGGATTCATGGGTTTTTTGAATACCCGTTTCTACGTGAAACCTAATTGGACCCAACTTATAATCTTAACCGTCAAAGCTTATCTAACGGTGTATATAGAAGTTCGCACCAATTGTTCGTAAAAAGACGTTCTCGCTAGAGCCTAGCCGTAAAAATTCCAGCTCAAAACCATCTATAACACTCGGCCAGGCAATCTCACAGCCCAAGCAAAAGATCAGAGTCAGGCTGGCCCATCAGAGCTGGGCCATTTTCACAGGGTTGGACATACTTGCTCACGAAAAAGAAGGGATATTTCTTTTATTTACAAAAAGCTCATTAGAGTTGTATCATATACAAAAAGCTCCTGGACAGAAAATATACAAAAGTTCCCAGAAACGAGTATTGTAGCAGGGAAATATTTTACTCGCCAGACAATTTGCAGTATGGATTTCCAACCATGTGAGCAGCGTATTTAATTCAGGCCACCAGCTTGGTGCCAAAAATCCGGTAGTGCCTACTTCCCAATTTGTCACTTTGAGATTTTAGACAAACTTGTACCCATGGGGGATTTCTGCGAGTGCCATTTTGCTCCCCCATCATTATCTGCAATCACTCCTAACAATGCATTAAGTTTGCTCTCCAATGCCTTAACAAAGGACTGGCCATCAAAAAACTTCACCTATCATAAAATGAAAATGACAATCAGGAGGGACAAAAAATCGTGGAAAAAAGAGGGACTATACATATAGTCTGTCCAAATATAAGTTAAATGATGAAATCAAGTTCTTACCCCATCTTCTGCATACAAGAAAGCATGAATTCTAGCGGTTGAGTCCTCCAGAGTCAGCCTAATTCTGTCAATCCCAGCAGGAAAGCAGAAGTCCTCAGCCTGCCATGGGAAAGCAGCTACAACTCGAACTACACACTTGAAACTGGCGGTAACCTACAAGGTTTGGAATACATACATTGAATACACAGCAGTTATGATGTTTCAACAAAAAAAATGCCACGGGCATTAATATGAGGAACATTTCAAAAATAATAATAATAAGGGTTACAGGCAACGTGAAATAGGTAAGATACCTCTGAACTTGTGAGGACATCCATTAAGGTAAGAAATATCGCATGGTCATCATCATCATCACCATCAACCTCTGAGGGAGGAAATAAACATTAATAAAAAGGTCATCGCCATACGAGAAATTCAAAACATAGAGTATATGTTTTCCAAGAGTTGAAACAGAGAAATAACAAATCCAACAATTCATCTCTAAGAAACTAACAGTGTGGTACCTGTCACTTGAGAAGGCCAAGGTAAGCTCCAAAATGGCATCCGCCTTAAACTTTGCGGACTTCGTGACAATCGTTCATCATATAACCTAATCCATGTAAATTGCCTCAGAGTTTTAGTAAGTTGCAACTTAATGATGCAATGCATGATAATAAAATCTCAGCTAAAAGTAACGACCTTTGCCGCTCAAGTTTGAGACGGTCCTCATTTGGTGTATATCGAAGCTTTGTGAACAGTGTCAACACACAACGCCATAACCCTGCATGCACTTCACATAGCAAATTCAAAAGCTTTACCCACTCCCCAGTTTTTAGCAAGCGAAGGTTGTCATTTTCAATGTCTTGAGATACCACTCTTAAGACAGTTCCGACAGAAGGAAAGCTACATAAGGTATCTCTTGGCAAAGGCAGTGATTCCAGATGTAGGGGAAGTGGGTGATGCATTTCATCTTCAAGCCTGTGGTTCAGAGTTACCAACATTTGATATTTTACTTAACAAAATAAAAACTCTAGTAACCATATAGTAAAACTAAACTAGCTTTCACCACAAACCTATATATCCAATTAACTGAACACATGCATGCAGGCACAGTCCATTAAGATGATGCTCTAATGTCATACACCATTACACAAGTTGCAATTGAGTAAGCTCACGTCAATAGAGAATTTCATTAAAAGAACACCAGCAAAAAAAGGATAGCAGAATATCAGAATTCTGCAAGGAAAGTTTGCTGAAAGGATCAATCACTTTTATAACTTCAACACTAATTCAATGAAAGGCAGATAACCTCCTTTAAAATAAATAAATAAATACAAGAAAGAAGTCCAACAAGACAGGGCCAAAAACAAAGTACCCCATAATTTTATAATTAATCAAGATGCTCTATAAGAAAAAACAAACATTGACGACTATCGACTCACTTTTGAAGAATATTGGATGGTGGAGCATCAGTTCCATCCCAAACAAAGGCCATCCATTCATTTCCAGCACCCTCATGGATATGAATTATCTTAAAGTAGTAAACAAGGAAAAAAATTATATTGTGCTCAGTATATTGAATAATTAAACAATAAAAAGAATAAGTAACTTAACCGGGTCAGATCTTTAAACACATTTGAATAAATTAAGAATAATTCAAATATCCTTATGTATTCCCCATTTTCTCTTTTAAAAAGAAAAATAATCAGCTGCACTAATTTAACTAGTGCACATATTTAACAAAAATGGTTGACTTACTTTACAAACCAAATTAAAGCTTTCACCTCCGTTAATTTCCCTGATCAATGAGAAATAATTTGCACCTACAAAGCGCATAGATTTCCATTAAAATTAGATAACCAAATAAACACATAAGGCGGGCTTGTGAGATAACTCTCTATCAACCAAGAAATACAAAAGTTCCTGTCTTTCTTCATATTTACAATTAGATCAGAAAGTTGCTCCATACAAAACTACAGCACTTTCCAGAGAGAGATTCCAAATTAGATTATTCCCCCCACCATCACTAACCACAACATTGTATTATTTTTTGAGAAGGAGTTAAATTCATATATTTTCATAATTGAATTATGTTATGTCTTTATTTGAAACAAAATACTTTCAGAATACCTTCATCAAACTGAAAATTCTGCAACCATCTTCTCAAGTCTATCACAAAATTCTTGTCTAGGTCTTTCTCGCGAAATGTTTCGGAAGTTTGGTAAGGAACTAAATTTCTACCATCCCTTCCTTCATATATAGCAAAGCTAGAGTACTTCTTGTAAAAAACAGCATTTATCTTATCATCATGAATTTTCATCTGCACAAACCCAAATCAAATCCGATTATGCTTCATAATGTAATGTTTGTCAAGGTCACAGAACTTTGCATGCTTTTAACAAAATGGAGTACAAAGGATAATACATAACATCACTTTTGTTTCATAAGAGATAATACAACACCATTGTGATAATGGAGAAAACATGATTTAATAGGGAAAAAGGAGGCGGAAAGGAAAGCAGCAGCAATTGGTTTATTCAACCAAAACAATATTTGGAACGTATTTGTACAAATATGTCGCACTAGTTTGAGGAACATTCTGAATCATTCTTCATTAACTATCTCATCATGCAAAGCATCAGCACAATGTGAAGAAAAAAAAAGGAACTTAAAGACAAACGAAACTTTAGTTTATCATATTTTCTTCTTTCGATTGATGCATAAAAAGGAAAATCCATACAGATTAAACTATTGGCTTGAGCAATCAGCAATTATCTGTACTTTTAAGACACCCAGAAATGCAAGAAAATTTAATGGATTGAAGCTCAGGGAATACCAAAACGCGTTGGAACTGAATTATGTCTCCAACCGACAAAATACGGGGAAGTTGATTCCTAGTTTGTGTAAAAACGTTAACTGGTAACCCAGGATCCTGATGCGTCTCGTCAATTATACGGACCGAACAAAACCAATCTGCAAAAGATTCACACAAACGCGTACATAACAAACAGAAAGAATTACAATTTCTATCTAAAAGCAGAAGAAAAGAAATTAACACAAAGAAACAGATATGTTAAAACTGACTAAGAGAAATGAAAGAAAGTAAGAAGTGGCTCAGCAACAACACCTTTACGTCAAGAGTCTCTTCAATCTACTACCGACCAAGCGGAAGCAGCCGTAAGTTCGGCCTTTGTTTCATCATCGCCACCACAAACATACGTATACAGAAATAAATAATTGCAAAAAATAAAAATAAAAAGCAAAAATTTTGTGGACTAAGTTTGAAGGAAGTGAGGAGGAAATGGCACAATTTATATACATACACATTTAATTAAAAGAAGAAGATTTACCAGTGCCCTTGGTTTTCCTAGGGAAACCACACTCGAGGACGACGCCGATTAAGTTCACTTTCTCACCCACAGAATCTATGGCGTCCCTTATCTTCAAGAAGTTATACAAGTCACCACGCGGCATCTTGTGAGTATTTGTTAAGCTCTACAGAGAGCTCAGCTTCTTCTAGGTTTCTTTCTTTGCAGAATGGAGGGAAAGAAGGTATAATATAAACTTTGGGAGGAAACCACACGTGCGAATCCATTTTTCTTCAATTTTCTTTAGTTTTTTTGGAAACCATACAAGTGAGAAGAGAAATGATGCATAACTCTGACATGAACACATCAAATCCGTCCAAACCGACGGATCCAATCCAATCCGTCCAATTGAGCCTCTCACGAAATGTAGAAAGTCAAAAACACCCTTATTAGTACTTTTGCAACCCTAGTAGGGTAAAAAAGACATTATATATTTCCCACTAGTTGCGAATTGAACACAAGCTCAGTTGCCTTTGTGCGAATTGCGAAATTGAGAATACTTTCATCCTTGCCAGGTAAGTAGAAGCTTTTACACTCTTACCAATAGCAATGTAACATATGTGTAGAAGTTTTTTTTGTGTATTTTTTATGAATTATTTTTGGATGTGTCAAACTGTGATTCGCACAAAAGAGTATGCAAGTAGTATGCTTGCGAAAGGGTTAATCGTCTCATTAGTTCCTAAATTTAGACTTGATTTGCATTTGAGTCCCTCAATTTTCAAAATCGTTCCCGTGATCCTTTAACTTTACGTCTGTCTTGCCATCACTATTAAATGCAGGGGCAAAATGATATTTTTATATTAAGGCCAAAAAAATGAATAAATAAAAAATCATATCTTTAAAATAACAATAAAGGAAAATCAAATAAAAAACCAACCAAAAAAAAAGGAAAAATAAAGTTTAGGGGAGTAGAAATCCGGATTAAGGGAGAGAGAGAGTTTAATTTTAATTTTGTATTCATACTTTAATCAATTTTGATACAAAAATACCATTTTGCCCATGCATTTAACAGCAAAGTTAACAAAATTGTCGGCATAACCATTTATTTTAATGAAACTGAAGTTGAAAGATCACGGGAACGATTTTAGAAATTGAGAGACTTAAATGCAAATCGGGTCTAAGTTCAGGGACTAGGGACTAATAAAATGATTAACCCCTTGCGAAATATCTATTAAACTTGCCTTCATTTTCTGTCTACTAGAATCCTACTCTCTTTTCCTGGGCAATATACATCTTTGCCAAAGGAGAAAAAACACACAACTATAATTTAGTAGAGCAAAAGACCAAGAAACACTTAGAATTCTAAATGAGAGCTCAAAACTTTCCATAGAAACCATAAATTCATTGGTTACACACGGTTCCAGCTAAAGTAAGCAGAGTTTAGAACACCTTTCCTTAGACATGCAAAATATTATGAAGGCCCAAATGTAGCTTGTAGAAGCCTCCAGTATCTCTGTGAATGCACGAAACCGCAAACATCTCATGATTTCACCCAAGATGTGCTCTCCTATGTAATCACCAGCCTGATAGAATTACAAGTGCCCAAGGGTCATTATGTCCTGCACTGCACCAACCTCTGAAAATTTCCACAGAAAACAATGTCTTTGTGCTTATTAAGAATATGCTAGCGTGGGTGCCTCCACATCTGCTCCTCGTACTCACTAGTAGTTGCTTCCTTGGGGCATTTACAGTTGCACTTCAGGCAGACTGTGTCTCTACCATAATTCAAGAAATTACATCTGCAGTATACATTACCATTATGTAAATAATTCAGTTAACCTTAATATTAAATCTAAACCGCACACACACACACAAAAACAAATAAAGAGGAAGATGGAGTTACGAGGGACAGTCCCAATCTGCAGGATTTATCTTGGGCCGTGTCTCTTGACAACGCAAACACTTCCTATTGCTTGCAAAATTCATGAAAGCACACCTGAAGAACACAAGCCAAGTGATCAGAATATAACTAAAATTACAAGTGCAAACTGATTTATAGTTTTATGTTGGATCTGTTTATAAGATTTCGATATGGGGCCTGGATATAGTGTTTAGTAGGAAGAGCATTAGTTGTTGACTACCAGGAAATACACTCCCATTCATTCGCTGACTTTTTCTTCTGTTAGTATTTTTATTTAGTCCCTTGTCTATTGGTTGCATTCCCCTTGGATGCAATTCAATAAACTTTCTTACTTACTTAAAAGTAAAGTTACTGATAGCAATGACATTAAATTTCATATATTAACAATATACAGAAAAAATGTTATTCTCAAGAGCAGCAATAATCATTCAAATTTCACAATATTGAATTAGCACTCAGTTTACTAATTTAGATTTGCTGAATTATGTCAGTTGTCAGGGCGAAAATAAGACTTACTTTGGGCAGTTCCAGTCGCCTTTCTTCATTTCAACAGCATCTGTACTGACTCTCTTTGGCCCTTCAGCTTTGCACTTTAGGCAGCGTATATTTCTAGAGAAGTTCATGAAATTGCATCTGCAACAAAGCGCAGACCAGTAAAGATATGTGGAACTTGGAACACAAGAATCTGGTGGTAGCCTAGACTAGAACAACATGTGTGTAACTTCAAATCATCATACAAACATCATTTTCCAAATCTATCCATGTATCACCAATTTATCAGACAATTGTTTACATATGATAACATCGAAATTAGTAAGTCACATTGAAAGACTTGAAAACCCTTGGGCTTGTATCTATAGTGTAGGAAGATCACATAGAGAAAATCAGGTTTGAACTGATTAAAAAAAGATGGTGAAAAATTTGATGGCAACCTTATTCGTATATGTACCATGAAGAAATTCAATAACTTTAAACATTTTAAAGGTCCAAACTTTTTCTTGCTAATTCTAACATTTGAAGCATTGGAAAAAACTAAACAACTTCTTTGATAATTGGAACAACTTAGAAACACTAACAAGTATCATTACATTATTATTTTTACTAAAAGGGATTGCAAATTATTTCAGAAATATTCTCTCAAATACCGATTCATGGTAGCACTCATGCAAAAGAAGTGGCTTACTCAGTGCAGATCCAGTCTCCCTTTTTCATTTCAAGATCACCCGCATCAGCTTTTTTTGGGCCATCTTCTTTACATTGTAGGCATCTTAGATTTTTAGCAAAGTTCATAAAATTGCATCTGCAACAAGATAGAAAGAACAACAATTCATAAACTAGTGCAACTGAGCAATTTCAATTGCAGGGAATGTGTTACAAGTACAATGAGAGGGAACGACATGCAATGTTGGATTCAGACATCTCAAATATATGGGACTGATAATTGAGCAATCACAGCAAAGTAGTTATACAGTAAAATGTCCAGGAGCATGATACCTCAATTTTGTAGGACTGGACAGCGGGTAGACACACACAAACAAGCAAACTTAAAAAATAAATATGAGGTAAAACCAATTGATGCATTTTCTGGATTAGACAAAATTAAAAGTTTCCACGTGAATAACTGAAATGTATGTTTTGAATCTATAGAAATTCTTCCAAAGAATCAGTAAATCATCAAACTAGTATAGTAGCAATTGCCATAAGTGAAAAGAACAGTAAATGGTTGACTCGAAAATTCAACATATACTTTCAGTGACTAACGGATATGACTACATGTCAATTGAGGTAGTGTTACAACAGTAAAACCACAAACACACATTCACACATAATTATGTGTCATATATACCATAAAAACAAAAACGCCATAAGTTGAGGAGATCACCTCCTCCAATCAAGTCATAAAGTAATGCATTTATTAAATTAAAACGGCATAAAGATCACCATGGTAACTTGGTGTGGCTTACTTGGGACACATCCAATCTCCTCTCTTCATTTCAACAGTTTGAGATAGTCCACCATCAATGATACTTGCAGATAACTTTTTCTCAGCTTTGGCAGCAGGCTTTGGAAGTGATGGGTCAACAGCTGTTTCACTGAGTTGAAGCAACTCAGAAAGCAGTTTCCTTGCAGATGTTTCTAGAAGGTCTCTACCAAGAGGTTTATTCCCCCCAGAAATAACAAGTGGATCCAGAGCATGAAACAATAGTATTCGGACTATATCCACTGTCCGTGCCGCAGCTTCAGATTCCTTAAGAACCACATACGCTCTATCACAGGAACCTCGCAGATTGCAAGCACCACAAACCTGTATATGCCAGCACCATCCAGATCACAATCTAAAATTCTCAAGATTTATATAATAAAATTCCCCATCAAGCATTGAAAAGAAAAATGAAAACTAGATGATGAAGCAGAATAGGACATATATACATATTCTATCGTCATGTTGTAAAAGAGTTTTTATGTGTTTGTGTGCACTTTCATCAACAAATGTGAGCCATCAATCCGATAAATGAGGGAGATTACATACATCCCCTTCATCTAGTCTCAGATAGAATCTCAATCTTTTTGCTGAATTCACAGCTTTCCGGAAAAGATTGGGACATCCACCCTCCACAACTGCTTGCATATCTTCCGTAGACAGTGATCTGCACCAAAAAATCAAAATGAAAAAGATTAGATGCTATTATGCAAGAAATGCAGTCAAATGCTTATGTAAATAGTTTGGAATTTTCAATAATAAATGTATAGAATTCAATCAAAAAATGAATTCTTTTTATCAGATATTGTTCCTATTGCTGTAAAGGAGATTTGTGCAGTCCATTACAGGTAAGGAAAAGAAAGCTTGAATGATAGCACAAAAGTAAATGAAACATCAATAAAGCTCAAGAGTAGCAATAACTCAATTAATCCTCAGCCAACACTTTGTATTTCAACATTTTCTCGGCAACCAGAGCAAATAAAAGAAACTCACTTGAAAACATCGTAGCGGTCACGAGCAAAGCTGAGGCACGCATCCTTTATTTGAGTCATGTCCGTGTAAACATCGTCACTCTCGCTCAGCTGGGTTCCGGTGAAGTAACCTTTGGTCTTCAAGCGGTCGATGAAAGCCACCCACTCGGGCCAGGGATGGAGCAGCGGCGCTTCTGTGCTGTTAGCGGTGACGCTATCAATAGTTTCAATTGCAGCGGAGGAAGAGCTGTACCTGGGGAAGCGCAGAGATTGTGAGGCAGCGAAGGGTTTGAGAGAATGAAGTGAAGGGGTCGCCGATAGAGTTCTTATGGGCGCATGGAACAGTGCTGCGGTTCCAAAGCGTATGAGCTTTGAAGCAGCTGACATTTCCCTTCTTTTTATTCTTTGTTCGGATTGTGTTTTGTGGGTGAAATGGTGTGCCGGTGGAGCTCAGAGTTTGTGGGTAACGAGCATGGAAGAAGATGGCGGTAACTGGTATGAGAGGAAGAAGGAGAGGGTTTTGTAAAGTGAGAACTTTGGGATGCTGGGTTTTAGAGAGATAAAAATTGAAGAGATAGGAGATTATTGGGAATAGATAATTTTTTTTTTCTTTTGGCCCGAATATAAAAGAAAATAAATAAATCTATATATATAAAAGCAAAAGTGGTGAAACATTCAAAATACGTAGAAAATAACTTTTGTGAATTGCAAATATTAAGAATTGAAATTATTAATTAAATGAGGATAATATGGTAAATTCGTACATTTTCATATTTTAAAAAAAATAAAATTAAAAAAAAATCAAATAATGAATCCTATTTTTAAAAACACAACTGCACATTATTTTTTTAATTCTAAAATAAAATAAAATATTTTTTAAAAAAAATCTCTCGCAAACACGTGCAGAAAGACTAATACGAGGTAAACAAGAAAGAAAATTAATATATTAGTATATACAAAAAAACCAATAAAATAATATTTACTCCCCAAAATTAACAATAAATTTAGGATGGTAGATCCAAACACCCGCGGGTGATGCGAACGTACCCAAAACCCCACACAGTTGGATCACAAAACTAACATAAACCCTTCTCCCCTTCTCCGGAAGATTCTACCAAAGCAAATCACTCAGCTATCTGCTTCTGCTTCTAGTCGCTCCACCATGAGAAGGGCTTCAACTCTCGCCTCATTCAACGTCCTCTCCCGATCCCTCGCCACCGTTAACGGCGGCGCCGCTGCCACGTCAGCCTCCCCCAGCCACGGTCTTCTCCAGGTGGCTCTCTACGGTACCTCCAGCACCACCGGTTCTCATGTTCGTCGTCGGTGGTTCGATTCATTTTCCGGCGGTCCAGCTGGCAAGCTGGCTATTGGCGTAGCCGGAACTCTGGCTTCGGTCGCTGTTGCCTCGTCACTCACTCAGGAGCTCTATGCCAAAGAGCCGCCTCCGGCTGAGCTTGTTCCAAAGGACGTCGTGCTATACCAGTATGAAGCCTGCCCTTTCTGCAACAAAGTTAAAGGTGAAAAATGTTATCTTTCTCTCATGGTTCTTTACTTCTCTTTGCTTGTTGAATTGCTTTTGAGGTTCGGTGTTTTTGCTGCCTTTGAATATTTCGCGCAAATGTTTAAATTTTTCACCGAAAATCAGAAATTGGACGAGATTTCATGTCGAAATATTGGATTTTAGTGTGGATGAGACATTCAATTGAATAATATCCAGTTGGTTCAGCATTTCTCTGCAGTCTCGCAGCCTATCATGGTTAAATGGCGGGAAAAGAGCAAACTTTTACTTGTAGTTCGCATTCTATTTGGAATTCTCTGGTAAGATTTGAACGTAATTTTGAACAAATAGTGCACTGGGGTTGCTGGTAGCATGATAGGAAATAGCCATATAAACAGTCAATAAATTTGCAATCTTGTCAATCATTTGGTGTTTTGGTGTTCTTTTGGTTATTCTCGAGCACATTCATTTTTTTTCCTATTATGTCCCTTTTCCTTTGTTACGATTCTATTAAACAACGGTAATTTTATGTTCTTTTCCATTTATCATGCTGTTTACAAATTGGCGACACTTTATTGTTGTCTCAGCATTCTTGGACTACCACGATATACCCTACAAAATTGTGGAGGTCAACCCACTTAGTAAGAAAGAGATCAAATGGTCTGATTATAAGAAGGTTCCTATATTGATGGTGGATGGGGAACAGCTGGTTGACTCATCAGGTATCTGTCCTTGTGGTTGTTCTTAGATTGCTGAGTTTTTTGATTGGATTTCTAATTACAATACTATGGTGTATGCATTGTTGAACATATATAGGTACTAGAATTACATATCTCAATTGAAATTGAGCATGTATCTGTTTGCAGCTATAATTGATAAGTTGAATGACAAAATTGTTCCTGAGAGAGTAGCCGCCCCTTCCTCAAATGATGATGAAGAGAAAAAGTGGCGCCAGTATGTTATCTTTTCCTCCATAGCTTATTATGCTTATATTCATATTGGATAAAAGCAGAGAAACAGTATACTTATACTTTGAGTAGTTTTAGGGAAGGTCGCAGGTTTAAGCTCCACTGGACCATGATCTTAATGATACTATTATCTAAGAAACAAAGAAGAAAGAGAATGCTGCAAGAAATTCTCACCGAGTTTACAAGAATAAAAGAAACTATGCTTTGAATTAGACTCGCATCCAGTCCTTTGGATTAGTAATTTTACAGCCCAACTTCCTGGAACTTTAGAAAATTCTGCTTGTTCTGACAGTTTATAAAATGGGAAATGAGCACAGATACTTTGTCTGAAAATGGTTATTATCATTATACCTTGATTCAGATATAACACTTGGAGAATCCTCTGTCTAGTTACATGAGTTTTGGTTGAGAGAATTACGATTACATTTTGTGTGAATTGGTGAAGGAAGTGCAAAACACTCACTATTTTTTTTGTTACAAAACACTCACATATTATTGATGTAATGATTAACGAGTAGATGCATATTACTCTTATCTGTGGACCTTCAGCTTTGAAGCTGAAAGAAATATAACTTCAATTAGTGGATATTGGCAAGACATACAACACTATCTCAATTGCATACTGTCATTGTGTTTTCTGAATTGATGGTCAAAACATTTTAAAATAATTAGTACTCTTCTGTGGCTCTGCGTTGTCTTCTTACCGTCTATTGTTGTGGCATACCTTGAGCTTTTACTTAATGGTATCTTTGTATCACTAACTTTTACAGTCATGATCATGTATTATTTGGTTACAGGTTTATTACTATAATTTTTTATTCCTTCGTTGTTCTTGTTATTGTGGTATAGGTGGGTTGATAATCACTTGGTGCATATGTTATCACCAAACATATACCGAAATACATCTGAGGCCCTTGAATCCTTTGACTATATAACAAGCAATGGTATGTAGATCCCATCTTATGCAGCCATATTTTTTGGGCCTACTAAGACAAACTTCCTTTCTTTCTTCAGTTTGTGTTAGTAATATTTACTCTCTTCAGTTTTATGTAGAACTGCTTGACCATTAGATTTTGGTATTTTTTGTTTTCTGATGTAGTTTTGCTGTAACTGCAGGTAATTTTAGCTACACAGAAAAATTTACAGTGAAGTATGCTGGTGCTGCGGCTATGTACTTTGTGTCAAAGAAACTAAAGAAGAAATATAATATTACGGATGAAACGTGCATCCCTGTATGAAGCAGCAGAAACATGGGTTAATGCTCTTAATGGGCGGGACTTTCTTGGTATGTGCTCTAACTTGTGTCATATGCACATGATGTCACATAGATATGGCATGCAATTTACTTTTTAGTTAATTGGTGATCAAGGGATGCATGCATTAAGGGACACAAGCAGAAAAACGTATTGATGAATATGCTTAGAAAATAAAATACTCTTGACTGGGAGATGATACTTGAATCAGGAGAAAGTTACTTGTCTGGAAAAAAAGCAAGTTGTAGTCTTCTAAAATTCGAAATAACTATTGTATGATGAGAACACCATCATTAGTATGAATTGTCTCAAGCAAATTTGTAGCTTAAGGTGTGAGGTCTGTTTGATGGCTAACTAGAGTTTTAGCATGAGCCCTCAACGTTTTGCCTTGAGGTGAGCCTTAATAAGAACTAGGACTTCTGTTATGTCATCCTTGTTTTTATCTTTGTCCTGGGAACGATGTTCACATGTATACGTTGCTTGTGTCAGGGGGCTCCAAACCTAATATGGCCGACCTTGCTGTTTTTGGGGTACTAAGGCCAATTCGTTATTTGAGATCTGGTAAAGATATGGTGGAGCACACACGCATAGGCGAATGGTACTCAAGAATGGAGCATGCCGTGGGAGAGTCTGCAAGGATTAAAGCCTAAATTGGATATCCTATGGAGTTTGTAGCTGGATTATATACATCAATTTTGAGTTTGCCCTTTCTGTAAGCAAACTACATCAAATACGAAGAAGAAAGATTTTTCAGGAGACACTCGCAGTTATAAATGAATTGAAAACAGGCAACCTTTTGCTATTATTTGGTTATCTGGAAAACTGAAATTGTTTATTGTTACATAAGATACGATTGTTTAGAAGTACAAGGAATAAGGTAGTCACAGTGTGGAATTTTTAACAAGGGGTGTGTCCCTTGTGGTGACTTTTGTCTTTTTTCAATCAATACTAATGTCTACTCATTTTAGATTGATATTTTTTGTAGAACAAGCTTAGGCTCTTTTTTGCGGTGTTAATGGTATTGAATTTGGTGTTGGAGCTGTTTGCACCAAAAACAAGTCCGTTGTGGGCGCTATGGCGACATCTCCCACAAAATTTTACGGCTTTTCCCGATTACAAACAATTCTTTATGCTCTACTTGTCTCTTTGGAAAGAAGTATAAATGGCAGCTCTAATGAAGTTATAATTTGTAAGCTACTTTTATTAATGATCAATTTAATTCACATTGGATGTCCAAATAAAAGGGAAACATTGGCGATAAGCATTTTACAAAATTAGTTTTTTTATATATAAAATAACACAAGGTGTCCCTACACCCAAATGATGGGATTAATCTCCGCTCAGAGTTTGGCTTGCCCTTAGCCATAAAATGCTTTCAACTAGTTCAACCCCTGTTATTGAGACACCAGGTAACTCACTAGCTGGAGATAGCAGTTTGCCAACCTCACCACATCTTGTGGTTTTACGGACCCCTGCCATTAGTTTTAGTCTATGAAGTAAAGACAGATGTTATCATTGAATGATAGCTTTGCTTCTTTGTCTTCAGGTGCACTGCAACTGGTGGTCACTCCGGAAGCAGAAAGGACCAAAGGACCGCATTAAAATTATATTAAACTTAAGGGCAAAAAATAGAAATAAAAAAACGAAATACAATCTTGAAAAGAGAAACTTGGAGGACCTACGACCAAAACAAAAAAACAAAAATAGAGAAACTTGAAGGACCTACCCGATATTTCACTTTATGAATACAAATTACAATACAGTAATAACCTCAAGAACCGTCTCCGCCTAGGTTACGCTGCGCTGGTCACTGCGTTATCCTCTTCTACCTCTCCCTCTCTCTCTCTCTCTCTCTCTCTCTCTCAAGTTTCAATATAAAAACCCGGACTTTAATAGTTTCGCAACTCCGGAGGGTTTGAGAAATATCGTAGACAAACATGGCGTCTCAATCCGCCAATCTGTGGGTTCTACTGGGTTTGGGTTTGGCAGGAATTCTGTTTATGACAAGGAAGCTTAAGAAGACCATCAGAGAAGACTTTGGTGCCTTTATTGAGAGGCTTCAGCTTCTCCCTCCTCCTCAGCCTGCTCCTCCTAAAGCTCCGCATCCCCTCACCGGCCTCACCTTCGCCGTTTCTGACGTGTACGCTCTCTACCATTTCCTCTGTTATTCTTCTGTTTGTCTCCTGATAAAGTTAAAAGCCAATAAAAGGATATTATAAGATTGAAGAGTAAAAACAAAAACACGGAACTTTTGAAAATATGGTCTTTGCTTTTGCTCAGCTTTATGCTGGTTGAAGTAATGAAATGGAAGTTGAGGTTACTATTATTAAATAGCCAAAAGAATTAGTTGAATTGGGTTGGAACCCAGATGGTGAAAAAGCCTGAAATTTATGTCTTATCCTTTTATTTTCTGTATGTTGTTTTTCAACGTAGGATGCACTAATAAGATGGGCAGACTGATTTTGGTTATTCAAAAATAACGTATTGAACTTGAGTTATGTTATAGGTTTAGTTTCATTGTACTTTATTATTTTGATTTCCATATCAAATGCAAGTAATTTGTATCATTGTGTTATAGAACTATTTGTTTGCCTTAAAGTGGATAAATTTGTATCATGGTTGGCAGATTTGATATTGAGGGACATGTAACTGGTTTTGGTCATCCTGATTGGGAAAGAACACATGATGCAGCTTCTCAGACGGCTCCTGTGGTTTCGGTTCTTGTCGAAGGAGGTGCCACATGCATTGGGAAAACCGTTGTGGATGAATTGGCATATAGGTATGCATTGCTATGAGCACACACTTTGGATGTTCTGTCAACAGGCTGAAGGTGTTATTCCTCATTGCTGTTGTGAATGGGGAAAAAAATAATTTGATCTGAGGACCCATTTTCCTTTCAGTTTATCCAACTCTAGCTTTAGTTTGGATTACATAATGTCAATTCCTTTCTGCATGTTTATTTTCAGTATTAGCGGAGAAAATAAGCATTATGGTACCCCCACCAATCCGGCAGCATCTTCAAGAACACCAGGTGGATCCTCTAGTGGAGCTGCTGTAGCTGTAGCTGCCAATCTTGTTGACTTTTCACTGGGTGAGCTTCTTGTTTTTCTTATCCTTTCTGAAATTGTTCTTTATCTTCTTTACATTTCCCATTGAGTTTTGTTATTAGTCATTGACCATGGAAAATCATTGAAAGCACATATGAAGGGCTTGAGGGGGTTATTTTATTTGTTTAATTGGCATTAAAGGCAATTGAGTTGGTTCTTTATTGGATTTGGCTTCATTTTCCTATCTTATCTGAAATTCTCTTATTTTGAGGCATGTTCATAATATTATCATACCTTAAAATGCTCATTTTTCAACAGGGCAGCATATTTTACTTTTTTGTTTTTGAAATTTGTTATTTTCAATGTATATGCTTATGTATCTAGGTCGAAGCAAATATCTCCTTGAAAAGAAGAATCGCAGATCTCAAACTATATGAAGACATAAATCATCTATAAGTTTCTTTGTAGGAAGGTTTGATATGAATCATATATATCTAAATATATTAATATCTTAACGTTCACTTCATGCTAACACGATGGCGCAGGTATTGATACTGTCGGTGGCGTTAGAGTACCTGCTGGGTCTTGTGGCGTTATAGGATTCCGACCTTCACATGGGGCTGTTTCTCACAATGGGATTATACCTGTTTCTACAAGTCTTGATACCGTTGGTATGTACGGTTACAATTTTGTAGGCTGCCATGATGCAGGAGTATTTGATCATGTGCAACTATGTACACCTGATTACTTTTTTGTTAAATAATAAATTTTCATTATAGCAAATGTTAGCAGTATGCTATCTGGCATCCCTTAATGTTTTCAACTTTTCATATTGTTTGACTTGTAAGATTATGTTTGCAGGATGGTTTGCTAAGGATTCTAGTGTCCTACGTCGTGTTGGACATGTTCTGCTGCAACTTCCTTATGCAGTTTCACGCAGTCCAAGACAAATTGTAATAGCTGATGATTGCTTTCAACAAGTAAAGATTCCTGTTGACAGAATTGTTCAAGTGGTCACCAAATCCACCGAGAAGCTTTTTGGAAGTATGCTCTTTTCCCTTGACTTCTGTTCTATGCTTCCCTGTCCATGGTGGACCACTGTTTTTGAAAAAAATTCTGAATGATTTCTTCAGGACAAGTATTTAAACATGAAAATCTAGGGGACTATTTTAATTCAAAAGTCCCAAGCTTGAAAGAGTTTCATGGCCAGAAGACAAATGGTGAAGTCAAGACTTCATCCATAAAATTGCTCGCCAATGTTGTGCAGCTTCTTCAAAGGTGAGGTTACTTAGTCACCAGTCAACCTTCTGAATACTGTATGTCATAAATCATTGAAGATTATATGTCATAAAAGAGGATAGAAAAAACACAAAAAAAGACCATATATCTCCCTCCACCCCCCATGCTTGTATAGTTTTCTGGAAACCTTGACACTGAAGGTTTCTGTGCTTATATTCTTTTCCTTCTATTCTATTTATCTGTATTCTGCTCTTATGTTTGATTTGGATGGGGGAAGTTGAAAGTCTTAAAAGTGAGGGAAAGTGTTTGCAAGATGATAAAAATTTAAAAGTAGTAATTTCCAACCAGAGAACAGTACTTGGCTAAATATTCAGGAAATGTCCAGAAAATAGGATGGAACATTAGGTATTTTATGTAGTGAGTTCATCACAAATCCTTCAGATAAAAAATTATTATCCTCGTCCATCTAGTTATGACTGTCAAATTTTCCAAGTTAACGGGCCGAGGGCCCACTCCAACAACACCGATATTGTCCCCACTTTACCACCTGAACAATCCTCAGGTGTGGGGTTTTATCACAAAAGGCCTCGGTATTAGTTAGAGTGGGGTATTTCTATTTAAACCACTATTTTTCCTTCCCTCTGTCCCGATGTGGGACAATTGGTTTCCAACACTCCCCCGCACGTGAGACCCCATTTTGTGGGTCACACGTGGAGATCCACACATCGGCAACCACGTGGAGCCATGTAGGGACTCACCCATCGCACGGGGCCAAACGGGGACCCACCCATCACGTGGCAAGTACGGGCCCGCAACCTGCCTCTGATACCATGTCAAATTTTCCAGGTCAACGGGTTGAGGGCCCACTCCAACAACACCGATATTGTCCCCACTTTACCACCTGCACAATCCTCAGGTGTGGGGTTTTATCACAAAAGGCCTCGGTATTAGTTAGAGTGGGGTATTTCTATTTAAACCACTATTTTTCCTTCCCTCTGTCCGATGTGGGACAATTGGTTTCCAACAATGACAATCTATAATGAACACCTTTTGCTTCTGGTCTCAATTTCTTGTATGGTGCATTCTTATAGGTCCATATAAGAAAACAGTTTTCCACTTTGTTGATTTATCCTTTTGTTTTGATATTTCCTGATAATATGTTGATTGAGATTTCTTGTGGTTCCTTTTAACAGACATGAGTTCAGACATAATCATGAGGAATGGATTAATTTGGTGAAGCCTGTATTGGATTCTGCTACTTCAGCACAAATATGTGGACCACTGGGCGCATCAGATGAGGAGATTGAGATCTGCAAGTCAATTAAGAATGAATTGCATGCAGCTGTCAACTCTCTATTGAAGGTAATGATTGAGATCCGCAAGTCAATTAAGAATGTGTTTATCGAAGTTTGCTATTTTGATTATACTTTTGTGTTTAATTTTCTTGTGTAGGATGATGGAATTTTGGTGATCCCAACTATAGCAGATCCCCCTTCAAAACTTGGTGGGAAGGACATCCTCTCTGAGGACTTCCGGAGCCGTGCTTTTGGTCTATTAAGTATTGCTAGCCTGTCAGGTTGTTGTCAGGTGGAAATCTCTCTCTCTCTCTCTCTCTCTCTCTCTCTCTCTCTCTCTCTATGGCATTTATAAAAGGTAAAGAGCTGTTATGGTTTACTAGACTTATTTTCTGTGTCTTGGGTCTTTAAAATTGGGAGTATCTTTACTCGGCTGTTATTTTCCTATCAATCTATGCTTTCATTACATAGTGATAAGTTCGTACTGACTATAGTTTCTCCTAATTAATTAAGTATACTCCGTTGACGTTCTACTCTTCAGGTCACAGTACCGCTGGGATTGCATGACAAGTATCCAGTTTCAGTTTCATTCATAGCCAGGCATGGGGGTGATCGCTTTTTACTAGATGCACTGCACACTATGTATGCATCTTTACAAGAGCAGGCTGATATTGCTTCAAAATCCAAATTATCCAAAAATGCTCTCACCAGGGAGCAATCTGCTGAAATTGCCAAGGAAAAGGTAGAGCATTTCATGATGTTGTCCATTTGCTTTACAAGTCATTGCTTCTTTTTTTTTTTCGATTTTCTTTGTAACATGACAGCATCGGGATGTTAAATTTCTTTTGGACAATTATTTGGTAAACTAGTTTGTATGTGTCACTTGGATTTTGCATAATATATTTAAGTTATAGTCCGTTGACTTAGTTTCTCTTATTTTGCATGGAAAAGTTGAAATTACCTCTGGGATCTGGAGTCTTGATCATTAAGTTATTGCCGAACCATTAATTTTTCTACCAAGCCATATTTGCATAATGACTATTCATGTTTGTTTTGGAATTTGCATTTTCATATCCTAAATACTCTTCTATTATCTCTACCAAATATTTAGGGAAACCAAGCCTACAAAGATAAAGAGTGGCACAAGGCTATTAACTTTTATTCAGAAGCTATCAAACTTAGTGGAAATAATGCGACGTATTACAGTAACAGGGCTGCAGCATATCTTGAAGTTGGAAGGTACTATTTGGTTGGAGATTTATTCTCTCAATTGAGTTTTGGTGGTAGGTTTTTGACTTATTTCTTTCTCTCAACCAGTTTCCTTCAAGCTGAGGCAGATTGTACTAAAGCTATCAACCTTGACAAAAAGGTAACTTCTTTTCTCCAAAGGATACCTATTGGATTTTGCCATTTACTAATCATTGTTATATGATGTCACTTGATAAAGAAAATTCTTGTTCTTTACATCAGCTAACAGAATGGAGTAAATATAGTTTGGTCATGTGAAGTTCTTAATTTGTATGCAAACAAATTTAATATAATTATAATTCTACGTTTTTATGATTAATTATTCTTTATATATTGTCTTGATATTGTTCTATTATGTTCTTCCAGTGCAAATTATTTGTGCATTTTTATATTCAAAGTAAAATAACATTGTTGCCTACTGTTATGTTTCTTCAGAATGTGAAGGCTTATTTACGAAGAGGCACTGCAAGGGAGATGCTTGGTTACTATAAGGAGGCAATTGAAGGTGAGATTTGTTTGTTTATTTATTGGTTACTATACTGTACCTTTATTTAATCCAAATCCAGAAGTGTAAAAGCCTTGGGGAAATAATTCGTACTGGGTACAAAATAGATATATTTGAGATTGGAAAGTTCCTGTCAAAATACACTCAAAAGATATGTAGGGTTTACCGGTTTCAGTTAGTTTTTTCTTTTCTTTTTTAAAATCATTCAGTCTAGTCTCCTGAAGTTGTTGGTTCAATGGCATTTCACCTTTCAGACTTTAAGTATGCACTTGTACTCGAGCCAACCAACAAAAGGGCATCCCTTTCTGCTGAAAGATTGAGGAAGCTGTTTCAGTAGGTGATCAAGTCTAAGGCATGCCTACGGGAAGCACCAGAACAAGATATTGTTTTGAAAGTACTTGAAGTGTGCTCTGCCGAGAAGACCCATTCAGACAGTCAACAATCTAAACCATTCGGACGAGAAGGGATGTGTAAGACTTGAGTGGAGTTGAGATTCTTCACTCTCACTCTTAATCAAGTTGTTTTCAGGGGTCTGAACTATTGTTTGATTCGATCAGTTTTTAGGAGCTTTAGATTATTATTGTCACTAAAATATGTAACTATAGTCCAATTTTGTTTCTCTAAGATTACGGTTGTAATTCTAGCTTCGAGGTGAGGTTTAAAGCTCATTAATGGCTGAGCAGAGTAATTACATTTTTTAGCTCTGTTATCACGATTTTTTGCAGTTCACTTTTTATTTGAAGTTAAACTTCCCCTGCTCGTGTATATGGCATTCGCTTTGTTACCAATGAGCTGGTAATCATGCAGAGAATCTGGCACTTGTGGATGAGTTTTGGCCTGCCTGATATGACCACTACATCTAGTTTCAACTGTAAATTACTAGTTTTAGGGTGATGCGAAAATTGTAATGGCATTCAGGCTTCGACCAGGAACTTGACATTTCAATGATTTGTAGTTGACCAGAACTAAATCAATCTGCGAACAATTGTTGACCAAGCTTCAAAAGAGCTCAATGCCTAAAAGTTCCCATTGCAAGATTCTATAATATTTCTTTCTTTTACCAGTCTCAAAGAGGATTATCTGACACGAAAACCCAAAAACCAGAAGGCATTATCACTGTAGATGCAGAAGAAACCGTTTATGAGTAAACTATACACTAACACTAGCGAGGTTCATTTCACCCTGTATTATAACATGTACTTGCCTCAGTCAAATTCAAAAAGATCCAGCTCTTCTTCTGTATACTCTGGGAGTGAAGTTCTCGAAATTAGTGGCTGCCTCTGCCTTTTTGCTCCAGTTATTCTCCCAACTTCTTGATCATCGTCAGGGTTAGGGATCTCAACTGAGTTTGCTGAAACACTAATGGGTTGCGTCCTGCTCAATGGATTGTAACCTTTGGCCACTGTGTCAGGGTTGGGCTTCTCAGTTACCACAGTTACATGATTAATGGCTTGGGTGAGGCTGGATGCATTGTCTCCGTCAGCCACTCTGCCAGCGTTGGGCTTCTCGGCTACCAGAGTTACTTGATCGTTATCAATAGTGTCCTCCATGTTTGTGATTCCATCAGGCATTGCCTTTTTCACCAATGAAGATAGAACCTCTACGTCCATGTTTTGGCTTCCACACTGCTCGTGGCCGGAGCAGCTCAGTCCTGTTGCCGCATGATCTGTTTCCATGTGTTTCTCAGTATTATGCTGACTCTCTCTGCCTTAGAGTTTTGTCTCAGAAAATTCATGATTCTTTCAGTGCTTTCCTGTGACGGAGGGAACTTTTCTTGTGGCATACATAAGTTTTCACTACTTCCTGTTATGAACAAATAAACAGGATAAGCAATTTAATTTTTAACTAAGAGAATTAAAAGAAAAAATTATGTAAGAATCTCATCTGTCACCACAGCAACATAGGGGCAGCAAAGCAAATTTTCCCTGCAATAGAAGATTGAAAATAAAGATGTCGCTAACTTATGACTTACCACTGCTGGGAGCAGGATTGTGGACTGATGAAGTGAGAAGATCTTTTGTCATGAGAGGTCCACTATCCTTGGAGATGACCTGTAAATGTAGCAATTCATCGGAATACAGAGCATAAAATAATTGGAGCTTTTTTTCTGTTCTGCAAATTAAGCTTCGCATGAATTGTGGCGCCAAGACTATAGAAAAGAAATGTGGGGTGCATGTGTATCGTGACCTGCTCCCAAAAAGAAGACCTTATGTTTGTCTCCACATTTGTGTGTTTTGGGCACAAAGAAATAAGAGGCACAAGTGTATCAATAACACTAGTGCTGCTGGAATCTGATATTGTGATTATTGAGGAATTGAACTTCCAAGACGAGAAAGAGCACACACCTTAACCATGTTGTTCTTGGTTATATTAAGATAACATGAAGATCGTGAGGGGAAGAACACAGCAACCTGATAAAAAGCGCATGTGTTAATCATTCCCATAGTGTTGATAGCAACATTACACTTCAGATTAAAGCAGCATTTCTCAGGACAACTACACCCCAAAAGTCCCATTTTGCTTTTCTAAATTTTGCAGTTTCTTTATAGGGAGGTTTATTTATAAATATCTATTCTTTATATTCATAGATCATCATAATTCTAAAATTCACCGACTGAAACAGAAGATCATAACAAACCTTCTGCAGTACCAAAACTGAACCAACAGATATGCTCTTCCCAAAGTCTCCCTCAGAAAGGACTGTGTGGTGGATGCTAGCACCAATTGTACCTGTAGGATCCTGAAACCAAAGTTTAAGCCACATAGCTATGTCTCAGAGCATACGGTGAAAAAATTGAGGCGAGCAGAACTTAGAGAGAACACAAAGAAGGGAAGAAGATGGCACTTTATCAGTATCCATGTCCATATAAGCTTACTTTCAGAGTGAGCATGAGATCACCATGACCATTTGGGGTGCAAGATTTGATTATAGCAACAACCTAATTAACCAGCAGCCACAGAAAATAACATGAATTTTTAAGCATTATAAATCTTAAATATGGCAAAAAAATTAATGATAAAACACAAGGAAAAAAGAAGTGAAGATTAATCAGGTTCCGACAAAATAGAAATGGCAGTTTCACACTACAGCAACCAAAAGCAGATAAATAAATAAATAAATAAAAAGCACGCCTGGTCTTTGCTTTCCAATGTTTTCTCAGCAACCAAAACAGAAATTGGGAATGATTTCCATTTCTAAGATTTCTCCAAGAGAGCAAAGTCATTGAATCGACAATTGATTAAAAAAATTAATAATAAGAAAAATGGAAATACCTGAGCTAATCTGTGAGATTCAATCCCCTTCCTGATAGAACCCAAGGGCGTCGGAAAGTGAGCACCTTGTTTGGTAAGAAAATAGAGAGCGCAAAGCCAGGGATTGGCGGTGAAATCGGCATCGTGATCATCGCCAACCTCGACGACTCTCCTTACGAACTCTTGGGTCGGAATGGGCTCCTCCTCATCGCGGTCGTGGGGGTGGTGGCGGTGGGTTTGGATCCTGCGCATCATCGCGGCCTGTAGGGCTTCCGGCGGGGCCCTGAATGAGGTTGGAAGAGGGCTTGGTGTTGTGAATTTCTGATAAACTCACTGCCCTTAAAGATCTTGTTGTTGATGGACTTTAGACAAAGAACTCAATGATGGATGAGTCTTACACACACACACAAATTAACCAAGCACAAATGACACAAGTGTTTATAGAGGTTCAGCAAATTGCCTACATCCTCTTTGGTGATCACCTTGAGAAATTTCACTAATGAAGATAGGTTACAACTTTGGTTTACAAAAGGAAACCCCCTTAGAACACTACCCTCACAATCTGTTTCTCTCTCACCCTTGCTCAATACCTTGATACACTTAGAGAACTCTCTTGCTCTCCCCTTGGCTATCTTGACAAAACTGAAAACTCTATCTCTTACAACTCAGAATTCCAGCTTATTCCACTTACAATTATTCAACTTGTTTTCTCCTCTTATGTTATCTTACTTCACCCCATTTCCTACACAAGCCAATGGACATAAGATAAGGCACCATCTTTGTCCTCCACGTTCCTCCTTTAGTCAATAACTTAGACTAAATGTCAGATCAAGTAGGTAAATAACATTCCACTCAGCCACCTCCCACTTACACCAGAAAATGGAGAGTGATATCTTTGAAATAAGATAACTAATTTGCCATGAGTGCTCTCCCAACTATCCAGCAGGTAGTCAACGTTCTTACACCTCAGAAGTGACCCACAAGCCTCTGAAATCATGTGGAAAGCGATAGCCATCGAAAACACAGTTGAAAACACGTAAGAAAAAACGTCACAGGACGACTGGACAAAACGACCGGTCGTAAATGGCGTGCGACCGGTCGCTTGCTCTATCGACGACCGGTCGCAAGGAGATAGCGACCGGTCGCTCGTACGACTTCCCTACAGACTTCGTTTCTGTGTAAAACGACCGGTCACAAATGTCCAGCGACCGGTCGCTTTTAGGCAGATTCAAAATCTTCATTTTTCAGCGCCAAAACATCCTTGTATCTTTAGGTGAGCCATTTTTCCAACAATCTCCACCATGGCGAGCCTAATACTCCTTGTGGACATCATTGCCTTCTAGGACATCTGTAATGTCTTGAGAATCGTCCTAATAACACTCAAGAACTCCACCTCAATCTTTAGCATGTAACAAGATTGAGCAAGCTCAAACAATGCTTGAACTTTGCTGTTGTGACTGGCTTTGTTAGACAATCTGAAGCATTCTCCTTCGTATGAACCTTCATTACAGTGATGTCTCCATCATTCACCCAATCCCTTATCCGGTGGTATCTCACATCAATGTGTTTGGACCTTCCATGGAACACTTGATTCTTCACTAAGCATATAGCACTTTGACTGTCACTTTGAATCACCACCAAGTCTTGAGTAATCCCGAATTCCTTTGCCAATCTCTTCAGCCATACCGCTTCTTTTGAAGCTTCCGTTAAAGCCATATACTCCGCTTCCGTAGTAGACAAGGCACTAACCGATTGTAACACTGCTCTCCAACTAATCGGTCCTCCACCACAAGTGAAGACATATCCTGGTGGATCTCCTCTTGTCAAGATCTCCAGCATAATCAGAATCTACAAACCCCGACACACATGCCTTTCCTTGTTGTCTTTCAAACAATATCCCAAGCCTTTTGGTGCCCTTCAAGTACCTGAGAATCCATTTTGCTGCTGCCCAATGTTGCTTTCCAGGATTCGCCATATACCTTGACACCACACTTACGGTTTGAGCTAAGTCGGGGCGTGTACAAACCATTGCATACATGAGACACCCTACCAAGCTTGCATATGGAACTTTACTCATATATTCCTTCTCTTCTTCCGTAGAAGGACATAGCTGAGCACTTAACTTAAAATGCTCCGCCAAAGGAGTAGACACCGGCTTGCAATCCATCATATTGAACTTTTCAAGTACCTTGGAAATGTACTTGCTTTGTGACAGCCACAACTTGCCTTCATTTCTGCCTCTCCTTATCTCCATTCCTAGGATCTTTTGTGCAGCACCAAGATCCTTCATGTCAAACTCCCTTCCAAGCAATGTCTTCAAATTCTGGATTTTTGACATGTCTTTACATGCAATTAGCATGTCATCAACATAAAGAAGCAAAAGGATGAAGTTACCATCCTTGAATGCATGAGAGTAAACACAACAATCAGATTCACATCTTCTATACCCAATCTTCATCATGTAAGAATCAAAGCATTTATTCCACTGTCTTGGAGATTGCTTCAGCCCATATAAAGACTTCTTCAACCTACAAACCAGATTTTCCTTCCCTGCTTCAATGAACCCTTGAGGTTGGCACATGTAGATGTCTTCCTCCAATTCACCATGAAGGAAAGCAGTCTTCACATCCATTTGCTCCACCTCCATGTCCTCTTGTGCTACTATGGAGAGTAGTAGCCATATAGAAGTATGTTTCACCACCGGAGAGAAGATTTCATCATAATCAACTCCCTCCTTTTGCAAGAATCCTTTTGCCACCAACCGAGCTTTGAATAAGGTGGCACCCTTCTCATGCATTTCTTCTTTCTTCCTAAACACCCATTTGCAGCCAATAACCTTGCGACCTTTGGGTTTAGGAACTAACTCCCAAACAGAGTTTTGGTGTAGAGATTCCATCTCTTGCATCATAGCTTCCATCCAACTTTCCCGTTCCTTGTTCTCAACAGCCTCTTAGAACGTGGTTGGTTCTTCTTCACTAGCATTTAGGGCATAGTGAACTGCATCCATCTCCCATCCAAACCTTTGAGGTGGTTTGATGGTTCTCTTGGGCCTGGACCGAGCTATAGATGATGGCTCCACCCTGTTCTTGAGCCTCTTCTTCTTCTTGAGTGTGTTGTTGATGCTGCCCAGCTACTTCCTCTTCAATGTCAGACTCCACCTCCTCCTCTTGAACGTCTTCAGTTGGCTGTTTCTGAGAAGTCTTTCTTGACACCTTCTTGAGTGGAACTTCAATGGTTGTTTCTTTCTCAACAACATCCTCCTTTGCCTCTGAATTCTTGACTTTGTTCATAGGTATGGTCTTCTCATCAAACACAACATTTCTGCTGAGTATCTTCTTGTGGTTCACATGATCCCATAGCTTGTAGCCCTTCACACCACTCTCAAATCCAATGAAAATACATTCAAGAGACTTTGGCTTCAACTTGGATCTTTCATCACTAGGAATAAGTGCATATGCACTGCATCCAAACACCTTAAGATTCGAATAATCAATTGACTTATTAGACCATACCTCCTCTGCACATTTGAACTCAAGATTTTTTGAAGGCGATCGGTTAACCAAATAGGCAGCGTGGTTAACCGTTTCTGCCCAAAAAGATTCGGGCAATCCTGCATGAATTCTCATACATCTCTCACGCTCCATGAGAGTTCGGTTCATCCTCTCCGCAGCTCCATTTTGTTGGGGTGTCTTCTTTACGGTAAAGTGCCTTTTAATGCCTTCACTTCTACAAAACTCAAGGAACTTGCTGTCTTTATATTCACCACCATTGTCACTCTTTAGGATCTTGATCTTTCTTCCGGTTAGGTTCTCTACTTCCGCCTTCCACTCTTTGAATTTGGTGAAGACCTCAGATTTCTCCTTCATGAAGTAGACCCAAACCTTCCTGGAAAAATCATCCAAGAAAGTCACAAAATAGCGAGCTCCACCCTTCCATTTAACCGGTGATGGCCCTCATACATCCGTGTGAATATAATCTAGCACACCTGTGCTTTCTTCCTCTTTGTTTCGCTGCTTGAAAGCTATTTTTGATTGCTTTCCCATGGTACAAAATCTGCAGAACTCAAGCTTGCAACTTTGAACACCTTTCAACAACTTTCTTTTGTGTAGTTCCTGCATGCCCCTCTCACTCATGTGCCCTAGCCTCAAATGCCAAAGCTGAGTTTCATCTTCCGAGTCCTTGCTTGTAGATACAGCTGCTCCACCTATGATTGTTGTACCACACAACCTATATAGACAGTTAGGTTGAATTTCTCCCTTCATAATCACAAGTGAACCTTTTGAGACTATGAGTTTCCCTCCATTTGCTTTGAATGAATAACCATTCTTATCAAGAGTTCCAAGGGAAATGAGATTCTTACGCAACTTTGGAATGTGCCTTACCATTCCAAGTGTCCTAACAGCACCATCATGCATCTTCACCTTGATTGTACCGGTGCCTTTGACTCTACACATTGAGCCATCCCCCATCATCACTTCACTGCTATCTTCTTTCTCATACGTGTCAAACCACTCCTTGTTTGAGCACATATGATATGAGCACCCAGAATCCAAAATCCAATTGGAAGAGGAACACCTTGAAGAATTAGCCAATGCATTTGTTTTAACATTGCTATTAACACACAAAAGCTCACCATCACTCTCAGTGACAAACTCAGCTGTGTTTGCTGCATTCTTCCCTTTGTTCTTCTTCTCCTTCCATATGGGGCAATTTCTTTTCCAGTGCTCCTTTGACCCACACTCGAAACAACCTTCCTTTGCCTTGGATTTGGACCTTCCTCTATTGCCTTTCTTGCCATCACGCTTCTTTGAACGGCCTCTCTCTCCGGTCTTTGCAACTAGACCTTCACCTTAAGAGTTTTCTCCCGAACGTTGAGTCATCCTATGGTGTGTCATGATGTCTTGCACCACAGGCTCAAAATCAAGAGTAACCTTCCCGAACATAAGAGTGGTCCGGAAATGTTTATAGGACGGAGGTAAGGATGTCAACAACATAAGAGCCTTATCCTCCGGAACTATAATTCACATCCATTCTCTGCAAGTCAGCAACACATCTATTGAAACTACTTAGATGTTCCATTAGATTTCCTCCCTCCTCCATCTTAAGATTCAGGAGTTCTTCCTTGAGGAAGAGCTTGTTGGACAACGACTTCCCTGCAAACATTTCTTCGAGCTTCTCCCATGTTTGCTTCGCCGTATCCTTTATCACGTTGATGAGCACCTCATCGGAGAGGTAGTTTTCGATGGCTCCTCTGGCTAACTCGTCAAGAACTCCCCACTCATCATCCGTCATGCTTGCTGGCTTCTTCTCCTTGCCAACCAACACAACATGGAGTTGTTGTTGTGTAAGAGCTGACTTCATCCTTCGTTGCCAAAGAGTGAAGTTCTCCTTCCCTGTGAAAGGCTTTAACTCCACATTCATGCTTGCTACCTGTGGTTGCTTCACATGATGTGAACTGCTACCACTCTCAGCTTCTAAGTCACTTGCCATCTTCAACATACTAGCACTCCAAGAGAAGAACTAGTTCCAGCTGCCAAACACAGCTCTGATACCACTTGTTGTGAATTTCTGATAAACTCACTGCCCTTAAAGATCTTGTTGTTGATGGACTTTAGACAAAGAACTCAATGATGGATGAGTCTTACACACACACACAAATTAACCAAGCACAAATGACACAAGTGTTTATAGAGGTTCAGCAAATTGCCTACATCCTCTTTGGTGATCACCTTGAGAAATTTCACTAATGAAGATAGGTTACAACTTTGGTTTACAAAAGGAAACCCCCTTAGAACACTACCCTCACAATCTGTTTCTCTCTCACCCTTGCTCAATACCTTGATACACTTAGAGAACTCTCTTGCTCTCCCCTTGGCTATCTTGACAAAACTGAAAACTCTATCTCTGACAACTCAGAATTCCAGCTTATTCCACTTACAATTATTCAACTTGTTTTCTCCTCTTATGTTATCTTACTTCACCCCATTTCCTACACAAGCCAATGGACATAAGATAAGGCACCATCTTTGTCCTCCACGTTCCTCCTTTAGTCAATAACTTAGACTAAATGTCAGATCAAGTAGGTAAATAACATTCCACTCAGCCACCTCCCACTTACACCAGAAAATGGAGAGTGATATCTTTGAAATAAGATAACTAATTTGCCATGAGTGCTCTCCCAACTATCCAGCAGGTAGTCAACGTTCTTACACCTCAGAAGTGACCCACAAGCCTCTGAAATCATGTGGAAAGCGATAGCCATCGAAAACACAGTTGAAAACACGTAAGAAAAAACGTCACAGGCACGACTGGACAAAACGACCGGTCGTAAATGGCGTGCGACCGGTCGCTTGCTCTATCGACGACCGGTCGCAAGGAGATAGCGACCGGTCGCTCGTCGACTTCCTACAGACTTCGTTTCTGTGTAAAAACGACCGGTCGCAAATGTCCAGCGACCGGTCGCTTTTAGGCAGATTCAAAATCTTCATTTTTCAGCGCCAAAACATCCTTGTATCTTTAGGTGAGCCATTTTTCCAACACTTGGGGGGCTGAAGATGATTTGATTTGAGGGAATGGGAGGCAGAGCGCTTGCAAGGAAGAAGACTAAGAGAGATGAGCTCTGATTCGTCGACGTCTAGTTGTTCCCAGGGTTCATGCTCATCCATATTCTCACTTCTCCTCTGCTTCTTGTGAGTGAGCGCGGGAATCCGAGAGTGAACAGTAACACTACAGACAGAGTAGGTTATTATTATTAATTATATGATGGATTGGGCTCCTTTTTGCTTTTGATTATTAGGCCCAATTCGTTATTGTTCTTTTTAATAAAATTGATCGTAGGTCCAACGAATATTTGATGCAACAAGGGCTTATAATGAGAATGTTATTATTTGACGGTTGGATTGAACCATCAACATCCTCTCTCCATATAGAAGCTCCCCGGGAAATTAGGACCCGCGTACATTACATTCACAGGTTACGTTACGTACATCTAAGGATTTTCATTGGGGTGTATTCATCTTTTTAGAGACAATTCACATCACAACACGTGATCCACCTTATTTGAAACAATTGAAGACATTCGATGGGATGGGATGGAAGAACAAAAGAAAGAACTTAACAGATTACAGTTTCAACAACTTGTAATTTTTGTAACTATATTATATTTTTACAACTACTTGTAACTGTTCGGTTCATTTTTACACATGATTTTTCATGTTATTCACCTTTTATTTTGAGTTAGTTCTTGACATTTTATAGCTTTTTACTTCCTTTTTGTGTTTTCTTAGATTTTACCTTGGTTAGATTGAAAATGAGCTAAAAGTGCATTATTTGTTATAAATTCTGTTTTTGCTCATTTTCGTAGGTCAACTTCTTGGCCTGGGATCAACATGCTCTGGTGCTCGGATGAGGTCATGATCTTCATGAGACTTGTTCCAATGGATGTTAACTACAACATATCCAAATTTGAGCTCCATTGGACAAGTATTGCCCATCCAACCAATCCTGCATGTTACCACAGCTCTGAAATCCGAATTTGGCCAGCTTTTACCTCATTTGTGTTATCTTGATTTTCTTGTTACCATAACTCTTGGTAACAAGAAGTTACCTTAGCTTTGAGATATTTTCTGAAGCAATTGGCATCTTATTGAGGACAAAGCTTCATCATGGCAAGGGGACAAGGGCAAAGGCTTTAACTAAAGCATGAGTTTTATATGATATCTTTGAGCTTGGAATTGATGGGCAAGGGATAGGTGAGTGCAATCTGAAGTATGAGAGGCTTTTGAACGTGGGTAGCTGATCCATTCTATCATTCTACAACTAGAGAGCAGATTTTGGAGAGTTTGGAGCTTGGAGAAAGCCAAGGTGCAGCCAAGAAAAGTGGAGAAGAAGACTTCCACCATTTATGATCTTGAAGCTTTCATCATTTTCTGAAAATCTGTAAACTCTTTCTATTTTCATTTTGAGTTTGTATTTGGAATAAATATGAGCAACTAAACTCCATAGCTAGGGCTTAGGTTGAAGCCCTAAACATGATTACCTTATTGTTTTGATGCTTGAGTGTATGAATTTCTAGATATTGTTGATGAATTCCAATTCACCAAATTAATCTATCCTTGATGTATGTTCTTCTTTGATTGATCACCTTTGAAAGCATGCTTCTTGAGGTTGTTGGGGTTATGTGTATCTTCATGTTATCCTAAGCAATAGATGGATGAAGTAAGAACCATCCATGTGAATTGGTTTCTTGAATACCTAATGTAAACACCATGCTATTAGGATTCTTGTGATGTTCATATTCTCTTTGAACTTAATGGGTTTTTCTTGTAATTGAATCAAAGTACTAAGCACACCTAGATTCGATTATAGGGAAGGCACAAGTATTGTAGCACTCATACTGCACTTTACGTATATTAAAGAGAATCAATGCGTCTTGAGTCACTCGTCCTGGTCTTGATTACGAACATTTTCATCAACACGTTTAGAGTTCATCACTTGAGTATTCATGAACTTTGGTAGAATTGTTTAGGGTGGATTCCGAAACCCTAGTGTTTGTTACATTTTACTCTCACATTTTGATAATTCATCTCTGCCATTCTCATTTAAATTCAAAGTTCATTTACTTTCATGCAATAGAAATAGGTCACTTGAAACAAATCAAACCCCCCCCCCCCCCATGTGTGCGTGAGTTGTGTGTTTGACACGTTTTGTGTCTTTGTCACTGAATTTGGGTTGTTTCCGTAATTGTTTTGGACTTTTGGTCCGCGTTGTGTTCTTTCATTTTCTGTGCTGAATCCAACCGTATAAAGAACGTGAATTTTGGACATACGGTTGGAAAGTTATAGGTTAAAAACTGAACAGAGGTCGGAACTGAAAAACAGAGAAAAACGATTCTGTGAAAAAGCGACCGGTCGCACTGTTTCTAACGACCGGTCGCTCATCACAAATTTCACAAATTTTGATTCTGTGCAAAAACGACCGGTCGTCACTGTTCAACGACCGGTCGCACTGTTCACGGTCCTGTTCACTGTTTACGGCACTATTCACTGTTCATGGCACTGTTCACAAGTGATAAAGTGATGATAAAATGGCGATAGAAAATGTTGTTTTTGTTTTTGTTTAGTTTTCTTGTATTGTTTCATTTCTTTTACACTTCTTTACTCATTTTTAGTTTTCATTTTGCATTTGTGCATTTGTGGTGTGTCAATTAAGTGTTATTTACGTACTCAAATTAAAACTTATAGGAAGCCGACAAGTTCTTCGTGGGATCGACCCCGTACTTACATAATCTATACTTCATTAGATTCGTGCACTTGCGGGTATTTTTAATTGGTTGTTTGCACATTAATTTGTGTCCTTTTAGGAATGCAACAATTTTTGGCGCCGTTGCCGGGAACTGGCACGGTTGCTTATATGTTTTGTTTGAGTATGTTTAGAGTACTTAGTTTTATTTTTGTTTATTGTTTGTCGTTTCATTTTATTTGAGTTTGTTTTTGTTTCTTTTTCTTCAGGAACATCCGACGAGTCACCTTCACCATCACCAATGGCAGCCGCAACTGAATTTGTGGAACTTACTATGCAAGAATACTCCAATAAATTTGTGATGGAGAAAGCAAATGTATTTGGCTCATTTCAGAATGAATTGCCTATGAATGATTATTTCCCACAAACATACAATTCGGAGTGGAGAAATCATTCGAACTTCTGGTGGACCGACAATCCAAATTTTCAACAAAGGTCATATCAACCATATCAAGGCCAACATAATACTTGTCCACCTTATGGTCAACCCCAATATTATAATCCACCACCACTTAGTCAATCTCACCAACAACCTCAAGGACCGACTTTGGAAGAACTTGTTGCTTCAATGGCTAGAACCACAGATAGTTTCATCAGTGAGACAAAAAGCCACATGCAGAGGAATGACACCCACATGCAGAAAACGGATAAGGCCATTGCCAATCTAGAAAATCAAGTGGGGCAAATTGTCACAGCTTTGAATCAAAGGGAAGCTAGGGTGATGCCTAGCCAACCAGTGATTAATCCAAATGAGCGTGAGCATGTTCAAGCAGTTACCTTGAGAACTGGTAAGGTAATTGGTGAAATTGATGTTTCTAAAAATTTGATTCATAATGTTGATGAAATGCAGGTTGAGCAAGTGATTATGCCTAATGAAAAGGATGAAATCAACATGGAGGAAGATAAACAAACAGCTTCTCCATCCAAATGGATCCCAAAGCATGAACTTGCAAGAAGGGCAAGAAAGGAGAAGGTATGTCGTGAACCTACTGATGAAGATATCTTACATGCTCCTTTTCCTCACAGGTTGATGAGTTCTAAAAAGATTCAACACGCCAATGACATATTGGAAATTTCCGGAAAAATGCAAATCAACATTCCTTTCTTGGATGCAAACAAGCTCAAGGAATACGAAACTGTTGCATTAACGGAAGAGGTTTCTGCTATTTTGCAAATGAAGCTTCCTCCCAATTTGAAAGATCCAGGAAGTTTCACAATTCCTTGTATAATTGTACTAAAGGAAGACAAGCTGAACATCCATGTTCCAATCACCAATCACATGTTCAATGTCATTCCTTCTACTCAAATGAGAAGGCCACCCAATCCTAAATATGTGCCTCATCCATCTAATCCACGTATTGAAGAGCGCCTAAAATTACTTTTGAAATCTACTCATGCGCGTAAAAAGAAAAGAATACGAAAGGGGTTGATTAGATGGCAAAGAAATTTGAAGAAACTTCATGTTTGGCATAAGGAGGCGATTGAGCCAAAACCCCCCAAGTGACCACAGTATGTTGGAAGTCCGGCAAAAGACTTTAAACTTAGCGCTTCTTGGGAGGCAACCCAAGGTGAATAGAAGAAGTTTGTTGTCGTCCTAATCGCTTCAAAGTGGAGTTTCTCTTGACTCAAACTTTCTTTTATTTTATTTTAATTTATTATTATTTTTTGAATTAGGGTTACAATTTTCCAACCAAGGTAATTAGGATTTTCTTGTTGTTTCTCTTTGTTTTTCTTACTTTTGCTTTCCTTTACTTGTTTGTGTTTCTAACTTGTTTTTCTTTGTTTTTCTTCTTTATTGTAGTTTGTGGTTGTTTATTTTCTTTTTGTCCATCCCAATTTTTCTATATGGCATTGTTTAAACTTAAATCTCCATTTTTTTAAACAATGTTTCATATAAGTTTGGGAAGTGTTTTCGATTCATTAATGCACAATCAGGAATTGGGCGTGAATGCTTATTCATTTCATAACATGCGATTACATACACAAACGTGAAAATGCGTACATATAATCCCTAATCACATGTATATTGTTGCATTCTGCGCCACCTGAGGCTTCCGCTAATTGCCTCTGTTTGTTCTTGCTTGTAGAACCTGCAACAGCTCTACATGATCATCATTCCTTTTCTCCAGCATCTCTACATGCCGGTTGGCACTGTAGAGCCGCTTCTGGAGGTCCGCCACCTGAGCTTTCAGGGCCGCCACCTCCTCACTTAGTGCCCCGCACTCTCGTGTCTCGCCAGTAGGCGTATGCCTAGATTGGTGGTGGAAACCGCGTGTTGCACGTTTAGAGTGTGGGACTCCTCCACCGCCACACTGTCCGATCGCGTGCCACATGCAGATGCACCGCCGGTGTGAGTCCTCTCACAGTTATACCTTCCGGCAGGGTACAGCTCTCATCGGCACGACCTCAGAGAATTCGAGGCCGAGCCAATGTGATAAGAAGAGTTTGGGAAGACAAGGGTTGGAGGAGCCCGTCTCTGGGCATTTGGTGGTGCAAGGGTTAACTCAAGGTTAAGGTCATCAACATGCATATCTGAGGATGCCATTGATTTTTCTGTCTGGACTTTTTGATGTTTTTTCTTGAGTTTGCAGGATAAAATGCAGGGTACTCCTCCTTTCAACCGAGAAGCGGTTTAAATAGACTTATTCTCATAGGGGAGCCGACACCACTTTGTATTTCCTGAGCAATTTGCGGATGAGTCAAGTTAAACAGGGAAGCATTTCTACTTTCACTTTACTTTCTTTTCCTCCCCTGTTTTCCGGTGTAATATGTTTTGATTCCTTTTTAGTTTGTCGTATTTGTTTTATTTCCGTTGGGGAAGTGTGTTTTGTTTCTTTTTAGTTTGTCGCATTCCCTTTATTCAAGTTTGGGAAGTGCGCTTTGTTTTTCTTCTTTGTCTTTTGCAACTTTCTTTTCTTTTATTTCCGAAAAAAAAATTACACCGAAAGGCAAAGACACACAAGCACACCAATAATACACTAGAATCACTTTTTCCCAGTGATCGGTGTCTCGACCATTGGACCTTTGAGTTTAGTCCTACGGCTATCTTCTTCTGAGGCTTCAGGCACAGTCTCTTGGGGCTCATCACTCGAGCTCCCAAAGATTGCATTCTTAGCTTGAGCGTAACCACTTTTGTGGTCTGTTTTCTTGCGCTTACCCGGTCGGTCTAGGTCCTCCAGCTGTTTTCTCATGTCATGAGCGTAAACACTTACCATCTTTGAGAGATTTTTGTTCTCTTCCCGCAACGCTTCCAGCTGTGTCGATTCACCTCTAGTATCCTTGCCCTTTCCGTTTTTAAACTTTTAATAATACTCTGGCACTCTTCAACCATACTTCGCTCTGCCGCCAACTGACCTCTTAACACATCCACCTCATGGGACTTCGCAATTAGGCGATGACCCACACTTGCGACTGTTGCGGTGCTTTGCACGCTTAGTGCCAGAGCATCGCTCACGACCCGGTTGTCATCCCTTGATCCCAGCACCCGTATATCCTTGGGAGTCACTAGATTTCTAGCAACTCCAAGGGCAACATCGTTGTCCAGCAGTATCGAGTCATTCACTGTCACGTGCCCTCGTGCAGAGGCAAAGTAGGGCATCCACACTGGTGCCACTGCTTTGGCCCCGAATCTGAGTCGGTGGAGCTAGGTTGAGATCCAACAAAAATGGGTAGGAAGAGGCCATTTGAACTTTCTTTTCTTTTGTTCTTTCTTTTCTCTTTTGTGTGTTTCTGAGTTTGTGTGTTTTTCCCCAACTCTTTCTCTTCTTCTTTTATAGAGTTCGTTTCTACGTAACCCTAGCCACTGCGCTTCTGGTTTGGCGCGGCCCTTACGGCCTATCCCCTTAGGTCGCCTCACCTGTCCCCCAACCCCTTTAATTGCATTTCTGCCTTTCAGCACTTTCCAGAAACAAAAGCCGTCACGCCTTCCTATGAAGGCAATAATTCCTGGCTTGGGACCGTGAGAGAGACCTCTGCTTGTCGGCACGTCTCTCACTTTGTATCCCGTGACTCACAGGAGCCGAGACATCAGGGCCCACTTTTTCTATTTTTCTGAGTTCTCGCTCTTTGTGCTTCTGACTTCGTTTCTTTGTTTTATTTACTTTCTTCGTTTTTGGGCTTTCGTTTGGGTTGGGCTTTCATTTTCGTTTGTGCGTATCTTTGGGTTTGATTTCTGCGTGCGTATGACTATTGTTAGGGCTTACTGTTTTGTTTTGTTTGGTGTTATTTTGTTTAGTTTTGTTTTACCACCGTGTTGTCGTTGTTGTTCTTGTTGTTCTTGTTTTCACTTGCTTTCTTCCCTTTATTTCTTATTCTATCATTGTTTATGCCTAAATTCTTTAACATTGAGGACAATGATTATTTCTAAGTTTGGGAAGTGTTAGCAAGTCTTTTTCGTTTCACTTAAATTCTTACTTTCTTTTATTTTGTTTTCCTTTCAGTTTTGAGTCTTTTTGTTTTCAAGTCACTTTCCGTACATATATGATGAGATTGTGATGAATGTTTACACGACTTGATTGAAAATGCTAAAAAAAAAATAATTTGTTATTCACTAAATGGCATCGTCCTAGCATGATATGTTTGAAACACTCTATGCACTTGCCATTTGTTTCATAATTCTCCAGTTGAGGGACTTACATGATCCAAAGAATTGTATCAAGCATGAATTAGACTTGTATAACCATAAATAATGTGAGCTTTGAGCCTTTTGCTTCAATTCATGAGTGTTATACACGTATTCTTTCTTTCTTGTCATCTGAGTTGTTGTTTGATCTCATTATTCATTGATTTGGTTGAGCACTTAAAAGACATTCATTATTGTGCAATTTGATTACATGACATTTGTGAAATGATATTAAGGCCCTCTTTGGACCGTTTGTGCTTTTCAAGCTAACCCTATGCATGCTTAAGCATGATTTTCCATTGTTAACCACCTTGAGCCTATATGTATGCCTTTTCTTTCAAGTAACCAATTATAACTTCTAGCCTTAGCCTGAAAAACAAGAATTTACCTTTCTAAGGAACTCATGAGCTTTAATTTAGATGTGTTTTTCATGCTAAGTTTGGGAAGTTTGTTATTACAATTATTAAAAAAAAAAAAAAAAAGTACTTCACTCAAGGGGTGAAAGAAAAGAGAAGGGTTGTGGTTAATTGGCAATGAATTCAATTCCATGTTTCTTGCTTGGCCAAATTAAATAAAACTATAATCTAAAAAAAAAATTGTAATTCTCAAGCGTGATGTTGCAAAGTCTTTTAGTCAATGATTATATGCTCTTACATTGTGAGTTCCTTGGACTTTGTTGTATCCATTTCCTTTATTTCTCACTTACCTTACACCCTTAGCCCCATTACAACCTATAATAAAGACCTAAATTGATCCTAAATGTCATGTGGTTGATTTGCACACATTTTTCGGCTTTTAAGTGTTTGGCATCCTTCTTGAGATCATAGTTATGCATGTTCTTCATCCTTCTATTTTGAGTTAAGTCCCGTGTGGTTTAACTCTATTCTCATACTTACTATTGAGTGTTGCATTGTACCCCTATTCCGAGTGATTCATTTGTGAGAGGACAACTTTGGTGAGATTTGAAGTTACATTTGTGCTTGGAATGATTTTTGAAGTTGTGTGAAAACTGAAATTGGAGAATGAGTTCCATTTGGCCATCACACTACTACACTTGAGCATGTTGTGTTATGAATTTTGCCGCCTTGTGAATAATGCGTAAACTGTGTTTTTCTTGTGAAAACCTTTGAGTCATTTGCATGAGTCACTCTCTCTTTGGAAGGTGTTCGGAAAGTTTTGTTTCGAGTCTTGTTTTAGTTTCTGTTTTGCTCGAGGACTAGCAAAAGATAAGTTTGGGAAGTTTGTTCGGGTTCATTTTTACACATGATTTTTCATGTTATTCACCTTTTATTTTGAGTTAGTTCTTGACATTTTATAGCTTTTTACTTCCTTTTTGTGTTTTCTTAGATTTTACCTTGGTTAGATTGAAAATGAGCTAAAAGTGCATTATTTGTTATAAATTCTGTTTTTGCTCATTTTCGTAGGTCAACTTCTTGGCCTGGGATCAACATGTTCTGGTGCTCGGATGAGGTCATGATCTTCATGAGACTTGTTCCAATGGATGTTAACTACAACATATCCAAATTTGAGCTCCATTGGACAAGTATTGCCCATCCAACCAATCCTGCATGTTACCACAGCTCTGAAATCCGAATTTGGCCAGCTTTTACCTCATTTGTGTTATCTTGATTTTCTTGTTACCATAACTCTTGGTAACAAGAAGTTACCTTAGCTTTGAGATATTTTCTGAAGCAATTGGCATCTTATTGAGGACAAAGCTTCATCATGGCAAGGGGACAAGGGCAAAGGCTTTAACTAAAGCATGAGTTTTATATGATATCTTTGAGCTGGAATTGATGGGCAAGGGATAGGTGAGTGCAATCTGAAGTATGAGAGGCTTTTGAACGTGGGTAGCTGATCCATTCTATCATTCTACAACTAGAGAGCAGATTTTGGAGAGTTTGGAGCTTGGAGAAAGCCAAGGTGCAGCCAAGAAAAGTGGAGAAGAAGACTTCCACCATTTATGATCTTGAAGCTTTCATCATTTTCTGAAAATCTGTAAACTCTTTCTATTTTCATTTTGAGTTTGTATTTGGAATAAATATGAGCAACTAAACTCCATAGCTAGGGCTTAGGTTGAAGCCCTAAACATGATTACCTTATTGTTTTGATGCTTGAGTGTATGAATTTCTAGATATTGTTGATGAATTCCAATTCACCAAATTAATCTATCCTTGATGTATGTTCTTCTTTGATTGATCACCTTTGAAAGCATGCTTCTTGAGGTTGTTGGGGTTATGTGTATCTTCATGTTATCCTAAGCAATAGATGGATGAAGTAAGAACCATCCATGTGAATTGGTTTCTTGAATACCTAATGTAAACACCATGCTATTAGGATTCTTGTGATGTTCATATTCTCTTTGAACTTAATGGGTTTTTCTTGTAATTGAATCAAAGTACTAAGCACACCTAGATTCGATTATAGGGAAGGCACAAGTATTGTAGCACTCATACTGCACTTTACGTATATTAAAGAGAATCAATGCGTCTTGAGTCACTCGTCCTGGTCTTGATTACAAACATTTTCATCAACACGTTTAGAGTTCATCACTTGAGTATTCATGAACTTTGGTAGAATTGTTTAGGGTGGATTCCGAAACCCTAGTGTTTGTTACATTTTACTCTCACATTTTGATAATTCATCTCTGCCATTCTCATTTAAATTCAAAGTTCATTTACTTTCATGCAATAGAAATAGGTCACTTGAAACAAATCAAACCCCCCCCCCCAATGTGTGCGTGAGTTGTGTGTTTGACACGTTTTGTGTCTTTGTCACTGAATTTTGGTTGTTTCCGTAATTGTTTTGGACTTTTGGTCCGCGTTGTGTTCTTGCATTTTCTGTGCTGAATCCAACCGTATAAAGAACGTGAATTTTGGACATACGGTTGGAAAGTTATAGGTTAAAAACTGAACAGAGGTCGGAACTGAAAAAAAGAGAAAAATCGATTCTGTGAAAAAGCGACCGGTCGCACTGTTTCTAACGACCGGTCGCTCATCACAAATTTCACAAATTTTGATTCTGTGCAAAAACGACCGGTCGTCACTGTTCAACGACCGGTCGCACTGTTCACGGTCCTGCTTCACTGTTTTCGGCACTATTCACTGTTCATGGCACTGTTCACAAGTGATAAAGTGATGATAAAATGGCGATAGAAAATGTTGTTTTTGTTTTTGTTTAGTTTTCTTGTATTGTTTCATTTCTTTTACACTTCTTTACTCATTTTTAGTTTTCATTTTGCATTTGTGCATTTGTGGTGTGTCAATTAAGTGTTATTTACGTACTCAAATTAAAACTTATAGGAAGCCGACAAGTTCTTCGTGGGATCGATCCTTACTTACATAATCTATACTTCATTAGATTCGTGCACTTGCGGGTATTTTTAATTGGTTGTTTGCACATTAATTTGTGTCCTTTTAGGAATGCAACAGTAACCATAATTAGTTCTAAACCAGAATGTAATTACTCAACTGGTTCACATATATGTTGACAGAAAAATAAACCAGAATGTAATTACAAAAATATTTATACCAAAGTTGCTGTTAAGTAATTAGTTAAGAAAAGTGGTTGGACCCCACCTTCGAGGGAGACTAGATCAGTAAGCCGCCACCACGAAGGCCACCGACCGACCGTGACATATTATGTTTAAAGGCAAGTCACGGAACGTGATTCACGTCGCGGCCCTCACGTATTTGTTAGTCGGTGTCCACAAGTTACCCATAATTAAATCCCGTCCATTGATCCTCGAACTGACAACCGGATCTTCCGGTCATTTCGTCATTCCCCTAACCAAAACGGTAAAAAACTTAAGACCTCCCCTCACCCTCCTCCCTCTTCCAGTCTCAATTATCTCATTTCCTTAATCCAATTAATTTACCCTCTTCGATTTCTCTGTTTAATTCTCTCTCCCATCATCTCCTCGTGAGACCAGCAAACAAAACAGATCAAATCAAAAATCAATTCACTGGCAAGGAAAACGACAAAAACAACAGAAGAAATTTCCTAGTACCAAATTGGTGGGACCCAGATTTCTGTTTCTATGTTCATTATAATATTATTATTTATTGTGGTATGTTTTTTTTTCAATTTGTAATTGGTTTGGTTTGGTTAGCTGACAAAATAGAGTGCTTTAAAAGAGGGAGGGAGATCAGAGGAGAGAAGATGACAGAATCACCGAAGACAGCAGCGAAAGGAGGTAGCAAGTCACTCATGGAGAACTTGCTCGGTCTTCTCCGAATTCGCGTCAAACGCGGTGTTAATCTCGCCGTTCGCGACGTCCGTAGCAGCGACCCCTACGTCGTCATCAAGATGGGTAAACAGGTATACTATGTCTCCTCTTCCTCCTCCATCTTTTTCCTTCAATTTTGTCACTTCTCTGTTTAATTGGCTTTGTTTCTCAATCTGGGTTCCTTTTCCCCTTCTCTGTCCAACCAAAAGATTCTTCCTTTCCATATAGAATTGAACACTTCTGTTTGTCTGTCTGTCGTTTACCCTTTTCCAGTCCCAATTGTGTTTGGCATGTCTGGAACTGGAAGGCCTCAGTTTTGGTTGAGGTGTTTAATCGGATCTTGTACATAATATGATCCTAATAAACTTTTTACAATTTACTCTTAAATCTTAGAGTCTTAGACTGATTTGACTTGTGCTCTGTTGCAGCTTGACCATTTTATTTTATTTTATTTTATTTTATATTTCGTGCTTTATTGCTTTCATTTCATTTCTGCATATGATCCAATTGCCAAGTATGTTCCTCTCTTCTAATTATGTATAAAAATTGAATCTTTGATGCAGAAACTTAAAACTCGTGTAATTAAAAAGGATGTGAACCCAGAGTGGAATGAAGATCTTACACTTTCTGTTACAGACCCCAGCATTCCAATCCAGCTGGTAAGTGCTTCTGCTATTTCCCCAACTTCTTTAGTAGGAACAAGTGCCCCTTTACATTCCTTTCCAATTGTATAAACATGAATGGAACCATCATCTTCAGTCAATCCTATCTAGAGAGCTATATGATCTCTTGCAGTATCTCCCTAGCTACTCCTCTTTGATTCTCCTATTTGAATCATCTTTGTTCTTTTGCACTATTGCATCAATATTTCTACTTTGACAAGGATTTTTATTATTATTAGTGCGCTATTGCATCAAGGTTGACAGTCTTTGTTTTATGTGTGCCTGTAGACTGTGTATGACCATGACACATTCAGCAAGGATGACAAAATGGGAGATGCAGAATTTGGCATCGTACCTTATATAGAGGCATTGAAGATGAACTTAGAAGGGGTCGCAAGTGGCACGACCGTCACAAGAATACAACCAAGCAGGGCAAACTGCTTAGCTGAGGAGAGCTGCATTCTCTATAAGGATGGGAAGGTGGTCCAAGACATGTGCCTCAGACTGAGAAATGTGGAATGTGGTGAAGTGGAAATTCAGTTGCAATGGATTGACCTTCCTGGTTCCAAGGGCTTATCATGAGTGTGCCTCCTTAATTTGTCTGCTTCAATTGTGTCCGACATAATATAAATGGGCTGGTTGTGGTTGCAAAGGTTGTGCAACCTGAAATAGACAGACTGTCTTCATAGCTGGGTTGGTTTGTTGATAGGATATGTATAACAAATTGAGATTGTATGTACTTTATTTGACTCCTGGTATGCTTGTAGCTCATAACTAAATAGGGTGAAGAATTTTTGGGCTTTTGTTGTCAAAAACACTAAGTGAAGTGAGATGTGTGTGCCCTTTCATCTTTTGCTGGGTATATCTCAAGTTGCAAGCTCATGTCTTAGAAATCTGCATGGCATATTTTTATATACCTATGAATTTGCTGGAAAACGATATATAGTGCATCATATTATCTTGTTGGTGAGCACACATGTTGGGAGGCTGGTTCCTGCTGTCCTCTGTTTCTTGAACAATTTCACGAAGAGTGTGTGAATTGCAACGTACATGTGGATCGAGTGGCATTTTCGGTGAAACTTTGATCGATGGGCAGCGTTTGAATTGCCAATTCTTCTTTAAAAGTTCACATAATATATTAACGTGGATACTCTAGAAAGAAGTAAGTTATGAGCTAGCAGCATGCATGGCTGGGAACCAAAGACCAACAAGGTCAGCAGCTGATTGCTGGTATATTATATATGTGATCAGAGTCCAACGCTTCATCAATTCATTGCTTTTTAATAAATCCCCTGCTTCAGAAAATTTAAAGGCTAAAAGATGTTTCTGAGTTGTGACCAAAGAAAACGGAAAGAAACGATTGGAAGGGAAGACCAGGCCCTAAGTCCAACCCAATACTGGGGCAGGCTTCTTCTAATAGCCCGCCCGCCTTTTTATATTTCAGGCACGGCCTGGCCTAAAGTGCGTAGTAGAAGAACACAACACAACAGGTTCATCCCAAAAATAATTGGCGATGGGGGAGTAGCCCAACTCCTTATAAACCCAGGCTAGATCTCTTAATATTTCAATGTGGGACAAATACTCTCAACACGCCCTTGCACGTGTGGCGAACTTTCAAGCCTAACACGTGGACAACACATATTGGGTGACGTGGGAGCACGTGTGTGCGTTGGACCCAACACGTGAAGCCTTGCTCTAATACTATGAAGGAAGTTGAGGTTCCACCCCAAAACCAATTGGCAATGGGGGAGTAGCCCAACTCCTTATAAACCCAGGCTAGGTCCCTTAACATTTCAATATGGGACAAATACTCTCAACACTTTTACACCTCTAAACCCTATATAGCTCTTCATGAACTCTACTTGTAGAAAGACTTTCATAAAATGAGGATTATTTCACTATTTTGGTCAATAATATTATGACATGCGTGATAAATTGAATTGGAATAGCATTATCATTTGCAAAACTGTATTATCCCAATTGCAACAAAGTTTTCTCCTACACTAGAGATAGGTATATAATTTACGTTGGCTTACTTGTAGGGATGGGTTAAATTCACCTTTTGGCCTTACATGCATTGTGACATCGCTCTCACTCACTGCGGAAAGGAAAAGAGTACCACATTGGGAATTGGTCTAAATAATTATTACTGACATAAATTAATGCATATGTATATTGGTTTTGACTCAATTGGTAACCTACCGGAGGACTATATTAGGAAACTGTTAATTATACCATACCTTTAGCAAGATTCAGTATTTGATGCGTTGGGTTGGGTTGGGTTTAAATAGGGTTAAGGAGTCTAGCCGAGCGGCTATACTTTTTAAATATTATATTTATATAATATAATTTTTAGATAATGCGATTAATGGCCTATTAGCGCTAAGCGCCCGAATATTCTCTTTAAATATTAAATTTGAATAACCTAGTCGGACAGCTATACTATTTATTGAAAAAATTTAAAACGGACTCTAAGTATAGCTGTGTGGCTATACTATTTAAATACTATATATTTTAAAAAAGATTAAGAACACAAAGGACTCGCCTAGTGATTAGGAGCCCAAATCTTCTATTTTTCCCAGCGTAATTCCAAGGCCTCTTTCCATCTACAAATCTATCTTCAATCTAAGAGTTCTTTTTTCTTTTTGGCTTATTATCACAAAAGGTCCCTGAGGTTTACAAACTATCAGATTGCATCCTTAATATTTTTTTGTGTCATTGGTGGTCCTCAAGGTTAGTATATGTAATCACAAATGGTCCCTGCCGTTAGGTTCTGCCAAAACTCCGTTAGTTTGCCTGACGTGGCATATATACATATCACAAAACATCCCTTGGTTTACACATCTATCACAAATGGTCCCTGCAAATTTTTTTAATTTAAAATTCATAAAATTTTGTTTTTCTTTTTTAAATCTTATGAATTTTAAATTATTTTAAAATATACATAGTATTTTAAATACACATGACACTATATTATTTTAGATGTGGGTTCCACATATATGCCACATCAACAAACTAATGGAGTTTTTAAAAATTAATTTAAAAATGAAAAAAATCAAGGGTTTAGGGTTTATAAATGGTCCTCAAGGTTAAAATCTTTATATAAATGGTTTTTTCATTTTTAAATTTTATGAATTTTAGATTATTTTTTAAAAAAACTTCATTAGTTTGTTGGTGTGGCATATATGTGGAGCCCTTATCTTCAAAAATATAGTATCATATGTATTTAAAATACAATATATATTTTTAAATATTATAAAAAACAAAAACAAAATTTTATGAATTTTAAATTAAAAAATTAAAAAAATTTGCATGGACCATTTGTGATAGATGTGTAAACCTCAGGATGTTTTGTGATATGTATATATGTCACGTCAGGAACTAACGGAGTTTTTGGCGGAACCTAACGGCAGGGACCATTTGTGATTACACATACTAACCTTGAGGACTACCAATGACACAAAAAAACATTAAGGATGCAATCTGATAGTTTCGTAAACCTCAGGGACCTTTTGTGATAATAAGCCTTTCTTTTTTTTTGTTTGAACTTTTGCTTTTGATTTACCTCATTCTCTGGAGTGCTACTAAATTATGTTACTGCACACATGATTTGTCGTACAAAATTGCATCCATAATTGGAGTGATCTTGGTAATTGCTTCACTTTTCAAACAACATTTTACATGAAAAATACTACCACCTCTTACTATTATACCCGTAAATCTTTATTTGAAATTATTATTCTGGTTGGCAAAGAGATTGCAAAATCACCATCTTCTATTTTTATTACAACAAGTAAGAAATAATATTAGCCTCAAATATTCTTTCATAATTAGTAAAATACGTAGGTGTTTTATTGGGCAAAATTTTGGGAAGTTAAAAGTGAAAAGCTAATGCCCCATGGCTTTTTGCAAAGGATGGACGACATATACCCGTTTTATGAGAGACTTTTTTTCTTAAAGGAGAGGGTGTGGTTTTGAGAAACACATGTCTGCATTTTGAGGCTTTTAAGCATTATTAGAATCAAGTTATTTTTATGTAATGATGATCATGATCAGATCGATACATACATTTATCTAATTCAAAATGAATCAACCTCCCTTTTCTCCTTAAGCCAGAGTCAAGTTTCGATGTCCACAAGTTCAATGTGAATCAACATTCCAATTTCCAAGAAATTGAAGCTTACTTAGAAGAAGTGAAGTGCATGATGCATCCGCCATCTTTTTTCCTTGGTAAAATGGAACTCTGTCTGTGTCCACAAAAATGTAAATGGTTTTCTTAATTACCATTCAACTATTGCACGTAATCACATAGTTTATGCACTTAAATAAGGCTTTAAGCTTGCGCTTGTCTGCCGTCTTTGCCAATTCTGACTCGGCATCAGCATATCTTTATTTTGACCTCTCGCTCCTTCCTTGTGCTAATTACTATGTTTTCTACATTACCATTTGTGTTCAGTTTTATGGACACAACACAAATATCATATAATTATTAAGCATGTAAAAAGGTGGTTTGGAAAATGAAAACTATAATTAACTAACACACTTATTCATTTCTTGACCTCATAATTTCATTCACCATTTGGATATGCCAAATTCTTAATCAGTCTCCTTCATTTATTCCTTGATTTCCTCTTGCAAAAAGAAAAAGAAAGTGCCTGGTGGAAAGGAGAGAAACATGCATGATCTTTGACAAATTCTCTGTCCCTCTAGGCTGGCTGGGTACGTACTACGTAGAGTGATTCATTCCGATATCTCATATTTCTTGGTTTGATGACTTGGATTTGGAACCAAGATCATTTGCGCAAGAAGCCAAAAACATTACTCAATCTCTCTTCTTAATTGTCCAAATTACCCATCTTTCTATAGCTTCTCTAATTTCTATTATATTAGGCCTAATTTTATCCTTCCTCATTCAAATCCAAAACAAATGTAGTTTTTTAAATAAATAAAAAATTAATTAATTAATTGAATAGAGCACGCAATTTGGGGAGTGAAGAAATGAATTAGTTTAAGAAATCCAAGTGATAAAAATGGCTTAGAAAACAGAAAAGGGACATTGCAGTGCGTGCAGTTAAGCGTGGTGTTTGGTGTTTTGGATTTCAAAGAGAGTTGTGAGAGTAACACGTCAATATGTGTCCCCCGTTTGCTTTCATTCTTTGTGAACCCCAAGCCCCCATGGTCAGTGACTCATGGTCCTCATCATTAACTTCAAAGCATGCTCTCTCTCTCTCTCTCTCTCTCTCTGCGCTCAGTTTTTCATCACTTCTAGGAGAGGTAACCCTTTCATTAATTAATTTTAATTTCAATTTCAATTTCATCTCCCGAGTTCATTTCAAGCCAATCATATGTTAGAATGTTAGTATTCAGCATAAATTAATCTGTTTCGTTTCAAGGTACAGAATGAACATTAATTTGTTCTCTGTATCAGCAAAACTTTAGACATACTACCTGTCTCGCATGAAAATATTCAATTAATACTTCTTTTTGAGAAAAGAATAGGGAAAGGGAAGGCAGCGTTTGGTAACTTAAAACTACTTTTCTACTTTTAAAGGCGTAAAAAGCAAAAAGTAAAACACAATACCCTAATAATTTATCTCCAGCTAGCTAGTTTCAGTTTAGTAATATTTTTCTTTCCGATATTAAATCGAATCCCCATACTGTTCTTATCAATGAAGAAAGATTTGATCTAGTTATGAGGATAAGGAAATGCAGCAAAGACCTATAAATCCATTTGATGTGAATCCAAATCCAGCGGAGACTATATGATGTTGCTTGCCCTCCCTCCATCCATGAACACAAATATATAATTCCAAAATGAAAATGAAAATGAAACAGGGGTTGGGTTGGCGTGGCTAGGATTGTTTTGTTTGGCTACTTGGTGTTGGTGTGGCTAAATTCGGATTGGCATCTAATCCCACCTAACACAATGACATGCAGCGCTTGGATTAAAAGTATGGACAATTTAGGATCCACGTGATCAATCAAAACGCTATTATCCTCACTTCACTTCTCTTCTCTTCTCCCTATGAACAAGATTCAAGAAGAAGATATAAATTTCTTTCTTTCACCATTTTGGAAGGAATTAATTCAACAACCCTTTACTCACACTTTTAATTACTTGTATGGTGTGTAATTCTAAGTTATTGACATAGATAAAGAAGAAACAAAGGAAAAGGAAGTTAACCCTAACAATGAAAAAAGAAGAAGAAGAAACGAAAAGGAAAGATGCAGAGGGTCTTTTAAAAGGTCCCAAACAAACAATGAAACAAGTTGTTAGAGACACAGCCACCTCTAGCCAAAATGCTTTTTCTCTGCTTTATGCAACCAGTAGACCCATCCATGATCCATCCCATACAAACAAGATAGAGCCACGCACCAACTGACAAATGCCACTCCCTTCTCTCCTCCCCTAACCCAAAAATTCAAAAACACAAAATTATAAATCCAAATACAACTTAAAACAAAAAGGCAAAAACCAAACCGAAATAATAAATATACAATAGCAAAAAGAATATAAAGCAAATACTTTTCTGAGCTGAGCTGAGTGTGTGTGTGCTTTGGGGACTGCAAGTGCAAGCTTGCTCGCTCTCTCGCAACTCTCAAAGCTCAAAAAATATTGCTGTATTCTTCTGCTTATTACCCACTACCCCCAAAACCAAAACACATGCTCTCCTCCTATTCCCTTTCCCCTTGTCCTTTTCATCATCAGTTCCATCTTCCTTCTTCTTCTTCTTCTTCTTCTTCTTTACAGAGACAGAGCAAGCAATAAGCTTAATTAATTTTCTTGATTTGGGTTACAACTGAACTGATCATCAAGATTCATTCAAGATGATCTCATTATCTGACTTCTACCATGTCATGACAGCAGTGGTTCCACTCTACGTGGCCATGATCTTAGCCTATGGCTCAGTGAAATGGTGGAAGATCTTCACCCCTGACCAGTGCTCTGGCATCAACAGGTTTGTGGCTCTGTTTGCAGTCCCACTCCTCTCCTTCCACTTTATCTCCTCCAACGACCCTTACAACATGAACACTCGCTTCATAGCAGCTGACACTCTCCAGAAGCTCATCGTTCTTGCTGTGCTTGCTGTCTGGACCAAAGTCAGCAAAAGGGGCTGCTTGGAATGGACCATCACTCTGTTTTCCCTCTCCACTCTGCCCAACACTCTGGTCATGGGCATCCCTCTGCTCAAAGGAATGTATGGCGATTTCTCAGGAAGCCTCATGGTCCAAATTGTTGTGCTTCAGTGCATTATTTGGTACACTTTGATGCTCTTCATGTTTGAATACAGAGGTGCCAAATTGCTCATCTCCGAACAGTTCCCAGACACTGCTGGCTCCATTGTCTCCATCCATGTTGATTCTGACATCATGTCATTGGATGGGAGGCAGCCACTTGAAACTGAAGCTGAAATCAAAGAAGATGGCAAGCTTCATGTCACTGTGAGGAAATCAAATGCTTCGAGGTCTGATATCTTTTCAAGAAGGTCTCAGGGATTGTCGTCCACAACTCCAAGGCCTTCAAACCTCACCAATGCAGAGATTTACTCTATGCAGTCTTCAAGAAACCCAACTCCACGAGGGTCTAGTTTCAATCACACAGACTTTTACTCTATGATGGCTGCTGGGAGGAACTCCAACTTTGGTTCTTCAGATGTTTATGGGCTCTCTGCATCCAGAGGGCCAACCCCAAGGCCGTCAAATTATGAGGAAGATGGAACTGGTGTGGTCAGCGCTACAGGTAATAAGCCAAGGTTTTACCACGGCGGCCAGCAAGGTAACAATACGACTGCCCATTACCCGGCACCCAACCCAGGAATGTTTTCACCTACAGCCTCCAAAAACGTTGCTGCTGCTAATAATAATAGTAATGCCATTAATGCAAAGAGGCCTAATGGGCAAGCTCAGCAGAAGCCAGAGGACGGTGGTAAGGATCTTCATATGTTTGTCTGGAGTTCCAGTGCCTCTCCTGTTTCAGATGTGTTTGGAAGCAATGAATATGGTACTGCTCATGACCAAAAAGAGGTGAAATTGGTTGTGTCTCCTGGAAAAGGTACATCCTATTGAATTTGTTCAGTGTTCTTTTTTATATAATTAATTTGTTTTTGAGGTTTTACATGTGAGATGGGCTTTGATTTTTAGTGGAAGGTCGTAGAGAGAATCAAGAAGAGTACTTGGAGAGAGATGATTTCAGCTTTGGCAACAGGGATCAGATGAACATGAACCATGAGCAAGCTGAGAAAACAGCGGGGGATGGGAAGGGCAAAGTGATGCCTCCAACCAGTGTGATGACTAGGCTGATTCTGATCATGGTTTGGAGAAAACTCATCAGAAACCCCAACACTTACTCAAGCTTGATTGGCCTCACCTGGTCTCTAGTTTCATTCAGGTACTAGCTACTAGCTAGCTGTCCCTTTCTCTGCTTCACAGCCTCAGAGAGTGAAGTGAATCCAACAAAATCTTGCACATTTTCAAAAGCAAATCAATTCTCCTCCACAGATAGCATTAGCATTGGTGCAATACAATATTCTTGATTATCTTTTCTTTTTGATGATTTTTGTTGTAGGTGGCATATTCAAATGCCAGCCATTATAGCGAAGTCCATTGCCATACTATCTGATGCAGGACTTGGCATGGCCATGTTCAGCCTTGGTCAGTATACTATACCGCTATACACGCTCCCTTTACAATCTCTTTCAGAAAAGAAAAACCCTCCATTGTTTGCCATTCATTATTAACTGTTGGATATAAAAAAAAGCAAGCAAAGAAAGCAAACAGTAGGGTTATATGATAATGTTGGGTTTTCTTTATTTATTAAGAATCTTTTCTTTCTTTCACTATTTATGTTTTTACTCTTTTGGCCAAGTTTTTGCTTGGGGCTTTGGGTTTGGGTTTGGGTTTTGATGTAATAATAATGGGTTGGTGGGTGGTGGTGGTGATGATGATGAGAGGTCTTTCAAAATCAAAGGAGGATGACTGACTGAGTGACAGTGGTGTGATGGTGTAGTGATGATGGTGTCTGATGAGCATGCTGTTTGCTAATTTTCCCTTTTGATGTGATTTGCAGGTCTGTTTATGGCTTTGCAACCGAGGATCATAGCATGTGGAAATTCCATTGCAGCTTTTACTATGGCTGTGAGATTCCTTACAGGTCCAGCTGTCATGGCAGCTGCTTCCATTGCTGTTGGCTTAAGAGGCACTCTCTTGCACGTTGCTATTGTTCAGGTCTCTCTCTCTCTCTCTCTCCATTTTTTCTCTTCTGCCTCCTTCTGACACAACCAAAGCAATCCCACATAGCTACATATGCTTCAAAAGTTTCACTTTTATAATAATATTTTGCTACCTCAAGATAAGCTTTTTTATGAAGATATTCGTTTAGTTTAATTCTTCTTTTGTAATATTATACAAAACTATCATGGCATCTCACTGCTTTTCATAAACATGGGCTATAAATAAGAAGAAATTCCAATGCCAAAGACTGAATCAATCCAACCCAGTATTTTCTATTATAATTAAGTAAACAAGGACTTCCTGGGTTGGACCTAAGTAAGTAATTATGCACACACAGTGACAGTGACACAGCACAACAAAGAACAAAGATATCAAAGATATGTATGTGTGACCTTGTTGTTAACAGCCTTGTGTTTGTACTCTGTATTGGCAAACAAAAAAACAGGCAGCTCTACCCCAAGGAATTGTTCCCTTTGTCTTTGCTAAGGAATACAATGTACACCCTGATATTCTCAGCACAGGGTAAGTAAATATTTTATCTTGTAGCTTTTTTGTTATTTTCTTTACTAATTAATCAGACATTAACTAACTAATGATTGAAATGAATGGCAGGGTTATATTTGGAATGTTAATTGCGTTGCCCATAACGCTTGTCTACTACATTTTGTTGGGGCTATGAAGAAATCGAGCGGAGCCGGAGACCAACAATGGCTTTTTGCATTCATGCAGTAGCTGCTGCAGCAAGCTCATAATTAATTACAACGCAAAGATGAGAAATAGAAGAAGATGAATGAATGAATGAGTTTGGAATTATGAAATGAAATTGTCTTTCCTAGTAAAATTGTAAAATCAGTTTGTAGTGCATTTAATTATAAAACAAGGTTTCCGTAGTTTTATTAAGGAATTATAATTTTTCCTTCATTTCTATTTTGAAGAATTTCATTTAAATTAAGCTACAGAAAAAAGCAAAGGGAAAAAGTGGTTGATGTGAATGTGATAACTTTCTTCCTGTTCTATTCTCATTTTTTTTTTTTACTATAGATTTCCTTTGTCCACCACAAATATGAAAAAGCTTGGAATCCTATTTTCTTTCTTTCTTTTTATTTTTATTTTTGTTCTTGGACTTGGAATGGGGATTATTTTTCTGATTAATTATATATATAGTGCTAGATAGAAAGAAGGACCCTCCATTATAATTTATAAGATGGGGGTGGGGGGTTTGATTTTGATGGGGACCTGTTTGGAATATTGGGAGACAATAGTCACAATCTAAGGTTTCCTCTCCTTTTCTCTCACTCCTTTCTTATTCTTTTAGTTACACATATTACCTTTTTCTTCACATCTTTCCTTTTCACTATTAATCTCATCATGTCTCTTTGGGGCTTTCTAAATCGTCCTTTTCTTTTAATAAAAACCTCTTGCTTCTTCAAACACGCCCATGCATACATGCTAACGAGATCATCATGCATATGATAAACTTAGTGCCTGTCAAACTTTAACTTTTATTATTATTATTTATTTACCTGTTTTGCCCTTATCAATCCACTCTCTCTTACCTTATTAACTCAATGTCAATGGCGTCTAGCCGCCGGTGAAAGGAAAATGGTCTTGGCTTGCAGGTCATAAATTTAAATTTCCATGACATCATAGTGTGTGAAAAACTCATTATAGTGCGTGAAAAACTCATCTCCCCTATAATTTAGATAAAATTATCTTATAATAATTTGATATACGAGAAAAGGGAAATGCTCCAAAAAGAGCTAATGGCTTTTAGAAATTAATGACAAAAGGACAAAGTGCGTATAACCAAAGTCGTGCAGTAGTAGTTAGGATGCACTTGCAATTTTAAAAAATAAAAATAAAAATAAAAACTTTTAGGATCACGCTGATAAGACTTTAATTTGAATTCGGAGTATCTCATGATTATTATATAGAATGGAATGACATTATATACAACATTAGTGTTTAGTATTGTGTGTAATTATTGCTGCTGTATACATCACATGTTGCTTTCTAGCTAGCTTAGGTTAATTTCTTGTATGAAACTCAAAAGCTAAACATCAAGGCATGCAATGCAACCTAATTGGTCCCTGAGTACGTAATCTGCCTCTTCCCCTATTTTCATGTACTGCAAGCTAATTAATTCACTGCATATATATATATATATATATATATATATATATGCATGGGGTTGATGATTGGGTTACCTACAGTATGGGCAGCATGGCACCGCACCAGAAGAAAAAAAACACACACTAATAATCTTTATGCTATTGTCTGTCAGTACATAATTGTGCCCATTGGCTCTGCTGCTCCCAAGCAGACTTTGCCATCATCTATGGCCTGCCCTGCACCAAATACCGGCATGCAGCCTAATATTCCACAATTGGGTCAAGATGCTCCTCCATTGCTGTTTAGAATTTCCTAAAGTTGTAACTTTTTTCGGAAGGGATCTCTGTCTGTGTGTGTGTGTGAGAGAGAGAGAGAGACTTTTGTGGGTGTTTTGGTTTCTTCTTAATTAATTAGTTAAATCCCATTTTTTAAGTTGCACACCATAAATAAATAAATATATCCATTTTGATATAAGAAAATTATATTTAATTTAATTACAATCCATGGAAGTCAAAAATATGCCAAACCAATCAATCATCCATTGTTCTAGAAACTGAATCTTTCTTGTCACTAAATCCCACATTGGAGCAAATATAATCTAGGCTTTGATAAACAGCTTTGAAAGGCTCTACTTGAACAACTACTTTTGCAAGCTAGCCGCATGAATCTCCGCTCCTTTTGGTGCTTTTTGGTTGTGCCAAATTTGAAAGGTTGTAATATTATCCAATACAAAATTTTCTCGAACAAAATTAGAAATAAGTTATATATACAAATGTATGCATGATCGTACCCCTTGCCTATAATACTGCATGCATACATACAAAAACATAGTGGTTTGGAGAGGGCATGAATTTTTTTTGGTTTTGTTTTGAGTGGATGAAAGTACTTTTCGTTTTGTTTTTAGGAGAAAGCGTATGGATATGATATATATTGCGAATTTAAAATAATTTAAATTTTGTTTAGTTGAATCTTTCTCCTTTGTTAGAATGACATCACTGAAACTCTAACACGAACCTTGTACCAAGGAATATATGGTAGAAATCAACTCCGCTAAATACACTTTAGTTTCAATATACTGCATGATTGAGTATATATGTAGTTTTTATGATATTAATATATATAATATAAATTAAAAAAAATTCGAGGACATAAAAAATCAGGAACCCTGTATAGTAGTGCCACTTGTAATATGCCAGGGCCGCCCCTGGCCATGGATGTCGATCTACACAACATACTTTTCCGTAACTTGAGACTTTTTTGTTATTGTTGCCCAAATCTAGTCATACCACTACACAATGGTGGGTGGGCTCAAATAGATAGATAGCAGGAAATTCAAATTACTTGAAATTAAAGTTGAATAACTTGATATATAATTCATCTACTAAACAATACTTTGTTTGAAAATTTGTGCAGAGTGAAGAAAGAAGTATAATCTGTATTGAAAAATTAGAATTTATTCTCCAAGTTTAGCTATAATTGTTCATTGATTTGAAATGCATTATATGTCGTTTTTCTATGTTATCTCTTTAATTTATGAGGACTAAGCGTTGAGTTCCTAAAAGAATATGATCTTACATGGAATAATGCAATCTATTTAATCGATCCAAATATACGTATACCGTGTGTCATTTATACCGTTCTTTCACTCGTATTGGAATATGACATTGGAATATATTTAGTACCTATTTATCTTCGGCGTGGGGTTGAATATACCAGCGGCCAACACAGATAAGAAAAAATAGAATTTGACTAAGAAAAAGATTATGGAAGGGTATAAATGAGAGTTGAATATTCTTTAATTTATACATCCATCCACAAATACGGGTGACACTATGAAAGAAATTGAAGGAAGAGGTAGGTAGAGGGAGAGGGAGAGGGAGAGGGAGAGGGAGAGGGAGAGGGTGTATCTAGTAATCTAATGCTATGCTGCAGCACGCACTTGTAAGTTGTATGGGAACGGGAGAAGCAAATTGCTCCTTGTCCTTCTCCTTCGCTTTTGATTTTAGTCGTTTAGTGCTTGGGTTGGGGGAGAGATGCCTAATTAATTATACTTAAGTAGGTTGGCATATTATTATTTGGCAAATAATTAAGAGAAAGAGAGTGATAGGCAGAGCAGCAGAGTGGACAATCGGTAAAACAAAGCACTAAATTTTGCATAAGAAAAGGCCAGCAACGTCAGTCTCGCCTTTATCAAAATAAATAAATAAATAAATAAAAAAGATTAGAATTAGCTAGCCAGCCCTCCTCCAAGAGAGAGAGAGAGAGAGAGATATATAATAATAATAATAATAAGAAGAGCATAGTGTAAATGGTTTGTTTGTGGCTAACGTTTTGATTGTCTCCCACTAACTTGTGTTGGGTCGGCCGTTCGCAAGACAATGCTTTGTGAGTTTGTCACGTCAGTTTTTTAGCTCTACGCCTTTTTTCATTCCCTGGCCCTGCCCTGCTGCCTCTGTCTTTTGCCCTGCGTCTGCCTGTGTACATGGAGGGGTGTGTGTGTAATTTCTCTTCTCTCTCTGTGTGTGCTTCTTACATTACAATTTACATATACGCATATGAATTGCATCGATCATATTATGTACAAAGCTAAACCTGATAGAGAGATATATATATATATATACACATGTTTGTTTGTGGTTGTTTTTATTGGTGCGTTTGAAGGGGATTCGCATCCCATCCAATTCAAATCCCATCCAAATCCCAAATCCCTTCTTCTCATTATCATTGGTTCTCTCAAACACTGAATTTGAAAGAGATTGATATACACATACACTATAGTATTACTATAATAGTGAATGCAGTCTTTTCATTTCATTATATGATTATTATGCGCATGGTCTACTGCACGTGAAAATTTACAATAAAATATCCCCTCTCTCTCTCTCCTTTTTTTTCTTTTGTGTGGGGGGGGGGGGGGTGGGTGGTGTGTTTATATATATATGGTTTCTTTTTTATTTGGACCAACAAGACTTACTCATTTCTTTATATTAACATGGCATTTCAAAGTAAAAAGTTTGGAGTCCAGTGACCAAAGCCAATATGATCGATATTCACAGCCACAGGCTTTAACACAACTATAACACAAGGGCACAATTAATTAAGGCACATCTTGTGCATATCTTGCTCAATTCAATTCTGTAAAGCTGAATATATCTGTTTGGAAGTTACCAACTATATCTCGTTGTCCTATTTAATCCAATAGCTAGGCACGGATTGACCTTGACCCACAAGAAAAGCACAAGCCCAACTATGACTATCCCAAAAGAAAAAGGGGAAATAGCGGTATATGCCACCAAAATTATAATCTTAAGTGAAAATACCACCCATTTTCAAAAATTGTAAAACTATCACCTATAAATATATATTTATTGTCCACTTATTGCACAGATATCACTTTTCCAGAAATTTTGGTCTCTCAGCTCCCTATTCACTCTCTCGTTCGCTTGCTCTCTCTCTCTCTCTCTAGCTCTCTCTCACAATTCTCTCTTCCTCTCTCAGCGCTTTTCTCTCTCCATCGACCACCACCACTCTCTTTCTCCCTTTGTCGCGAAAACCTAAACAGCACTCTCTCTTTCTCTCTCTCCAGTCAATGTTAGTTTTTGTTGAGGGGGTTCTTGAAGATGAAAGAGAGGGTTTCTTCGTTAAATGCTCTCTCCCTTCAACAATCTCTCAGTTCCCTATCTTTTCATGTCTTCAATCGACGTCTTTCTCTTCTCCTCTGCTCCTTCAGGGCCTCAAAAAACCCTAATTCTTGGTTTCGAAATTCTGACTTTTTTCACATACTTCCTCCTCATTCTCAATCCTCTCACAGACAAAATTCGTGCTTTTTTTTAGGTGTTTCTGGGATTTCCAATTTGGTTATGTGCGCAAAACGAGTGATTCTAAGGTAGGTTTTGTATTTGTTATTGACTAGTTTGTCTTTTTGTATGGTTTTCATTTGAGAATGATAATTTCACTAACCTGTGACTGATTTTGTGAAGTTTAGTAATTACAGAGATTGGAAATTTATGTATTTGAACTATGAATTACTTCATGCTTGGATGAAACTTCTATTGGTCTGATTGATTTTGCTTTATTGATGTAGCCTCTCCAATCAATTTCCAAGTCTGGAATTGCATAACAGAGAGAGAATGGTCGGATTGAATGATTTATCAGCTTCTAAGGTAAAGGGGGAACTACATAAGTGTTTGAATCGGCCTGTTCCAGTTGCTACGGTCTTGTTGCCTCGTGGTTTAATCAATTCAGGGAATCTATGCTTTCTCAACGCAACGCTCCAGGCTCTTCTATCCTGTTCTCCTTTTGTTCAGCTTCTCCAGGGAATTGAGAACTCGCAAAGTGCCTAAGGTTTCTTTTGTTTACTCGATTACTTTGTATTTACGTGGTTTTAGTAGAATTGCTATTTGCAAAAAACAAAATTTATATAGATTGCTGATATCAGAAAATAGGAAGCTACCTTGCCTATGCTTGTTCTTTTTCTGGCTAATCACTTAACTAATATGTTGTCCATTTGAATTTGATTTTATATAGATTGGGTGCATTTGCAGAGTTCGTCTCTGAATTTGACATGCCTAGTGGTTCAAGTTCAAAGAACAAAGATGCAGGTGTTCTTGAGACTGGTAGGCCTTTTAGCCCTGCCATGTTTGAAGGCGTTCTTTAAATTTTTACTCCAGATGTACGAACTAGGATCTTGGGCAGGCCAAGGTGTGTATCTGATCTGGGTGAATAATTTTCTGTTCTAGGTTTTGTCTTTTGTATTTTTTTATTTCTATGTTGAGCCTTCTTATTGCAAATTTAATCCTTGATGGTATTGCTGGCTGAAATTGTAAGGCATGATCATTGCAAAAAGATTTAGACACATGCATCTATTTGTGGTCACAAAAGTTGTCCTTCCCTGCCACTTTTTTTCTTTTAAATCCCTTATGGATTCTTATTTTGCCATTAATTTCAGTTATTTCTATGAACCATATGATTTTCATTTTTGAGACCTTGAGTAGGACAGTTTCTGGTTTGGTTTGCCTTTGTATCTCTCACACTAGATGCTGATAAAGCCTCCTTCCAAGGAAAATTCCATTGAGATTTAGTTAGGATTTTATTACTTTTTATTTTTATTCTCTAATAACTCGGTACTCTAGTTTTTTCACTAGTTTTAGATAACAAGGATGATGAAGTGCGAGTCAGCAGAACAAGTGTGACCTTATTGTCAATCTTAAAACTTCAGCAAATCAAAAAGTAGGTAAACTTAGTTTTCATCCCTTTCAAGCTTGTTCTGGTGCTTTGAATTTTGGATTGCCATATACAATTTAATAAGTTAAGTTCTTTACTTTCCTTTTGGTCTTGGCAGTTGTTGTGGTGGGATAGTGTAAATTTTAAATCCAAAGCTTTTGACTTTGATGATGGTAATAAATTTGCTCATTTTATTAAAATAATCATGAATCATCATTTACAACATAGGTCAGATTACAAATGTTGGTACTACTATATCTGCTTGTTTTTGTAATTAGTGGGGCTAATGCTGATGGAAATCAGTTTGGTCCTGCATAAGTCCTTCATCCTGATGATGTCCTTTTTTTTTCCTCATTATTGATACCTTAGAATGTATAATGCTTTTGTCTAATATATGTACGCATTAAATTTTTTTGCAGTTTACGAGTATCAGTCTTCGTAGAGAAGGTGCTGACATTCATGTAGATGTTGGTTTGTGTATCACTCAGGTATTGCTTAAATATTTTACTTCTTTGAAGTTCTTTATATGCTTTAATACGAGAAACTCTTGAAGATTGAGTATATGAGATGGAGAAATAGAATAATCTCTTTTAACTTTGGCAATATCTAATTGTTTTTAGGTCACCAACAAACTCAAGTGTAAGAACTCAAATGGGTTTCATTGGTTTTGTGTATTTGGATCGTTTTTCTGATTGGATATTTTGGGCTCTGTTTTAGATTGCTTGTTTGCAATTAATTTTGGCTATTTCTATGAACCCTATAATCTCGTACAAGAAATTCAAAAGGGAAAGAAGGTTTGACTAAATTTTCATATGGCCCTTGAAAGAATGCATGTCCTACTTGAACAAGAAAAGTATATGATCGTTTTTGAGTCTTTACACTCTTTGGCTGACCTTGTCCAAGCAAGTATTGGATGTTTTATAGGAACAACAAATTAGTGAAGTACTCATCCTAGCTTCAAATCCCATTGGGAGGTAAAAATGATAACTAGGATTTTAGTTTAATAGAAGAAGTCACTATTTTGTGCAGTGTATATATTGCTGGAATTTATCTGTGACGCACTATGTAAAGTAAAGTGGGTTTTATACCAATATTAGTCCTATCACGGTTCTTGAATATTCATGTTAATGACTTTTCTTGAGAAATCTTGTACTTGATAATGTCTAATTTTCTGTTTACATGTTAAAAGAAGATATTTTGTCTATTTATATATTCTTCCTTCTGGATGGTGCTTAGGACTTATAAGTTTTGGGAAGTACTCATAATTGTACTTTCGCCTTAGTAGGAATTTTTTTCCCAGTTTGCAAGAATTGTTCATCAAATTTATATAAGTTTGTAGATAGCACAAGCATGCACCTTTGAATAAGCACATATGCGATTCTCATCCAACCAATTTCGTTGTAACAAATTATGTATCTCTTACTCTGTTTTTTCCCTCAGGCTGGATTAGCTCTTGGAGAGTTGCGAAAGGAAAATAATTCCTAAGAAGCCTTTGGCTAGTAACTAATCCACTTTCAAGTCAAGAACATCTTTTACATCCTCAACTTTTACCAGAAGCCTCTTCGCCCATTCCTTGCTCGAGGGTATTTTGACGATGTAGGAGTGTAAAATGTGATTCCATTAAGGACGTCGTGTCCTTTTTGTAATATGTTGTAGATTATGAATATATAATGGGAATGTGGAGTTTTTGTATTGCCTTTGTATTGCTCCCCTATTGTATTTGTATTGTCATCGTATTGCCATTGTAGTGTTGTGTTATTGCACTTATATTTCTATCTTATCACCTGTTTTTCAAGTCTATCTTGTGAAGGAACTTATAAGGATATTTTGTAAAAGAAAACGCTTGATTGTATTAGTTTATTTTGTAAAGGAAAATGTTAGATCATTATTCTTTATCATATAAATAAGGTATAACAAGCACCGTAGATGTATCTCTTCAAAGTGATTGATTCGTGTTCAGCTATTGGTGTAAGAATGTGATTCCATTATTGCTTTTTTATTGATTATTTATTATTGTAAGAATGTGATTCCATTAAGGACGTCACGTCTTTTTTATAAATCAAACTCATAGTTGCTTTCCCTGCAACAATTACATATATGAAGATTAAGACGAATAATATATCGTATCACCAAACATAATCAAATCACCAAATGTAATCATCCTTTTCTTCAACCCATCACGAAGCATTTGCATATTTATTCATACCTTCCTTTTTTTGTAAATTATTTTTTTGTTGTTATTATTTTTTAAAATAATTTCTTACAATGTCTTACGGTGCAATTATAATGCACCTGACCGCCTGTTTTTGAAAGGCACGTTGTTTCTTCTCGTCGTCTTCTTTTTTTAATGAAGTAGGGCCTAAACCGTAAACCCATTGATGAGCCGTAGTCAATATACATACAATATAATAGCAATATTAGGCCAATATACATACACTAGAGAGGCAATATTAGGGCAATATAACGGCACTACAACAGCAATAACATCACAATATACATGCAATAGTGTGGCAATATGCATACAATATGTACGCAATACAAAGGCAATATTAGTACAATACGCATGCAATAGGACAGCAATATTAAGTCAATCTACATGCAATACACACACATCCATTAACAACCTCCAACTCATTGGCCAATGTTTTCCCATCCTGCAGAAATTAACATAGTGTGAAGCTTACATGTTTTGGGTATCATTTGGGAATAAAAAAACTAAAATAAAATTATTTGCCCTCCAATATATTTCTGTAAAAATTTCATAAGACCCATACATACCTCACTTTAAAACAACAATAAAAAGAAGCTGTTATCATCCAGGATTTCAGCCCTTGCAATACGGTAACTACACTAATATGCCTATGACATATCTGCTGACTAGAAACAGACATAGGCAAATAAAGTCACATACCCATCAGCACAGCCACTGTCCAGGTCGTGATGAGATACAAGCCAATAGACGACCACCACCAAATTACTCTTCAATATGTTGGTCAAGGGTGCAAATCTGTTGACGCTTCTCCAACTTTCTTACTACATGGTTGTTCTTCAGACCCTAATCATGAAGCACAACAATTTAAATTCATGTCATTGAAGAGGAACCACAAGAATCTAACTTCCTAATACAAGCGCAAAACCCATATGTATGCATAATCGGTACATCTATAAATTCCCACATGCCTAAATATTAGATATCAAATCATTAGATGACTAAACAGTAAATGCATAACCTATTTGCTAATCTGTATGCAAAACTAGAAATAACTACAAACATCAGCGTGAAACATGAAAAGAAAGTTAAAAGATGAAACATGCAGATGCAAGGTAACACTTCACATTCAACCTCATAAGGTTTGTCGGCTGGGCAAAAACTGAGGAGGTCTTCCAGAACAAGGAAGCATGCAGTCAATAAACCCTGTAACGAAATAGGGCGCCCCCCCCCCCCCCCCACCAACAATAAAAATGATGTAGGGAAGTCTGTCCAACGTTGTAAATAATTCAGAATCATTTATAGAAAATGAAAGAAAACAAAATGAATCTCCCACAAGCCTAACAGGCTAATACCATTAACAAGGTCTGAAATTGACTCTATATCATGTATATATATATATATATATAAAAACTCCATCTTTACATATTGGAACTACATCAATGTAAACCAACTAGATCGACCCTACATCCTGAACCCCAAAAAAAAAAAAAAAAACAAAATGACCGAGAAAAAAAAAACTACAATTGAAAAAAGGGAAATTAGATAAATTTTCTCCTTTTTTCCTCTTATATATTTTTGTTTTGCCTTCTATAGGGTGATTCCAATTCTTCTTTTGTAAAAAATTCAGGGCATAATACCTCCGAATTGAGGGTTCCAAGCCGCAGGGGCAGCTGCCTTTTCCATTTACGAACTTTCAAAAAAGTCACAATCTTCTGGGCACAAAACAACTCTACCTCTGCAACAAAGACCCAATTACAATTAGCAAAAGAAATCTAAAAAAAAGTAACCAAAAAAAAAAAAACTTAGAATTTGTAGAAACGAGAGAGAAAGAGAGACCTTAGAAGGAGAATCAGCAACCTTGTAAGCATCCGCAATAACACCCACCAACCACAACCCAGGAAAAGTAGTCTGCGCGACGGCAACAGCAACATCACCTTCCTATCAAACAAATAACAAAAATGCCATCAAAGACAGTAAAGTTCATTGTGCATGTGTGTGTCCAAAAGTAAAGTTCATGACCAGAAAAGCTCCTCTGATCAACTATCCGTTTACAAGTTGCAAGACACGCTGTAGCCTTCATTTGAGTTCCTGATATCCTGCATAATCAATAAATCCTTCAAAATCAACAGAAAAGGAAGCAAGAGAACAAAATGGCCATCATGCAAGAAAAATGTAAAAGTGCAGGCAGTAATTTCCTTGATAGTTTTTGACAAACCACACAATTAAAAACTTCCTCAGCCAGATTATTCTAATGTAAGTCAGAAATTTTACACCAAAGAACAGAAAGAGACAAACCACATAAACTTTGATTAGTAGTTTTTATTCAAGCTTTGTATTAAAATTTTGACATCACACTAAATGAAATTCAAAGTAAACAAGTATGAAAGCAAAATATCATCTAGTTTCCAATACTAGAAATTAGCATCTTTCAAGTGTTTCATATACCCTTCTAATTTTCGCTATCTAGGGGTGTGGTAAATGACCAATAGAGGTTGACGCAATATATTTTCATTTTAACAACTTCGGCAATACTTTAACATCACTAGATGAAAATGATACCTACGGCATTTGTGGTCTGATAAAGTTTTTTTTTTTCCTTCCTATTTTAGAGGGAGAAATGAGAGATGTTTGGGGGTGACTAGATAGCTAAAATTTAAAAACCAAAAAGCATATGATATTGATTTTAGTTTATATTTTAAAAACTATTTGATGTCCCTCTCTCCCTCAGCAATTCCAAACCCTAGACTCTAGAGAAACCCCTAAACCAATTTCATACAAACCCATAAACCCTAAACCAATTTCAAAGCAACCTCTAAACCCTAAAACCCTAAACCAATTTGGAAGAAACCCCTAAACCAATTTCATACAAATCCATACACCATAAACCAAATTCACAAAAACCCCAAATTTCTAAGAAAAGGAACGTGAACAGTACCTCGTGGATGTGAACTGTGGAGTTAAGCTTGGATGGCTGAGGGAGGAAGATGACTGCGTCGGAGAGAGAGAGAGTTACACGACGGAGAGAGTTGAGAGAGAGAGAGAGAGACGGGCTGAAGAGAGAGACAGAGCCAAGAGAGAACAAAATTTCTGAACTTGTGAAAATTCAGCAATAAGTGGACAATAATTGTATATTTATAGGTGATAGTTGTACAAATATGGGGAGGGGGTGGTATTTTTAGTTAAGATTATAAAATGGGGGGTATATACCGCTATTTCCCAAGAAAAAGACTGTCCAATATCCAGCTACGGTATTCATCATGGGCCTCTTTTGCGATCCAATGATCCAACCCAGTTCACATGTTGGTTCATATTTGCGTTTGGGCTTGGGTTGGTTTCAAAGTCAGTCTTGTTTGGATTTATCCGAGTTCAGCTTCAGATTCAGGATAAACTCCCTCCCATACATATCTCGATATTTGTGACTACGGATTTTTCGGAATTGTCGCCTCTCAAGCACCACGTCACAATGTACATTCCATTGATTTATTTCAGTTACAAACAAACTACTTGCCTGGCCCATAGCAAATAATGATATCGGGTACGAAATTATTCAATTCGTTATTTATTTTGTTGGAGTAGATGCTTTTATAAAATACAAGTACCATAAAATCATATAAAGAATAGCGAATCATTATTCGAAACCAATGTGAGACGCATAGACAATAGCATAATTTTAAAAAAAGATTTACAGCCTGCAAATGATGACCAAAAAAAAAATCATGTATATATACTTTTATATAGAGAAAATACCATTATTTTATAAAAATCTTTATATACATAATCGTATAAATACATAACAAGTTGAGTCTGTTACTGGTGGATATTTTTGTGGCCTGGGTCAGTGTGTTGGACTTTTATAATAATGAACCCCATTTACACTGTACTGCTGTACATGAGAGAATCCGACGTACTAATACTTTATTTTTTTGTGTTTTTCAAAGTGAGGTAACTTTATTGAAACAACAATATTACTTACAGTACAAAAAGGAAAACTCGACTTTAGTAATGTAATAATTAAAAGTAGCTTTGATTTAGGCTGTTTCATTTTCTACATTTGGAACAAAATTTAGGCAAAAATGGAAAGAAATAGCAATTGGAATGGGTCATGAAATGATTAGCAAAATATATCAGATCCAATGCAACCTAACAACACGTGGAATGATCTAATCACCCTACACAACACGACAAATTTCCCTTCTTTTCCGTGCCCTTGCGACATAAAGTCAGTTATGACCTTCCTTCTCACTGAAAGCAGCCCAGTTGGGTAAAGGCTATGTATGTCTTTACGCAGTCCTGTCAATTATTCACGAAACACGTGCTAAGTGGCCATAGAATAGAGGACACGTGCGCCTGTACCATCACTCATTACGTATCTCCAATCTATATATATATATATATATACTGTATTAACATGAATCAGAAAGAATCAAATTGCAGGATCTGGGATTGTGAGCCGTAGATTAAAATAAAAATACCTTGGATCTATCATTTCTTAATTAATAAGATGTATGCAAATTTTGGACTCTTCCTTCACTGTTTTTTATTTTTATGATGATCTTTGGGGTAATAATATATTAAACTCACACACACTATATAAACATTGGGGCTTGAACCTATGACTTTTTCGAAGAAGCAATTACTTCAGACCATTACATTAGTGGATCATTTCACTTGTTTTTTAAATTAAATATATTCTCTTAGTAAGGATTATTTTAGAAATTATGAGAGTAATTATGAAAAATAATAACTTTTTTATTTCATAATTGATGATATGATATACCATTCCAACTCGAGGTTGTGGGTTTGACTTAGCACTGGTAATGAGAGTAGCCAATCTCTCTCTTAAATTTTTGTTCAAAATAATAATAATAATTGCCGAAATCAAATCTACTTGTTGATACGTGTGGGCCCCAAAATGATTCCAATCACAAATAGAAAATACACTCGCATTATTTGTTAAAATAAAAAAATCCAAAGTGTGACCAAATTTGATGAAGTGACATAGAGTACAGACTGATACATGATAACAAAACCTGTGTTTAATAAAGCAACTTTACGAACCCACACCCACATGCTATCATATGGAACAAATAAATAATTGTCGTAGTCTCATTAGTGTTCAAGTTCTGCTGTCAGCAATTCTCATTGGTGCGCGATCTGTAATTTCCTATATAAATTCATACCAGCGACAACTAACAACTAGTAGTTGGGTGCCATGTGTAAGTCCTTCCAACTCGAAGTTGTAAATTTGCCCTAACACTGGCGATGAAAGTAGCGAAATCGAATCTACTTATTGATACGAGTGGGCCCGAAATGATTCAAATCACAAGTAGAAAATGCACTCGCATTATTTGAAGCTGCAGACACAAATAAACCCAAAAAAGAAAATTACTCATTTTTAAAAATAAAATAAATAGGCTTATTATCACAAAATGTCCCTAAGGTTTACGAAACTATCAGATTGCATCCTTAATATTTTTTTGTGTCATTGGTGATCCTCAAGGTTAGTATGTGTGATCACAAATGGTCCTTGCCGTTAGGTTCCGTCAAAAACTCCGTTAGTTTGCTGACGTGACATATATACATATCACAAAACATCCATGAGGTTTACACATCTATCACAAATAGTCCCTGCAATTTTTTTTAATTTTTTTAATTTAAAATTCATAAAATTTTGGTTTTCTTTTTTAAATCTTATGAATTTTAAATTATTTTAAAATATACATTGTATTTTAAATACACATGACACTATATTATTTTAGATGTGGGTTCTACATATATGCCACATCAACAAACTAATGGAGTTTTTAAAAATTTATTTAAAATTCATAAAATTTAAAAATGAAAAAAATCAAGGGTTTAAGGTTTATAAATGGTCCTCAATGTTAAAATCCTTATATAAATGGTTTTTTCATTTTTAAATTTTATGAATTTTAGATTATTTTTTTAAAAAACTTCATTAGTTTGTTGGTGTGGCATATATGTGGAGCCTTCATCTTCAAAAATATAGTATCATATGTATTTAAAATACAATATATATTTTTAAATATTATAAAAAATATTTTTTTTTAATAAATTTTAAATTAAAAAATTAAAAAAATTTGCAGGGACCATTTGTGATAGATGTGTTAACATTAGGGATGTTTTGTGATATGTATATATGCCACGTCAGCAAACTACCGAGTTTTGGCGAACCTAACGGCATGGACTATTTGTGATTACACATACTAACCTTGAGGACCACCAATGACACAAAAAAATATTAAGGATGCAATCTATAATTTCGTAAACCTTAGGGACATTTTGTGATAATAAGCCAAATAAATAATACGCATAAAAAAGCACGTGGTTGGGAGGTATTGGAGAGTTCATGTAAAAAATGTGTAAAAAAAAACATTGATGAGTAAAAACGAAGGTGACTCACAGTCGCACAATGAGTTTGGCCATAGGCCGGTCGATACTTCCCGCGTGTTAGAGCATGATTGATTTTTGTGTGTCTAGGTCGACTGAAAAATGAACGGCAAATAGTGACTCTTCTCAATTCCCTCACTACTTCTACCCACCCCTTTTTCAGCATCATTAATTGCTGCAAACTTAAAATGGGTGCTGATTGGAATTGCTCAGTTAGACACATTTTTCGGGAACAGAACTGTGTAGCTGATGCTTTGGCTGCTAAAAGTTTTGATTTTAACCCAGGGTTGCATATCTTTGATGAGGCTCCTGCTTGCATCTCTGACATCCTGGCTGCTGATTCAAGTGGAGACCTCAGGTCTCGTCTTATTTTCTTTTAGTTGGCTGTTTTGTCTCTTTGGGCGTTAGCCCCCTATGCTACCAAAAAAAAAAAAAAAAAATGAACGGCAAATGCATACCCCACCCATCAGACCCACAATTCACAATGACGAAAGTGCCCCGAGTCTTTTTTTTTTTCCTATTATAAATACGAGTGAAACTCTCATCGTAGTCATTCTTAGCAATCGGGCAAGACGGGGCGGTGCAGTCAACAGTGCCATATGCAGCAGAGAGGCAGAGCTCACGACCGAAGATCAAGGAGCTTTTCCAGATCACGCATTGCTGTTGAGGGTTCCTAGCCCCATTTATTCTTCTTCACATTTCACTCTCTCTTTCTCTCTCATTCGAATTCTCAGCAGCTCAGTCTCTCTCTCTCTCTCCATTTCGGTCTACAATGGCTGCTGCTAATGGTATGAATATGACGGGGGCATTTTCGTTGTTTTTACTTAATCCTGAGGCTAATTCTGTATGTGATTCAGATCTCTGAGTTTTCCTTTGCTGTTGTTGTTGTTTTAGCTAAGTTTGGTTTGTGTAGGACAAGAGCGTGACGTTCAGAAGAACTATTGGATGGAGCACTCCGCAGATTTGACCGTTGAGGCCATGATGCTCGACTCCAAAGCCTCTGATCTTGACAAAGAAGAGCGACCTGAGGTATATCTCTATCTATATCTTATATATAATATAACATACATGTTTTGTATAGAAAAATGACAATGCTGCTGAATTGGTGAGGTATTGGCTGCAGAGGACTCTGTGTTTCTAACCGTTACTAAAATCTGTTTGAACTATGGAACAAAACCTGAGCGAAATGGGAATTAATTTTTGAACTGAAGACTGATTTGAGAACCCTCTGATATGAATTTAACAGTGCTCTAATTATTTGAGAAATGAAAAATTAACAACATTCCCCATGAATCAGTCCCATGGTTACAATGCCGAAGCTAACAGAGCCTTTTCAGCTCTTCACTGGATAACTAAATGAGAAGAAAACTATGGTCCTTGACTCGAATATGACCTCGGGTATAATTCATTTGATTATCACACATTTCTTTGTAAACAACAACTCCCAAGTTTATTTCCCTCTTCTATATGTGGTTACCAGTAAAAGGGAAAAAAGAACAACTTTCTGAGAGTGGAAAGCTATTGGCATTCAGAATAATTTTTCCGTTGATGTTTCTTTTTGCTTGTTGTTTATTCAGCAATGATGTTTTGAGGTTATATGCACTCTCTCAGCTTTTTGCCTTTCTATGATGTGAGGCTGAGAAAACCACTTCCTTTTCTAATCATTTTGTTTTCTTTTTCAAATTTATAAATTTGGTGTATTTTATATGATGTTTTCATTTGGTCAATATCCCATGTCGAGGACTTGATTTAACTGGATCATATCAGGTGCTTTCTATGCTCCCTCCATATGATGGTAAATCTGTTTTGGAACTGGGAGCCGGGATTGGTCGTTTCACTGGAGAGTTAGCTCAAAAGGCTGGTCAGCTTGTCGCATTGGACTTCATTGACAGTGTGATAAAGAAGGTAACGCCAAGATCAATGTTTTGGTTTGCATCTCAAAGTGAAAACGAGACTGCTATTTGTTTATTAATAGTGCTGATATGCTACTTTCAGAATGAAAGCACTAATGGCCACCATAAGAACGTCAAGTTCATGTGTGCTGATGTTACATCTCCTGATCTGAAGATTTCTGAAGAATCAGTGGATATAATATTCTCAAATTGGCTTCTTATGTATTTATCAGATAAGGAGGTAATTTGTCTTCGTCACATGGTCTTCCCTTTGGTTAATTGAACAGTTAGTGCTTTACTTCCTGTTGTGGTCTTCCTTCTTTTGCTTCCATGAGTATACTGTGGTGATGTGCAGTGACGAACTCAAAGAGTTATGAAAATGTGCTACCATTTCCATTCACTCTTAATACAGTCAACGGTTTTATCGTCCATGTTCTATTTAGCTATGTATTTATGTACTAATTCCCATCTTTAGGGTTTCCAGTTTTATGTGTGGTACTTGACTGTTAGTGCAGTATACAAATCTCTAACTCATTTCATCATATTTTCATGGGTACTATTTGTTGGAAAAATGGCTCACATTTAGTATACAAGTGAAGGAGTGAGCGACCGGTCTGCGACCGGTCGTTTTTTTCACAGATTCGAAATCTGGAAATTTCGCTGAAAGCGACCGGTCGCAAGGTATCAGCGACCGGTCGTTTGGTATCCAAAGGTCTCAGCGACCGGTCGCAAGGTATCCGCGACCGGTCGCCCGACGATCACTGTTTCAGTTTTCTACGCGTTTTCAAGTCTTCCTTGATGTGCTACCACTTCCTATCGACTTGCAAGGATATTTCTGATCACTTATGAGATATTAGAAGGTGGCATAGCAGCTGGAAAGTTGGGGAGAACACTTTGGCAAATTGATAACTTGCTTCAATGAGTGAATTCTCTCTTGGATCAAGAGATAGTTGGCAGCTAGCATCCTTTGTTCCCTTGCTTTATGAGCTGCCAAGAACATGTGTCTAAAGTGAGATAACTAAAGCATGAACGTGTATAACTTAATGATATCTGATCTCGGAGTCCCAAGGCCTATATAAGAGGGAAGAGGAAGCAAGAGAACATTAAGTTGTTAAGTGCATAAGTTTGTGCAAAGTATAGAGAGTTGTAGAAAAGCTGAAAACTTGTAAGTTCAGAAAATACCAAGGGGAGAGCAAGAGAGTTCTCTAAATGTATCAAGGTGTTGAGCAAGGGTGAGAGAGAAACAGATTGTGAGGGTAGTGTTCTAAGGGGGTTTCCTTCTTTGTAAACCAAAGTTGTAACCTATCTTCATTAGTGAAAGTTCTCAAGGAGATCACCAAAGAGGAAGTAGGCAATTTGCTGAACCTCTATAAACACTTGTGTCATTTCTATTTTGGTTAAATTTCTGTGTGTGTGTAAGACTCATCCATCATTGAGTTTGTCACAAAGTTCATCAACAACAAGGTCCTAAGGGGAAGTGAGTTAGTATTAATTCACAACACTATTCGATGTGATTTACAGATTATGCTAGAGGTCACATCTTTGTTCTTTTAGTGTTTCTGCAGGTTTTAGGATCATTAGATAATTTCTCTGCTTATCTGTCATTTTTTTCCTGATTCTAATTGAAATCTTTTCCATGTTGCAGGTGGAAAATTTGGTAGAAAGGATGATGGGATGGTTGAAGGTCGGTGGATATATCTTTTTCAGAGAATCTTGTTTCCACCAATCTGGAGACTCTAAAAGAAAATCCAACCCAACCCATTACCGGGAACCCAGATTTTATACCAAGGTTTGCCTTCTTTACTACTTCGTTCAAGATGTGCTATGGAGGTGCTCAATTTTGTTCACTAAATTCATGAAGAGATTATCAGTGGTCTCAATTCATTGTAGTTGCTGGGAGATTATTCCATTTGTGCAGTAATATGCGCCCACTTTAAGATGGGTGTTCTAATTTAGGCTCTTTCCTATAAAGTGTATGTGATAAGAATTTGATGAGTTGACAGAGTCGAATTTACTTGCTAGGAGCTTCATTTGCCCGCATTGTAATGAGAGCTTGGAAAATGTTCTGATTTATAGGAGTTTACGTTCGAAAAGTAGAAATACTTCCGAATTATTCCTCATAACTGAAGTTTCCCATTGTTGTGGCTAAATTTTTTTGGTTATCTTTATGCTGGGCTATGTCAGTTTCAGAAAATTTTATGATCGATTTAACTCATGACATTGTAACTCCGGTCAACAGACATTTACTTCTGATTTACATTGTACTGCAGGTTTTTAAAGAATGCCACATGCGTGATGATTCTGGGAATTTCTTTGAACTCTCTCTTGTTGGTTGCAAATGTATTGGAGCTTATGTTCGGAACAAAAAAAATCAAAATCAGGTACAAAACTAGCAGAAGTTGATTTAGTAGTTTTCTTTTCTTGCAGTTGAACTGGCAGACTGACAAGATGCTCGGTTAATACAGATTTGCTGGTTATGGCAGAAAGTCGCTTCACAGGATGATAGAGGTTTCCAGCAGTTCTTAGATAATGTTCAGTACAAAAGTAATGGCATATTACGATATGAGCGTGTCTTTGGACAAGGTTTTGTGAGCACAGGAGGGATCGGTAATAGATAGTTAGCTGATTATTTATTTTCCTGTTCCCTTTTTTATGACCAAGTTTTGTGCTGTAACTGTTCATCTGGTTGGTAGCTATAGGCACTTGTTTGGAGAACAGTACTCAGCTGGTGTGCCATAGTAGCATACAGCATCGGAATTTTGTTTATTAGTTTGGAGTAGGAACTGAAATAATGAACAAGCAGATACTAGAAAGAAATATATGGTTTTATCATAAGTGTTCAGTTTATATGATTTTATATTTCTTAAGTTTGGTTAGTTTTATGGTAATGTCCTGTAAGTATGCAAGAACTATTATTTGTGGATTATAAGCATAACATAAGGTAGATGATATTCCCCCGTTTCTGAGTGAACCCTTCTCTTTTGAGCAGAAACAACTAAAGAATTTGTGGCAAAGTTGGATCTTAAGCGTGGCCAGAAAGTTCTAGATGTAGGCTGTGGCATCGGGGGAGGTGACTTTTATATGGCCTCGAATTATGATGTTGAGGTTGTTGGCATTGACCTCTCTGTAAATATGATTTCTTTTGCTCTTGAACATGCCATTGGACTCAAATGCGCCGTCGAGTTTGAAGTTGCTGATTGCACAAAAAAGACATATCCTGACGACACCTTTGATGTGATATACAGCCGTGACACCATTTTACACATACAAGTAAGTTTTCTTGGGATGCTTCTGTGATTAATTATTTTAAGAACTTACAATGAAGCCACATATCTTGTTGCTATACTGATCAAACTCGACACTATACTAGTATGTCAAGTTTCAAGGAACTGTCATTTATGACTTGGATGATATTTGAAAAATTTACAGGACAAACCTGCATTATTCCGATCCTTCTACAAGTGGTTGAAGCCAGGAGGTAAAGTTCTCATCAGTGATTACTGTAGGAGTGCTGGAACTCCATCGGCAGAGTTTGCTGAGTATATTAAGCAAAGAGGATATGATCTCCATGATGTACGAGCATATGGTCAGGTAAGTCTTGTTGTTTACAATTTTGCTGGCCCGCCTTATAGGATCATTATTATTCATTTTCGCATGACGTAAAGTAACACTTGGTATGTTCATACCAACCTCAGATGCTCAAGGACGCGGTTTTGACGAGGTCATTGCTGAGGATCGTACTGATCAGGTTTGCATAAAGCTACGCTAATCTTGCAATTTTTCCTTAAAATGTTTACTGTTTTGATCTTTCCTGATCTGAAACCAAATTGTTTTCTGGCGCCTTAGTTCAAAGAAGTTTTGCAGCGGGAACTGGATGCTGTTGAGAAGGACAAGGATGCATTCATCCAAGACTTTTCGGAAGTGCGTTTCTTCCTCATTTCTATCCTTTTTTCGTCGATATATCTATTAATCTATGCATTCATTCATCTGATTCTTTGTGATTGAAATATAAACAGGAGGATTATGATGATATAGTTGGTGGATGGAAGGCAAAGCTGATAAGGGCAGACTCTGGAGAGCAGAAGTGGGGCCTCTTCATTGCCAAGAAGAAATGAAGCACTGTTTAGATATGTGTTTTGGGACGAACATTGTTTGTGATTTAGTATAATGGTCTGTTGTTGTTGGCCTGTCCTATTTCAATCCATGTCGCTGTTTTTAATTAAAACTATTGTGTGACTTTCGTCTTTCAACTTTTGCCCAGTTTTAATGGAATTGGAGTGTTTGTATTTGTTTAATGGTTGTGATAAGTGTCTCTCTTCTTTAAAACTCCAATGTGGGATACAAAACTTCTCTACATTGGTCTCATGTGTTATCCTTTTTTCCTTCTTTTGATCACGGGAAGTCTCAAAACCTTTTGAAGAGAAAAGATAATTGATGGTTCATGGTTGCGATTGAAATATATGTCATTTCAGAAATGTTTCCATTGGAGATGGTAATCAAGACGTAAAATCATTGATAATTTTTCTCTATACATTATAAGTTGGCTAATTGCAAGCATTTCAAGCGTGTAGCTATATATATGTATGTATACATATAGAGGGATCATTTTTAAAAGGGTTATTCGCAGCAATGGTCCTTCAATTATACCCAAAGTTACATTTTGGTAACTCAACTTAAATATTAGTTGTAGAGGTCACTCCAAATAGGTGTTGTGTTGCATTATTAGTCATTCCGTCAAACAAATTTTCTGTCAAAAGTGAGGGTAAATTCGGAAATTCATCCACAACCCTCCCCTTCCTACTTCCTCCATTGCCGCAACCCACGCCTTCCTCCTCCAATCCCTCCCAAACCCAATTCCTATTTCTCTGTCACACTGGGCACCCATCCCCAGCCTGCATTCCTCAAAATACTCCAGACCCAATTCTCACCCTCCCATCCCTTCCCCACCTACCCAAATATCTGCACCCCTAAGCTTCCACCTATAATCATAAAATAAAATAGTGGTAAAATGATAACACAAATTCCAGAGACCAATTTGACTTGAGATCTAAGAAATAAGAAGAGATCACAATAGCAAGGAGAAATTAGTTACCAAGCACAAGAGCAGCCCCTATCCATCCAAGTGTACCCCACCTTTCACCAAGTAGAAACCATGCGAAACCGGCACCCCACAGTGGCTCCATCCCGTAAATTATGGCTGTTTCTGTCGCTGAAACATCACACATCGGTGCAATCTGCTGCGACGAACAAATTTTTTAAGGTTGAACATGCCCTAGTAAGTTCTGAATACTTGATGATTTATAGGGCACATATTTTATGGGATGAACTAATCAGCAGGACAGGCAGTGCAGGGGATATTAGACTAAATAGTGCTTAAATTCAGTTTGTGCAAAAATAGTAGAATGTGACCTGAGGAACTATACCTCAATCCATAAGCATAACCCAGTTGAAAAATGCACCAGTATAAAGTGCAGGTATCCATGGAAATGCAACAATCCAGTTCCATAGCTCTGTCCATGTCCATAACCATGATGATTGGTTGGAATAGCGGGCAACATCTAACCACCCTCCAATGAAAACCCAGACTGTGGATAAGAGAGCAACAACGCAAACCTGAATAAACCACGGAATTAATCAAGTGCACAACTTAGAAAGCTATGTGAATAAGAAAATGAGGCAGGCATGATGACTTGCATACCTCATATCCAAGAATTGCTAAGAAGCTTTCTTTCTTTGTGCTTCTTGAAATATGCTCTGTTCGAAGCATGTGAATTCCAAAAAATATTGCACTCAAGAAGTTCAAAAGATCACCAACCTGAAAAGGAAAGTAGAATTATGATTAGTTGCCAAAGAGCTATATTGTCATATATGGTGTCCCATTTTTCACTGCATGAAATCAGATTTTTCTACAACATTCTCAACGCAAAAGCATCAAGAATGTTTTTGTGTTTGGAGGTGATCCACTGCATTCCAGCATAGCAACCCCAAGAGCAGACATGAGAACTCCAAACCAAGTACGAGTGGGTATGATTGCTCCCAGCATGCCATCAAGCAAAGGTACCACAATAACCTGTTCACGTTAGCAAGAGAATTATGAAATTATTGCAAGTGCCCATCCTCAATGACTACTTCTTTGATCTACATTCACATAAGCACCAAACTGCCCAATCTCAGTTTAATTAGGCTTCATTTCATCATTCAATAACATTATCAAAAGCCTTAAACTCATTTGACAACCCAACTCATCATCCTACTTAATTCATCATGTGCAAGGGCAACAGAGAGTTGAACAATGCTTTTGATAGGTGCTACTTACTGTAACAGCTTCAACCGACAAAAATACTAAAAATGTTTCATAAAACAAATATCATTCCAAATACAAAGCACCTGCTACCATGATTAGTTTCATATCAAAATTCAGAGTAAAAGCCAGAAAATTTTAATTATGAAAAAAATATATATTTAAAAGGACCTCGTATAGCCGCTCAGCTATACTCTTTAATTATATTATATTTAACGAGTATAGCCGGGCGGCTATACTATTTATAATTTTTTTTCAAAGCACACGCCTAGCTCCTAGGCGGCCAAAATGCCAATTATTTTTTTATTTTTAAATAGTATAGCCGCGCGGCTATAATTGTTAAATATACGGATATAGTATAGCCCCGCGGCTATACTATGGCTATACTATTTAAATATTAAAATATATTTAAACAGTACAGCCGAAAGGTATCGCCGTTCGGCAATACTTGTTAAATATTAGAATAGATAAAATGTATAGCCGTGCGGCTATACGATTTAAATATTAGATATTCAAATATATTTAAAAGGTATAGCCGCACAGTTATACTTGTTAAATATTCAAATATATTTAAACGGTATAGCCGCCTGGCTATACTATTTAAATATTAAATATTAGAATATATTTAAATAGTATAGCCGTGCGGCTATACGCGTAAATATTAAAATACATTTAAACAGTAAAGCCGCTCGGCTATACGATTTAAATACACCCAGAGAATTTTGTGCCCGCAGCAGTCTTGTATGGCCACCACCGACGACAAAAAGCTGAGCACAAGGCCTCCAAGGGCAGCTTCTATGGGGTTTGTGACAAGAAAAGGGCATGGAGGAAAGTGAAGCAAGGATTTCTCAAGAACAAGCCAAGGAATGACTGATTTCAAGTCCTCTCCCCTCCCCAACTTGCCTGCAGTTTGATCAACTATGTGTAGCATAATTAATTAGCATAGTATTCTATTCTAGTCTGCCATCAAAACCTAGCGGAGCATGTAATTTCATACCCAACTGCAACTGCAAGCCTTGTAAAGCCCAACCTGTCCCAAACAGAACAGCAGCTCAGAGACATAGCACGTATTACCAATTATAGTGATCCATTATAAATTGAAATTACCAACCTGTCCCATAGTAATCACTGATGAGACTTCAAGCACTTGTAGAAGGATCGGAATAAATGTTTACTGTTTTGTTCCTGATCTGAAACCAAATTGTTTTCTGGTGCCTTTAGTTCAAAGAAGTTTTGCAGCGGGAACTGGATGCTGTTGAGAAGGACAAGGATGCATTCATCCAGGATTTTGTCTTCCAACTTTTGCCCATTTTAAATGGAATTAGAGTGTTTGTATTTGTTTAATGGTTGTCGTAAGTGTCTCTCTTCTTTAAAACTCCAACGTGAGATACAAAATTTCCCTACATTGGTCTCATGTGTTATCCTTTTCTTCCTACTTTTGATCGCGGGAAGTCTCAAAACCTTTTGAAGAGAAAAGATAATTATTGGTTCATGGAGATGGTAATCAAGATGTAAAATCATTGATAATTTTTCTCTATCCATTATTTGTTGGCTAATTTCAAGCTTGTAGGTATATACATATGTACATATATATATATATATATATATATATAAGAAGTTGAAACAAAAGAGGAGGAGGGATCATTTAAAAAAATCTGAAACATCCTTTTTGGATCTGACAACAATCGGGGAAGTAGAGAGACCATTTTTTAATTTATGCTCCATGGGAAGTCGTCGGAGATCACCTTTCTCATTACCATCTTCAGCCACTGTAAATTCTTGGGGAGGTGAGGACCCAAATATCTGCACCACTAAGCTTCCACCTATAATCATAAAATAAAATAGTGGTCAAATGATACCACCAATTGTTGTGCGCAGCGGAAACGGATTGCACTGGGTTGGTTGATATGAAACCGTTAAAACAACAAGAGCAAAATATGAAATACAGAAATCCAAACGACACAAGGATTTATACTGGTTCGGCCCGTGTGTAGCCTACATCCAGTTCGAAGACAGCGAGAAATTCCACTAGTATCCCAAAAGAGATTACAACCAAAGGAGATTAACCCTCTCACCTATCCTAGGAATTACAGAGTTTAACTCTCACAACCCAAATCCCAAATACACCCAAGTCACTCACACATAGATACCTTAAAGAGAGAACAACAACAAGGAGGAGCAACAACTCCTCTATCTCTCTCTCTCACATGGTGCAAATGGCACCTCAAATGGTGCGGCACAAAATGCCCACACTCACAACATACGGCTTGCACCTCCTTATATGAACCCATGCATGCAACTTTCAATTAATCAATAATCAACACATGCCAACTCACGGCCAGCCAAAGAAGGAATAAACCCTTCATCCACCATGCTTTGTCTCCCCACCAAAGACATCATCATTCCATAACATCATTGGCCACCAACTATCAACAATTATGGCTTCCCATGTGATTTCCTTTTCCTTTGTCCATCTTGCTTTCGGCTCCATGAGAAAGGAAAGAATAATCTCTTCCTTTCTCCACGTGGTAGACATGCAACCCAACAAAACAATATTTGAGCCAATATTTAACACTAATTCCAGAGACCAATTTGACTTGAGATCTAAGAAACAAAAAGAGATCACAACAGCAAGAAGGAGAAATTAGTTACCAAGCACAAGAGTAGCCCCTATCCATCCAAGTGTACCCCACCTTTCACCAAGTAGAAACCATGCGAAACCTGCACCCCACAGTGGCTCCATCCCGTAAATTATGGCTGTTTCTGTCGCTGAAACGTCACGCATAGCTGCAATCTGCAGCAATGAACAAATTTTTACAGGTTGAACATGCCCTAGTAAGTTCTGAATAATTGATGATTTATAGGGCACACATATTGTGGGATGAACTAATCAGCAGGACAGGGCATGCAAATCAGTGCGCAGTGGATATTAGAAGTATCCAAATAGTGCTTAAATTCAGTTTGTTTAAAAATAGTAGAGTGTGACCTGAGGAACTATACCTCAATCCATAAGCATAACCCAGTTGAAAATGCACCAGTATAAAGTGCAGGTATCCATGGAAATGCAACAATCCAGTCCCATAGCTCTGTCCATGTCCATATCCATGATGATTGGTTGGAATAGCGGGCACCATCTAACCACCCTCCAATGAAAACCCAGATTGTGGATAAGAGAGCAACAACGCAAACCTGAATAAACCACGGAATTGTTCAAGTGCAAAACTTAGAAAGCTACGTGAAGAAGAAAATGAGGCAGGCATGATGACCTGCATACCTCATATCCAAGAATTGCTAAGAAGTTTTCCTTCTTTGTGCTTCTTGAAATATGCTCTGTTCGAAGCATGTGAATTCCAAAAAATATTGCACTCAGGAAGTTCAAAAGATCACCAACCTGAAAAGGAAAGTAGAATTATGATTAGTTGCCAAAGAGCTATATTGTCATATATGTTGTGCGGAAGCGTCAACCAATTGTGAGTGAAAAATAAACAACAACTAACAGGAGATAAATGGAACACAAAACAACACCAACAAGAACACCAAGATTTATACCTGGTTCCGGCAATGGCTACATCCAGTTTGGAGACGACGGAGTAATTCACTATAATCAAAGAGAGTATACAAAGTGTTTATCACTCAAGAAAACCCAAAGCCCCAAATACACCCAAGTCTCACTCTTACAACAATTGAAGAGAAAACAATGATACAAAGCAAAGAACAATTAGAGAGATTTCTCTCTTTGGCTAGATGCCTTTTTTGCTATTTTTCTCCTCTACTCAATACTTGGTGGGATGCTTCAAATGGAACCATTTGCTTCCAATTTATAGCCAAAAATGCAAGAGTGTGAATGCAAGCTTCAACTATTCATTTGTTGGCTACCAAACTTACCAATGAATGGCTACCAAACAATCCACCATTTTTGATCTCATAGTAAGCCAACATTTACTCACATGGGCAACTAACTTTGACTCACATGGGCAACTCAAAAAATTCTTCTACATTTGAGCCATCTTTCAACAATCTCCACCTTGGCTCAACATGTAACAAACTCTCATAGTAACACTCCCAATGGTCGTCTCCCAATCCCCCAAGGGGCAATCAACAAATTTTACAAATTCCAATCAAGTCCAAGCAACGCTTAAACTTGAACAACGAAACTGGCTTCTCCAACCTATCAAATTGCTTGTACCATTGTCTTGGAGACTGCTTCAAGCCATACAATGATTTCTGCAATTTGCAAACCCAATTTTCCTTTCCAACAACACTAAAACCTTCTGGCTTAGACATATAGATCTCCAAATCACCATGTAAGAAAGCAGTCTTGACATCAAATTGAGCCAACTCCAGGTCAAACTGCGCAACCAAAGCCAACAAAATACGGATAGAAGAATGTTTTACTACCGGAGAAAATACCTCATTGTAGTCAATGCCTTCCTCCTGAGCATAGCTTTTAGCTACTAATCTGGCTTCGAATCTTACATTATCCTTTTCCAAGGATTCCATCTTCTTGGCATACACCCAATTTTGTTGCTGTGGTGGCTCTTGGGTACGTGCCTCCTCTTCATCATCTTTGTCCTCATCATTAGAATCAACTGTAGGACTAGTGTCTGTAACATCAGACCTTACCTGGAACAACTGGAGTCTCTAGTAACTCCACCTGCTTTGAACTACTCATGGTCTTGGTAGCTTCAATTTCACCTTCATGCTTGTTCTGATTAACCATAGCAGCCTCATCAAAAATCACATATCTGCTTACAACAAATTTCTTCTCATCTGGACACCAGAGTCGGTATCCCTTCATGCCAGTGCTAAAGCCCATAAACAGAGCTTTCTTTGCTCTTGGATCCAACTTGCTTTCCCTGACATGGTAGTAAGAACAACCAAATATGTGTAAATACTTGTAATCAGTACAAGGTTTACGATACCATACCTCCATGGGCGTTTTGCCCTCGTTCGCAGCAGCCGGCAACCGATTAATGAGATGACTTGCATAACTAATCGCCTCAGCCCAAAACGCCTTGCCTAATCCAGCATTAGACAACATACACCGAACTTTCTCAAGCAAAGTACGGTTCATACGACTCCGCCACCCCATTCTGTTGCGGTGTCTCCCTAACCGTGAAGTGCATCACAATACCCTCATCTTGACAAACTTTCAAGAAAGGATCAGACTTATATTCACCACCATTGTCTGATCTAGAGTCTTGATCTTTCGACCGCTTTGCGTTTCAATCATCTTTTTCCACTTCAGGAATATCTTCAAGACTTCATTTTATGCTTCATGGTGTACACCCATATTCTTCTAGAGAAGTCATCAACAAAGGAGACAAAATAATGGTTACCTCCCCAAGATGCATTCTTAGAAGGTCCCCAAACATCAGTGTGAACATAATCTAGAGTGCCTTTAGTGTAGTGAATAGCGGTATCAAATTTCACTCTAGTTTGCTTACCAAGCACACAGTGTTCACAAAATTCCAATTTGCATGCCTTTGCACCCTTCAATAAGCCTTGCTTCACCAATCCTTGCAACGCTTTTTCACCAGCATGCCCAAGACGCATATGCCATAACCTCGTGGTGTCTGTGCTATCTGCGTCGCAGCTTCAGTGACAGCTGCTCCACCAATAACTGTACTCCCCTGGAAGAAATACAAGTTATTTCGTCTTGTACCTTTCATCACCACCAGTGCCCCGTACACAGCTTTAAGAACTCCACCCTCCATGGTGATCTTAAGACCCTTGGATTCCAAAGCGCCCAATAAGATGAGATTCTTCTTCATATCCGGTACATACCGAACTTCACTCAATTCTCTCAACTGTTCCATCATGCATCTTCAAACAGATTTTGCCTATCCCTTGTGTTTTGCAGGCATTATTATTGCCCATCAAAACAACTCCACCATCCAGCTCCTCGAAGCTAGAAAACCATTCCCGAATGGGACACATATGATAGGTGCAACCTGAATCCAAAATCCACTCCTCGGAGTGACCATCGCAGAGATGAACTAGCCAAAGCAAACTCGAAATCATCATCTGCAACATTTGCTTCAGAACTCGCTTTCTCCTTCTCTTTGTTCTTCAATTTGGGGCAGTCTTTCTTCCAATGACCCTTTTGGCGACAAAAGGCACATTCATCTTTAGCAGGAAACTTCCCTCGTGACTTTGAACGATTTTCCCCGCTTCCCAGATTTTCTTTCCTCTGTTCGACCCCTTGCAACCAGTGCATCGGTTTGTGGATTTTGAGTCTTCAATTCCTTCTTACGACACTCATGATTCACCAACGCCGCAGACACCTCCTCAAGTTTCACCTCGGATTTTCCATACAACAAAGTAGTTGTCAAATGATCATAATCATCAGGCAATGAATTTAACAAACATAGTGCCTTATCCTCGTCAGGAATTTTCACATCAAGGTTTGCTAAATCAGCAAGTATTTTATTATAATCATTGAGGTGTTCGTGCATAGAAATACCTGAACGATATTGAAATTGGAAGTGTCGCTTCTTCAAGAAGAGCCGATTTCCTGCGCTCTTGGTCATATACTTCTCCTCCAATTTCGTCCAAAACTCCTTAGCAGAAGTTTCCTTCATATACGGGTATTTCAACTCCTTATCAAGGAACGATCGAATAGCAGCACAAGCATGAAGATTAATTCGCGTCCACTGCTTGTCATCAATATCTTCTGGTTTATCCTCCAGAACCATATCCAACTCTTGTTGATACAACACATCCATAACTTCACATTGCCACATACCAAAATTATTAGAGCCATTGAATTTATCAACCTCTAACCTTGTAGTAGCGATAGGATGTCTATTGGATGTAGGTGCCGACGAAGACGATGTCGACTCCTTCTCCTTCACAAGTTCGTCTTTATCTCCAGCCATCTACTCTGCACTGTCACTTCACAACTGTTTCACGTCTTTACTATTCACCACCCCAGACTGGAGCTCTGTCCACTTGTTGTGCGAGTCCTGGTTTTGGTTTTTTCGGCGAGTTCCTTTTTGGGGTTTTTTTTTTTTTTTTTTTCTTGGTGGGGCCGGACCATTTGTTCCTTGCCTGGGTGTGTGCGCTCACTATTCATTTGTTGGCTCTTGGTGGTCCCTCCCTTTTGCCTCTGTGCTTTCTCTGGGTCTCCGCTCTTTTCTCTCCATGGGCTTTCATTTGCTCAGCTTTTTCACAACATTCTCAACGCGAAAGCATCAAGAACGTTCTTACGTTTGGAGGTGATCCACTGCATTCCAGCATAGCAACCCCAAGAGCGGACATGAGAACTCCAAACCAAGTACGAGTGGGTATGATTGCTCCCAGCATGCCATCAAGCAAAGGTACCACAATAACCTGTTCAAGTTAGCAAGAGAATCATGAAATTATTGATCTAACAAAATTTTCACAATTTTTGTCCATGCAGCATGCAAAGAGAATTATGAAAGTTATTGAGTAAAATCATATGAGATGTGTATATATGTATTGAAGAAAGAAGAGTACTTGTGGTCTACAAAGTTTGAGCTTACTGTGAAGAGAGAATAAACGATGCACGACCGGCATCAGATGTAAGCAATCCAAGTGCCTCAAGAAGGTACCCTAGACTGATCCAGGAACCCCTACTCCATCCCTGCATTGCGGGTCTGGACATCATCTCGTGATCGGAACACAAATGGCAGAAATGGGATGGCTGACATGACAAATCGCACTGCTGAGAAGGCCGCTGGGTCCATAATAGCTTCAACTTCTTTGATAACTGGAATGTCACTTGCTGCAGTTTAAATCAGCATATACCTCAGAAATTTGTGGCTTTAGAATTTCAACATGTTAAATTACAACAACATTTGACAACGTTATCAAACAGGCATTTGATAGATTTTTGTTACATGATATCACTAAGTTGTACTGCATTTGTTGAATCAAACCAATTAGCTACATTAAAAGGAACCCATTACTATATAATGCTTTTAGCAGGTGAAGTTGCTTTTCATATCTTGGAAGTTTGTAACAAGACAAATTGCTCATGGAAAAGATACATACCATAGACAATTGTGATGAAATTGAGCAAGATTATACTCCTCATCTTCTTGGATGCAAAGAAAACCTTTTGCCACAAAGGTCGTTGCTTTCTTGGTCCTCCTTGTTGCTATTCTTGATCTTCTTTCGATCAGATGGTTTGCGATCATCACTATGTATAACTGAGAAAGTCCCATCCTTGGTTCTTTGTATTTCAAGAGATTTTTTGTTTGTTATGTTACCTTTCTGAGATGTTGAAGACCAAGAACAGCCAGAAGAAGAAGAAAATGTTGTTGATGAAGTTGAGATGGGGTCTCATGAACAAGTGATGAAACGTTGACGTTTCCTGGAAATGGTGGAGGAGAAGAGGAGCATGGAGGTGTGGCTATAGTAGCTTGAAATTTTCGAAGCGAGAGTCAGTTGTTGTCCTGCATATTGTTGATGATGGGCAGGCCATGTTGGAAATTGGCTCAAATGTAGAAGAATTTTTTGAGTTGCCCATGTGAGTCAAAGTTAGTTGCCCATGTGAGTAAATGTTGGCTTACTATGAGGTCAAAAAGGGTGGATTGTTTGGTAGCCATCCATTGGTAAGTTTGGTAGCCAACAAATGAATAGTTGAAGCTTGCATTCACACTCTTGCATTTTTGGCTATAAATTGGAAGCAAATTGTTCCATTTGAAGCATCCCACCAAGTATTGAGTAGAAGAGAAAAAATAGCAAGAAAGGCATCTTGCCAAAGAGAGAAACATTTCTCTCTAATTGTTCTTTGCTTTGTATCATTGTTTTCTCTTCAATTGTTGTGAGAGTGAGACTTGGGTGTATTTGGGGCTTTGGGTTTTCTTGAGTGATAAACACTTTGTATACTCTCTTTGATTATAGTGAATTACTCCGTCGTCTCCAAACTGGATGTAGGCATTGCCGAACCAGTATAAATCTTGGTGTTCTTGTTGGTGTTGTTTTGTGTTCCATTTATCTCCTGCCAGTTGTTGTTTATTTTTCACTCACAATTGGTTGACGCTTCCGCACAACAAGTGGTATCAGAGCTCCAGTTTTCGTCTGGGTTTCGTAGGAGTGAAAAATTTGTGTCCAGCTACAGTTCCGTGAATAGTGTCGGCACTCCCGTGAACAGTGAACTGCTACAGTCGTGAACAGTGCTGTATTGGTGAACAGTGCCGGATTTGATGGCTGGAGATAAAGACGAACTTGTGAAGGAGAAGGAGTCGGCATCGTCATCGTCGACACCTGCATCCAATAGACATCCAATTGCTACTACGAGGTTAGAGGTTGATAAATTTAATGGCTCTAATAATTTTGGCATGTGGCAATGTGAAGTTATGGATGTGTTGTATCAACAAGAGTTGGATATTGTTTTGGAGGATAAACCCAAAGAAATTGATGATAAGCAGTGGAAGAGACTTAATCTTCATGCTTGTGGCTCTATTCGATCATTCCTTGATAAGGAGTTGAAATACCCGTATATGAAGGAAACTTCTGCTAAGGAGTTATGGACGAAATTGGAGGAGAAGTATATGACCAAGAGCGCAGAAAATCGGCTCTTCTTGAAGAAGCGACTCTTCCAATTTCAATATCGTTCAGGTATTTCTATGCACGAACACCTCAATGATTATAATAAAATACTTGCTGATTTAGCAAACCTTGATGTGAAAATTCCTGACGAGGATAAGGCACTATGTTTGTTAAATTCATTGCCCGATGATTATGATCATTTGACAACTACTTTGTTGTATGGAAAATCCGAGGTGAAACTTGAGGAGGTGTCTGCGGCTTTGGTGAATCATGAGTGTCGTAAGAAGGACCAGAAGACTCACAATTCACAAACCGAGGCACTAGTTGCAAGGGGTCGAACAGAGGAAAGAAAATCTGGGAAGCGGGGAAAGTTTCCTGCCATAGACGAATGTGCTTTTTGTCGCCAAAAGGGTCATTGGAAGAAAGACTGCCCCAAATTGAAGAACAAAGAGAAGGAGAAAGCGGATTCTGAAGCAAATGTTGCAAAATCTGGAGATGATGATTTCGAGTTTGCTTTGGCTAGTTCATCTCCTGCGATGGTCACTCCGATGAGTGGATTTTGGATTCAGGTTGCACCTATCATATGTGTCCCATTTGGGAATGGTTTACTAGCTTCGAGGAGCTGGATGGTGGAGTTGTTTTGATGGGCAATAATAATGCTTGCAAAACACAAGGGATAGGCAAAATCTGTTTGAAGATGCATGATGGAACAGTTGGAGAATTGAGTGATGTTCAGGATGTACCGGATATGAAGAAGAATCTCATCTCATTGGGCGGTCTGGAATCCAAGGGTCACAAAATCACCATGGACGGTGGAGTTCTTAAAGCTGTGTACGGAGCACTGGTGGTGATGAAAGGTACAAGAAGAAATAACTTGTATTTCTTGCAGGGGAGTACAGTTATTGGTGGAGCAGGTTGTCACTCAAGCTGCTGACGCAGATAGCAGCAGACACCACGAGGTTATGGCATATGCGTCTTGGGCATGCTGGTGAAAAAGCGTTGCAAGGATTGGTGAAGCAAGGCTTATTGAAGGGTGCAAAGGCATGCAAATTGGAATTTTGTGAACACTATGTGCTTGGTAAGCAAACTAGAGTGAAATTTGATACCGTTATTCACCACACTAATGGCACTCTAGATTATGTTCACACTGATGTTTGGGGACCTTCCAAGAATGCACTTTGGGGAGGTTGCCATTATTTGGTCTCCGTTGTTGATGACTTCTCTAGAAGAGTATGGGTGTACACCATGAAGCGTAAAGATGAAGTCTTGAAGATATTCCTGAAGTGTAAAGAGATGATTACGCAAAGCGATCGAAAGATCAAGACTCTCAGATCAGACAATGGTGGTGAATATAGGTCTGATCCTTTCTTGAAAGGTTGTCAAGATGAGGGTATTGTGAGGCACTTCACGATTAGGGAGACATTGCAACAAAATGGGGTGGCAGAGCGCATGAACCGTACTTTGCTTGAGAAAGTTCGGTGTATGTTGTCTAATGCTGGATTAGGCAAGGCGTTTTGGGCTGAGGCAATTAGTTATGCAAGCCATCTCATTAATCGGTTGCCGGCTGCTGCGAACGAGGGCAAAACGCCCATGGAGGTATGGTCTGGTAAACCTTGTACCTGATTACAAGTATTTACACATATTTGGTTGTTCTGCTTACTACCATGTCAGGGAAAGCAAGTTAGATCCAAGAGCAAAGAAAGCTCTATTTATGGGCTTTAGCACTGGCATGAAGGGATACCGACTATGGTGTCCAGAATGAGAAGAAATTTGTTGTAAGCAGATATGTGACTTTTGATGAGACTGCTATGGTTAATCAGAACAAGCATGAAGGTGAAATTGAAGCTACCAAGACCATGAGTAGTTCAAAGCAGGTGGAGTTACTAAAGACTCCAGTTGTTCCAGGAAGGTCTGATGTTACAGACACTAGTCCTAGTTGATTCTGATGAAGAGGACAAAGATGATGAAGAGGAGGCATCTACCCAAGAGCCTCCACAGCAACAAAATTGGGTGTATGCCAAGAAGATGGAATCCTTGGAAAAGGATAATGTAAGATTCGAAGCCAGATTGGTAGCTAAAGGCTATGCTCAGAAGGAAGACATTGACTACAATGAGGTATTTTCTCCGGTAGTAAAACATTCTTCCATTTGTATTTTGTTGGCTTTGGTTACGCAGTTTGACCTGGAGTTGGCTCAACTTGATGTCAAGACTGCTTTCTTACATGGTGATTTGGAGATCTATATGTCTCAGCCAGGTTTTAGTGTTGCTGGAAAGGAAAATTGGGTTTGTAAATTGCAGAAATCATTGTATGGCTTGAAGCTGTCTCCAAGACAATGGTACAAGCAATTTGATAGGTCGACGAAGCCAGTTTCGTTGTTCAAGTTTAAGCATTGCTTGGACTTGATTGAAATTCGTAAAATTTATTGATTGCCCTTTGGGGGATTGGGAGACGACTATTGGGAGTGTTACTATGAGAGTTTGTTACATGTTGAGCCAAGGTGGAGATTGTTGGAAATTGGCTCAAATGTAGAAGAATTTTTTGAGTTGCCCATGTGAGTCAAAGTTAGTTGCCCATGTGAGTAAATGTTGGCTTACTATGAGGTCAAAAAGGGTGGATTGTTTGGTAGCCATCCATTGGTAAGTTTGGTAGCCAACAAATGAATAGTTGAAGCTTGCATTCACACTCTTGCATTTTTGGCTATAAATTGGAAGCAAATTGTTCCATTTGAAGCATCCCACCAAGTATTGAGTAGAAGAGAAAAAATAGCAAGAAAGACATCTTGCCAAAGAGAGAAACATTTCTCTCTAATTGTTCTTTGCTTTGTATCATTGTTTTCTCTTCAATTGTTGTGAGAGTGAGACTTGGGTGTATTTGGGGCTTTGGGTTTTCTGAGTGATAAACACTTTGTATACTCTCTTTGATTATAGTGAATTACTCCGTCGTCTCCAAAACTGGAATGTAGGCATTGCCAAACCAGTATAAATCTTGTGTTCTTGTTGGTGTTGTTTTGTGTTCCATTTATCTCCTTCCAGTTGTTGTTTATTTTTCACTTATATTTGGTTGACGCTTCCGCACAACAGGCCATGTATGAGCTAAAGGACTCAAATAAATCTCTTAAATTCAAGCCATGGAAATGGAAGAGGAGAAGGAGCAAGATCTCTCTCTGTTTTCGTAGATTGAATTAAGGCCATGGAAGCAGAAAGTGGCATTTTCAGAGATTTATAATTAAATGGCATTTCAAACGAGTGGAGGTTCAGAGTGGAAAGTTGGATCCGGACAAAGAACGATATTTCTATCCAGGAGAGAATTCCAAACGTGTGGCACATGGGATTTTGTTTTGTGGTGGACGGTGGTCCAAAGTCTTCACTTCATACTCATAGATCATGTGAAACTAAAATATCGATATTTCTATCCATTATTATTGTTGTTTTGCTATAATTCTCTCCGTTTGTGAACATTTCCTCTTGCAAATGTTTCTCAAGTCAAGAAGAGAAGAAATAACAAAGTTACAGTTTAAAAATCCAAAGAAACTCGAAGCAAAGAGTCAAAATAAAAGGCAGTTAAATTTTATTACAAGCAAGCAGGGCTTCGTATATATATATATATAAAGGAAAACCAAATTCACCAGAGTCGCAGTGCATTGCACACTTAAACCAACTATTGCACTCATAGATAATAACAGTATGCAAAATGAACACCTTTATCACCTAATTATTGCTTGTATCATACGAAACAGCAAATTAGTCCAACACCTTCAGTTTTCAGGAGCAGTCCCAATCGCTTCGTCGTCTTCATATTCAACATCTTCTTCAACCGTGGCATCTTGGTATTGTTGGTATTCCGCAACAAGATCATTCATGTTACTCTCCGCCTCCGTAAACTCCATCTCATCCATTCCTTCTCCAGTATACCAGTGCAAGAAGGCCTTCCTCCTGAACATAGCCGTGAACTGTTCACTTACTCTCCTGAACATCTCTTGTATGGAAGTGGAATTCCCAATGAAAGTCGAAGACATGATAAGACCTTTTGGTGGGATGTCACAAACACTGGACTTGACATTATTCGGAATCCACTCAACAAAGTAGGAGGAGTTCTTGTTCTGCACATTCATCATCTGTTCATCGACTTCTTTGGTGCTCATTTTACCTCTGAACATGGCGGATGCTGTAAGGTAACGGCCATGGCGTGGATCAGCAGCACACATCATGTTCTTGCCATCCCACATTTGTTGTGTCAGTTCAGGGACGCTTAGAGCAGAGTATTGCTGTGATCCTCGAGATGTCAGAGGTGCAAATCCCACCATGAAGAAGTGTAGTCGAGGGAATGGGATTAAGTTCACCGCTAGCTTTCGGAGGTCTGAGTTCAGCTGACCAGGGAATCGCAGACAGCAAGTGACACCGCTCATAGTTCCCGAAATCAGATGATTCAAATCCCCAACTGAAACACACAACAAGAAATACATTTTAGTATTTAGGAACTAGCAACCCCAAATTAGGCCATTTCTATTTCAATTTCATAAGAAAACATTTGATCAAGCGTGGCCACAATCTTTATAATAATAAAAAGAAAGCTTTAGAATGATGGTAATTATGCTGCAATTACTTCAACAGCATTACATTGCAGAATTTGAAATGTGAAAGGTGCAATCAACTTACAGCTTGGGGTGGTGAGCTTGAGTGTCCTGAAGCAGATATCATAGAGAGCTTCATTGTCAAGGACCATACACTCATCCGCATTCTCAACCAGTTGGTGAACAGAAAGGGTGGCATTATAAGGCTCCACAACAGTGTCTGAAACCTTTGGAGATGGAAACACAGAGAAGGTGAGCATCATTCGGTCCGGGAATTCTTCTCTGATCTTTGATATGAGCAGAGTTCCCATTCCAGACCCAGTTCCACCTCCTAGTGAGTGACATACTTGAAATCCTGCATCAACAAGTTAAAGAGGCTAAAATCTCACTCACATCTCAGTGACTTAATTGAAACACTACAATGAGTTTAGCATCTCAGAAACCAAATCCAATCTAGCTATAATGCTATTTCTATTTGTTCCCTGAAAAATCAAGATTGTCTTTGAATTTGTACTATGTCATGCCTGGACAAAAATTTAAAATCCATCCTTGAAAAATGAAATGTGTCTCTTTCATCTGAATAAGAAAATTAAATAAACAGTCCTTTTGATTATAACTGGTTTATGGTCAATCTTAACAATGCCACCTAGCTTGTCAACTTGCTGAGGAAGATTACATAAATCTTGTTGGTGATGTGAAGCACTAATCATATTACCATCCAATTAATCAGAAACCAAACTGGTTTCATTTACAGAGACTGCCCTGTTATGAAAGCATGTGAAGCATGAAAATAAATCACAAACCAAACTGGTTTCATTTACAGAAACTGCCCTGTTATGTAAGTATGTGAAGCATGAAAATAAATCAGAAACCAAACTGGTTTCATTTCATATAAAATGTGAGAATCAAATTCATTCCTTTCCCCCACTGGAATTCTGACCAAGTAAATAAATCAGATTAAATCATACAATTTTTATCATTTGAAATAATTTTTAAAAACTTGAATTCAAACTATACCTTGCAAGCAGTCACAGTTCTCAGCTTCTTTCCTAACAACATCGAGCACCGAATCAATGAGCTCAGCGCCTTCGGTGTAATGGCCTTTGGCCCAATTGTTGCCGGCACCCGACTGCCCGAAGACAAAGTTATCGGGCCTGAAAATCTGGCCATAGGGTCCGGCCCGGATGCTGTCCATGGTGCCCGGCTCAAGGTCCATGAGCACCGCCCGGGGCACGTAACGGCCGCCGCTGGCTTCGTTGTAATAAACATTGACCCTCTCTAACTGAATATCGGTGTTCCCGGTGTACTGGCCGGTGGGGTCTATGCCGTGCTCGTCGCACACAACCTCCCAGAACTTGGATCCTATTTGGTTCCCACATTGCCCTCCCTGGATGTGCAGAATCTCTCTCATTTTGGCTTATGGTACAGGGGCAGAATGGGGAAGATGCGGATTTATAATATAACTACCAGCGACTCTTTCAAAGGAAAGGGAAACGTTATTTTTGGAGGGAAGGGGTAGTGGTAGTTATTTATACCGAGGGAAGGGGGATGATCCAACGGTTGTGATTGAGTACGTGATGGAGAGTGGGGGGTTGGTTTGTTAATTTTGGAACGTGAATGGTTGCCATTTGGGTTTGTTTCATTCAGTATCGCCGGCTTAACAGGGCCATGATCATTTTCTTAATTTCACAAGGCAAATATATTTTATGTTATAAATAAATATATGCTTTTTGCTCATTACCCCCATCACATCGTTACCGACTAGGCTCAACCCAAAATGGCGTTTCCTCTGTTGTTTTCATTTTCATATGTTTGACTTTGATTTTCACACGAACACTATCTTTGAAGTTTTGAGTTTTGTAATGGGGCTTCATTTGTTGGTAGCCGAATTGGCCTTCCTACTACTTATTGGGCCAAGAATTCTATAATTAGGGCTTTATAAAATTGGTTAGCCGTTAGTTAGCATAATCCAATTATTAAGAGATAAAATATCATCTAAGGGCTATATATAAAAACTCTCACTATAAAATGACTCCTTATTGGGCATCTTTGCAAGAAAAGTCCATTAAACCAGTTGTTGGGCTTCCCTTCATCTCTCTTTTCTCGAGCATGGCTTGACAATGACAATTATATCATTGTTGGTCTCGTTCATCGTTGGTCGACTGATGTGGAACATATATAAAGCATTATTATTATTTTTACTATAGCGATAGTCTAAATTATAATAGAGGGCTTTTTAACACACATGCCCACAACTAAAGATGTCATGGGGACTTGAACTTGAGCTTTCTTATCTATAAGTCAAGGGCCTATTTCATTGGGTTAGACCTTGTTGGCATATAAAATAGTTAATATGCAAGGCTAGTTGGTGCACATATTAATAATATTATATATATATATATATAAAGCAAAAGGCAGATAATGATGAAACATTCAAAATACCAAAAAAAATTTTTAGTTAATGCAAACATTAAGAATTAAAATTATTAATTAAATGAGGATAATATGGTAAATTCATATTTTTCATATTAAATTTTTTTAAAATTAAAAGAAAAATCAAATAATGAATCATCTTTTTATGGAACACAATTACGCATTATATTTTTTAATTCTAAAATAATTTTTTATTTTTTATTTATAAAAAAAGACATCTCGCGAAGCGGAAGCGCGTGCGAAGGCCTAGTAATTATTAATCCTGATCTTGACTGGGCTGATAAGTGCCATCAATAAAGGCCACATATGTAAGGCCTATTTAGAGAAGGGATACCTAAACGGGCTCAGCATAAGAATTTGAGCTTGTAAAAGCAATTAATTAAATCCTCGGAGGCCCAGAACCTGGCTTTCTGTAACACTAATTATATTATATTTGCCCTACCAAAATGTCAACATGTTCGACAAGAATACTTGTTAAACATTCGTAGCTGCTGCTGCTGCTGCTGCTGGGCGATTTACATACTGTTAACCGGATAATAGTGCAAACTAAAATAACAGCAGATGCCTTGACCAATCATTCGTTTTTATGTTTATTTTTTAGTGTGAAGGGGGCAAAAGCCCCAACGGAGACTTTCTCTTTTCTCTTTTCCTGTGAGTAGAGATGACAACACATTCTTTAGACCCTTTACAGTTATTGGAGTTACCTTCCTAAAATCCTAGACCATCATCGTATTGTTGAATTTCAGAAATAAAAAAAAAGAGAGAGTGAGAGAGGTTTGATTTGACTCGCGTCGTCCTATTTTCATTTTGATATAGAATACTGGTATTTTGCATGTGAATGCATACATTTCATTTTCATTCAGTATATCCATATGCATACAGTACATATAGTAGCTAGAGATTGCAGAGAAGTAGGGCCTGTAACCAACAAAAAGATAAAAATGAATAATGAAACAATTATATGAATATGATATATGGGTTTGAAATCCGAGAGAGAGAGAGGGTGCAGTGCAGTAGTGAGTGCACTCGATAATTGAGTCATTCCATCATAATGAGAGTGGAAGGGCTTATGTGTATGTATATGTATATATCTTGAAGATAAATATATATAGAGCAACTGGGGGGTGAAACTCAAAGCTGCGTATTTCTTTTTTCCCCCAACAGCAGCAGCAGCAGCAGCAGCAGCAGCAGCTTAATTGCCCAGCATGCAGGACATGGACTCAGATATGGACCCGGAAACTATTCAATCCAATTGAATTCATTAATAAATAGTAGGTGGCAGGAAGCAGAAGGCAGGAGGCAGGAGGCAGGAGGAAGGAAGGAAGATTCCAAATAAGCAAGCTTAGCTCTATACACGGTAAATTTAGCAGCACGTAAAGTAAAGGTATCGGTGCATTCTCATTTTAACATTTACATATCCGACAGCCCAAAAAGACAAATCACATGCACATAGAATTGACATGTGTACGCGGGAGCATCACATATAGAACAAAACAAATTTTATATATAGAATATGATTGGACAGTGGAGAGTATAATGGGATTGGATATCAAATCTGTTGGGCAAGTGAAAGCTAGCTAGCTATCTAGGTTAAAATAAGAAAAGGGAATGCCATGCAAGATAAAAGAGGATCCGTACCTACCTACATTATTAAATCTGGCAGCTGAGACAGAAATAGGAGCAAGCAATATGTTTATTGTCTTTGTGGTAACTTGTATAAGTAAATCGGCTCGTTTGGTGTCTAGTATTTGATTGGATATAATAACTTCTTATGATTTAAAGAAGAAATGAAATTTTTTTGACCAAATTGAAGATATGGATTACTCGTGAAGTAGGATACTAATTAACACCTTATAACTTATTCCTCAGAATCCTCCAAAATGGAAAATTATTCACTTATACCTTCATTTCCTTCTTTAACATGCCTTAAATTTAAATTTGTAACTTATCCAATCCAATATTAGGCACCAAATGAAGTGTTTAAGTGTGTGTGTGGCAATGTAGCAATGTGGGAAGGGAAGCATGGATGGATGGAGCTTGAGCTTATAGTATAGTATAGTACAGTAGTATATATGCCGACAAGAGAAAAGGGTGAGATTAATTGAGGGGAGCAGGGCAGAGCAGAGAGGGAGAGGGAGGGAGGCAGGCAGGCAGTTCGGATTGAGAATAAGTGTGAAAGGCACGAGACGTGAAGAGAACAATAAATGAGCAAGAGAGAGAGAGAGAGAGGGGAAACGGGTGGAAAGGGAAAAGAGGAGGGTGATGAGGCTTATGATAACCCTCATGATCGTCACGTCGTTTTTCATTTGCTTCTCCCGATGTCCTCCCAGAATTCCACGCTTCCTCTCTCTCCCTCTCATCTCTCTCTGCTTTTGTTTTCTTTTTTCCTTCGTCCGTTCTCTCTCTCTCTCTCTCTCTCTCTCATAGTCGTTCTCTTTCTAAATTAAATAATATATTGTATAGGGCGCCTAGTCAACCTCGTGTCTTGGCTCACTTTGTTGTTCCGTATTAAACCAACACTATAATTTCAGACCAGAAAAAAACACACAACACTATACTATAGTATTCTCTCTCTCTCTCTTCTCTCTCCCTCCCTCTCTTTGAATTCCATATAGTAAATGTGACAGCAAGCTAGTGATCAATCCCCATCTCTGAATGTCTGAAACTCAAATATTACATCACTGATTCAGCTCAACTAACCCATTTTCAACAATACCGTCTCTCTTTCTCTCTCCCTTTCTCTTTAATCGCATCAATATATGCCAAATATAAACCATGCCTACTATGTCTATATGAGGCAGCTAGGCAACACCCTATTTTAAATCCCCATCATCCATCCATCTCCCAATTCTCCGTCACTCCCAACAGCAACAGTAGTAGTAGTAGTAGTAGTAGTACACCCACTCCAATTCCCACAATACCTTGCTGCATGCTAGTTTTCCCATTTTTGTAACTCCACCATCATTCTTCATACCACATCACAACATTACCTCAAATCGGAAACGATTTCAAGCTACCTAGGCTACCATATCACTCATTTTATAATTAGTTACTACTACCTCCCCTTGTTCTTGTTATCTTGTTCTTGTTCCCTTAACATATATACACTTACTTATATGTCTATATTCACCTTTTAAGGCCATTATATACCTTGGGATTCTGAGAGAGAGGGTGGGTGACACAGAAAGAGAGAAGTAAGTAGAGCCTAGCTCTTGGCTACTTGCTTATATTTTCACTGTGTTCATCAATCAAAATGTGGATGATGGGTTATAACGAGAGTGGGCATGCTGATTTCAACATGCCTGATTCTTTCAACGGTCGGAAGCTTCGGCCTCTCATTCCACGGCCACTCGTGCCATCTGCTAACAACGCCACTTCTTCAGTCACCGCTGCAACTCCTCCTTGTTTAAACGGAATTCATGGCGTCTCTCATGATTTCTTCACTCAGTATCACCATCTCGCCGGTATATATATATATATATATATATATATATATATATAGCATTAGTTAGCTAGCTACCTAATCGTCCCTTTGATCTATTTTTGCCTTTTGAATTTGTTTTTTGTCGTACGTGTTTGTTTGAGTAGTGTTAATTAATATATTTGTTGCAGCTATGGCTGAACAAAACAAGAGATCAGAGTTCATCAACACACCGCAAGTGGTGGTGAGCTCAAGATGGAACCCAACTCCGGAGCAGTTGAGGGCTCTGGAAGAATTGTACAGACGAGGGACTCGAACCCCATCGGCTGAGCAAATTCAGCACATCACAGCGCAGCTTCGAAAATATGGAAAGATAGAGGGGAAGAATGTGTTCTATTGGTTCCAAAATCATAAGGCCAGAGAAAGGCAGAAACGTCGCCGTCAGATGGAATCATCCGTGCCCTCTGCCCAACCAGATCACGAAATATCATTGTCATCCACAGATCATCAAAAGAAAGAATCATTAGGTACTGATCATGAAACCCAACGTTTCCACATTATACTATGATATTAGTAATTCACTAGCTAGAATGTTTTTGTTTTATTTATGTATGTATGTTTTAGAAGGAAAGTAGTTAGTTAGAGATGTTTGTTTGTTTGCTTGAACTTTGATTTGTGTGGCCATTTCCATTAACTCTTTTTTTTTTTTCTGTTGCTTAATAATTAGCAAGCTAGGATATGTTTTTATTGATATATATATATATATATATATATATATATATACATATTATGTATTGGTAGCTTTGAATAATATAAATAAAATCCGTTATATAATATTCGAATTGTTTGTTGTTTGGGAATTGAGTTGAGAGATATGGATCGATGCATGTTGTAAAGTCGTATTCTTTTTGTTTTTCTTTATGTCCACACACTACAGGGGCAAGTAGGACAAGGTTTGAAGTTGAACAGACCAAGAACTGGGCACCCTCTACAAACAGCAGTACAACTCTTGCAGAGGTCTATTATTATTTCAATTCCTCTCTCTCTCTCTCTCTCTCTCTCTCTCTCATTTGCTTTTATTTGTCTATCTTTCTTCGTATATTGAAATTTGGTATTGGTACCCTTTGTCGTCCTTCTATCAACTACTTGGAATTCCTCAAATCAAAACTCTCTAAACAAAGTAGTCTTATGATTAGTAAATAAATAGCAACTAGGCAGCTCAGATAATTTGCATATGATTATATCATCATCATATTGACTTTTGACTTTAAATTAAAGATTGATGAGGGAAAAGCAATACTCTGCACATAAGTTGTAAAAAGAAAGATAGATATAGAGAGGAGATACTTGTATTGTATTGTATTGTATATTGTAATGTGTAGTTTGTATGGAAGAAAAGGAAGCAAAGGGCTATGGGTAGCAAAGGTAGCTACTAACAAAAGCTTTGTTTGTTGGGAAATGAAAAGGGTCTAAAAGCTGCCATTCCTTCCTTTCTGTCGGGGCTGCTGTTATGAAGCTTAGCTGGGGTTTTGGGTCTTGTGCTTATACATTCAAGTCATTTGCCCACAGACCATACTTGTGATTGGAGCACCCATGCACTTCTCTGGTCTGATATATGTTCTATAGAAATGAGCACCCTGGCTTAGGATTGGTACCAAAAAAACAACGCTAACCCTATACATTTTGGCTTGGATTTCACATGATGAACCATATCATCATATGTGCCTTGGCCTTGGATTAATTTGAATATCAGTTGGTAGTACCATGGGTTTGTTGTGTCCTTGTTGAATGCTTTAAAGAAAAGAAAAAAGGAATTGGCTTTGATATATCAGATCATGAGTTTTCATGCATGCTATGCTAGGCCTTTATGTATATAATAATAATAAAAAAATGAATGTACATGTATATTGAAATGGCTTTGATGATGGGTCAGGAATCTGTTTCAATACAAAGGGCAGCAAAAGCAGCAGTGGCAGCAACAGAGTGCAGGACGGATGGATGGATCCAATTCGATGAAGAAGAATTGCAGCAAAGAAGAAACTTTGTAGAAAGGAATGCCACTTGGCAGATGATGCAGTTGTCCTGTCCTCCTCCTCCTTCTCCTCTTCCTCCTCAGTACCCTCATCCTCCCACCCACCTCATAATAAACACCCCTACTTGTTGTACTGCTAACTCAAATAGTACTAATAATTTAACAAGCAGCAGGGCAAGCAGGGCAGCAACAGTAAGAACAATGGACCAAAGGCTCATTAAGGGTCATGATCTCAGCATCCTTCTAACACCTTACTCATCAATGTCAGAAGAATCTGGTTTTATTAACTTTAACCAGCCAAACCACAACACCAACGTTGAACAGGATCATGGCTGTGGGGAATCTCAAACCCTTCAACTCTTTCCACTTCGAAGTGGCCATGCCAATGCCAATGCCAACCTCGAAAAGGATCGAGCAGAGCTGTCGGCTAACTTCAGTAGTGCTCAGCCTTACCCTTTTTTTGAGTTTCTTCCCTTAAAGAACTAATTAGTTTACTAACCATGCACTTAATTATCTGCTATATATATATGATATGTAAGATGATGGCATGGGAGATTTTATTATTATTTTATTGGAAAAGTAGAAGTGTTTTTTATTTATTAGTTGTTGTTGTTGATGTTACAGATTATTTCATTTTCATGGGAGTTGTGTTGTGTAATGGTAAATGGCAATGGCAATGGAAAATGGTATCGAAGGAAGAAGGTTGCCTTAAAATGCATCTAGACCATGTTGGTCGAATCAATGCAAAACTAACATTAAAGCATATTGCAGCGGTTTAATGTCCATCCACACAAACGGACCTTGTTTAAGTAAATATATGTGTCATGTGATTTTGCATGCATGCATGTGTGGATATATTCATGACTCATCATGAGACAGAAAATATAAAGAGTTCAGAGTTGGGTTGGGGTCCTCGAATGATGGGATTCGAAATATAAGTGGATGCATATGAAATTATGCATGGGAGGGAGAGACTAGAGAGACTAGAGAGACTAGAGAGTTTGATGTTGATATCAGAGAGAGAGAGAGAGAGAGATGGGAATTGTATTTGTATTGATTAATTAATTCGATGTGAAACCTGGATTGATGTTGAAGTGACGAAGAATATAGGTTCGAGAGTTGTTTTGTTGTTTTGTTACAAATTTAGCAAATGATATGGTAATGATGTGATGCACACATTCCATACATTTAATAGTTGCCTACTACTTCCTACTTTGAAAACGAATCCAGGACCATCCTTCTGACCCAAGAAGAAACAAAAACTCTTAAACAATTGAAATTGTACTACATTACTGCACTGCATTTCAAACAAAAAATTTCCAAACTCACTAACACACGTCACAGATGAAATAAAACCCTAGTCTTGATAACAGAATCTAAAATAATGTGCCCCAAGCCAAGGGTTTTGAAGCAAAATGGGATCCAGCCACCACTAACTAAGATCAAAGCAACTGATATGAAACTTCTTTCTTTAATCATATTGTCTCCTAATTGAATGCAAAATTACGGTGCAATAGTAGCAACTGGGAAAGTTGTCAAACCAAAGTCGCTGTTTAGATCCACAGACTTCCCTTGCTCTTTTACCTCTTCATGTCTTAATTTCTGAAAGCAAAGTTGTTTGATCAAACGTGGATTTGTGATATCCATCCATTCCATATGTACTTTTTGTATTCATTTTAAGTTGTTTGATCAATCATCATCATGGATCATATGGACGTATGGACGGATGGATGGATGGATGGATGGATGGATGGATGGGAGGTTCAAAGTTTAATTCAAATGATTTCAATTGTCTTCATTGAGCTAGATGCGGATTCATTTTTAGATTATCTTTAAAACGAGAGATTTCTTCATGTAGAATTATGGTCAAGGGACATACGTACTGTGTGTGCGGTCATCAATGGCGGACCTAAGAACTTTTATAGAGATGGGCTAAATTTTGTTTTGGAAGATTTATTACAGCGGTTGTTCGAACATTGGTGCTTCTTAGCACCATCAAAGCATAGACAAACAGATAAATAAAACTGTAAAAACTGGACCACAATCTCTCCAATCCAAAGACCTGTCAACTTAATTAATTAACATTTATCACCATCAACAGCAGCTGCTTCAGATTACTTTGTATTCACGTGTGAGAGAAAAATAAACAACAAAGGAAAATACAGTATTTGGCTAAAAAGTTTTCTTTCTCTGGATTTAATTACAGCTAGAGAGCTAGCTAGCGTACCTTGAGATTTCACAACCCCCATTGAAGCCTACCTAACATGTGCATGCTACATCATATTTGACTGATGTTGAAACTTTATCAGGTTTATAAAGGTGAGGTGATGAGAAAGAAAAAAGCAAATATTTAATAGGTATATTATTGAAGGATTTTGAGCGTCTGCTGACTTCTGATAAAAATATTTTATATATACAATAAGAGAGACAAGTAGAAAGGGTGAGGATTGTATTGTCTGTGCATGCAGGGATATGTAAATAATATATGTTACGTTTTGTTGGTATCTCATGACAAGCAAGCATAGTAATAGAGAGTTGCAGAGAGAAGAAAGAGGGAAGAGGGGACAAACCGACTTATTATAGCTTTAGAAATTACAACAGGCGCAGCGCAGTTGTACTAGATATATATCATCAATATGCTGCTTGACAAGCATGCGGATTTGCAGCTGGGCGTCATTCATTATTATCATTCAAAATTAATAACAATATTAATAATAATATTTGGAAGATGAGATAGATAATATATATCACGTTCATTTGGCGATGGGTTCCTCCTCGGCAATAAGCGCGTCGTCCTTTTTGTTTTTCTTTCTTCCTTTTGAGCTCCCTTTTCATTGTTTGACACCTTGTCTGTGTTGGTACTTTCTACAGTCTCTGTGGTTTACAGACCCATACGATTTTCCACACATACAATGATACAACTCAACATATATACATGTGTCTGTCTTTCATGCATGCAAATTGCAAAATGCAATCTCTGCTTTCTTTTTAATCTCATACCTTGAAATTAGGAGTTTTGACAGTTGAGTGAGTCAAATGCAAATGCAGCAGCAGCTTAACATGGTCTAAAGAGAAAGATAGTCAAATTTATATACAGTATATATAAGGTCCTCATCTGGTTCTCTGTCTTAAATGTCTTTGTTATGTAGAGAGAGAGAGATACAGATTCCTATAATTAAGAAAATTTTGAAGCTCAAGTCACAGAGAATTTATAGTCACATCACATCAATAATATTGATAGTCAATACAAACCAAGGCATAGGGCAGGCAGATATTAAAAAAGCAAAATGATGACAAGAATAACTGAGCATATGATATACTTATTAAGTTGTTTGTTATGAATTGATAAACAAAAACAACAAGGAGCGTATACATACGCTTTGCTCATTACATATATGCCTAATGGTCCTGAGGTCAAATATACCATGCATGTATATCGTGCAACGAATGAAACCATGTCTATAAAACTAAGACTCTGTCAGAACAGTACAAATTTTACAGACACCAAACTGTGTTTTAACTCTCCTTTCGGACCTTTCCTTGAAGATTCTCCACCACCATCAAATGGGAAACCAAATTTAAATGCATTATGCATTGCTAGCTAGCTATATATACGTACTGAAAGCTTTGCTTGTCTATCTCATGTACTAAATGGTCCCCTTCCGTTGTATATTCTGATCATATATCATGTATCTTTGCGTGTGCGTGTGTGTGTCATTCCATTCAAATTCAGTAGCCAGTTTTGGACCAAATATATGTGTGTGATGTCAAAACATAGAGAATATTGAGAGGAGATAGTGGAAAGTGTAGAGAGAATGAGAGTTGTGGAATATTTTCTGATTTTCACTTATGCATTCATTACTTACAATCAACACATATATATACAAATTCCTAAGACATTAGTCAAGCCCCCCAAGTTAGGCAACCAACCTAGTTAGGCAACCAAACTAATTAGGCAACCAAACTAGTTAGGCAACCAACCTAGTCAAGCCCTCCAAGTTAGACAACCAACCTAGTTAGGCAACCAAACTAATTAGGCAACCAAACTAGTTAGGCAACCAACCTAGTCAAGCCCCCCAAATATTGTAGGTGCCAAACATTATTTGACTACATAATTAACACATTAATTGACTATTGCTAACACTCCCCCTCAAGTTGGTGCATAGATATCACCAATGCCCAACTTGATCAGTGAGTTGTGGAATACTCTGCTAGAAACAGCTTTTGTTAATATATCTCCCAGCTGGTCTTCGGACTTGACAAACGGAAGCTGAATTTCTTTATTTTCAACTTTCTCTTTAATGAAGTGTCGATCCACTTCAACATGTTTTGTGCGATCATGTTGAACTGGATTGTGTGCAATGGATATTGCAGCCTTGTTATCACACTGTAGATGCATTCCGAATGTAGGTGCATATCCAATCTCTCTAAGCAATTTTCTCAACCATAGAAGTTCGCAAATTCCTTTGGTCATTCCTCTAAATTCCGCTTCTGCACTAGACAAAGCAACGACATTCTGTTTCTTGCTTCTCCAAGTAACCAAGTTACCTCCCACAAATGTGAAGTACCCTGATGTTGATCGTCTATCAGTGATGTTCCCTGCCCACTGCATCTGCAGCCACTGATATTCAGATGACCATTTTTGGAGAACATAAGTCCTTTTCCTGGTGCTGACTTCAAATATTTAAGAATCCGAAAACTGCATCCATATGATCTTCACTTGGACAATGCATAAACTGAACTAGCAACACTGGCAGCATATGCGATGTCGGTTTGTGTATGGGACAAGTAGATCAATCGACCTACTAATCTTTGGTATCTTTCTTTGTTAGTGGGTACCTGATTGGGATATTCCCCAAGGTGGTGATTCTGAACGATTGGAGTGTCAACAGGTTTGCAATCTAACATTCCCCTTTTCTGCCAATAAATCTAGAACATACTTCCTTTGTGAGAGAAATATGCCTCGCTTTGATCTAGCAACTTCAATGCCCAAGAAGTACTTGAGTCCACCAAGATTCTTCATTTCAAACTCATTTGCCAAACATTTTTGTAGTTGAGAGATTTCCTGCATATCATTCCCAGGAATAATCATATCATCGACATAAATGATTAGAGCCGTTACCTTTCCTCCCTTGTGTTTTAAGAACAGAGTATGGTCAGAATTACTCTGCTTAAAACCATAATTCTTCATGGCCAAGGTAAAACGCCCAAACCATGCTCGAGGAGATTGCTTCAATCCATATAATGCCTTTCGTAATCTGCACACCACATTAGTATGAGTAGATGTAACATATCCTGGTGGGATATCCATGTAGACTTCTTCTGTGAGTTCTCCATGGAGAAAGGCATTCTTCACATCAAATTGGTGGAGAGGCCAATCAAGATTTGCTGCAATGGACAAGAGCACTCGAACAGTGTTAAGTTTTGCAACGGGGCAAAGGTTTCTTCATAGTCAATACCATATGTTTGTGTGTATCCCTTTGCCACAAGCCGTGCTTTGTAACGTTCAATTGACCCATCAGCATTGTATTTCAAAGTGTAAACCCATCTGCATCCAACAGTCCTTTTTCCTTGAGGTAAGTTCTCCATGTCCATGTGTGATTTTTTTCCAGAGCATGCATCTCCTCCTTCATTGCCTGAACCCATTTTGGATCCTTCAATGCCTCACTCACTTTGGTTGGAATATGAATTGCGGATAACTGGTGTACAAAGCCTTGAAGGGGTGCAGATAATTTTTCAGGAGAAACATAGTTTGCAATTGGATACTTTGATGCCTTGCCATTATCCGGTGAATACCGAATTGGCGGTTTTCCACGGTTCTCTGCCTATCAGGTAATTGATATCTAACAGGTTTATCAACTAAAGCAGCAGATGTAGTAGAATCACGTACCTTAGGATTATTCTCAGGAGATTGATCAGCGGGTCCTGAGATGTGAGGGGGGTCTTCATCAGTCTCGGAGGTGAAATATGAAGAGATATCATGTTCTTGGCAGGGAAGCGATCGATCGCTGGGCTCCTGGTGAACGGTCGCTTTTTGGCATATTCGAAATTCTTCTTCAAGACTTTCTCGACGACCGGTCGCTGGGCTCCTGGCCACCGGTCGTTTTTGGGCAGGTTCGAAATTCTCCTTCAGGATTCTCTACGACGGGTCGCTGGGCTCTTGGGGACCGGTCGCTTTTGGGTAGGTTCGAAATTCTTCTTCAGGATTCTCTACGACCGGTCGCTGGGCTCTTGGAGACCGGTCGCTTGGCTCCTGCTAGAAATTCAACTTCATTGCTTGGGTTTGTTTTGCTCCAATCTTCAAGTCCTTGAATTCCCAAAGCCTCTTTGTTCATTATGCCTCTTTGAGGCATAGAGTTGGACATCGGATCATGGAAGAACATCTCCGACTCCATAAAGGTGACATCCAAAGTGACATACGTACGACGGCTGGAGGGGTGATAACACCGATATCCTTTCTATGAGCAGCATAGCCTACGAAAACACATCTAGAGCACACTGGATCAAGTTTGCCACGTTGATTCTTATGAAGGTGAACGAATGCCACACAACCAAAGATTCGGGGCGGAAGCATTTGAACGGAGGGCAAGGGCCCATGTTGGGCAAGTGCTTGTAAGGGAGTCTGGAAGTCTAAAACTTTGGAAGGCATTCGGTTGATGAGGTAGACTGCGGTGACTATAGCATCATCCCAATGGTGACGAGGAACATGAGCTTCAATCAGAAGGGCTCGTGCCTTTTCAAGGAGGTGTCGGTTTTTCCGTTCCGCAACACCATTTTGCTGTGGTGTTTGAGGACAAGTTGTCTCATGAATCATGCCTTGCATCTGGAAGTATGTTTGAAAGTCATGATTGACATATTCACCCCCATTATTGGAGCGAAGAACTCGGATCTTGCTAGAGAACTGAGTTTCAATCCGTCCCGTGGAAAAGGCTGAAACACAGTAAACACTTCATTTTTATTCTTTATCAAGTACAACCATGTCATACGAGTACAATCATCCACAAATGTCACAAACCACCGAAAGCCAGAATGAGAAGTTATAGGTGAGGGCCCCCAAACATCAGAGTGAATTAACTTAAATGGAGTAGTACTCTTACTTGAACTTAATGGGTAGGGCACACGGTGACTTTTAGCCAAAATGCAAATGTCACATTTGAAGTCGGAGTCCTTGAAATCTGATAATAAGTTTGGTAGAATATGCTTCATATATCCAAAGGATGGATGCCCCAATCGACGGTGCCACAACAGGAGTTGCCTTTGTTTGATATCATGTGTCACATTGTGAGCCATGCCTGTCCTGAGATCCTCCATATAATATAGCCCCCCTCTCTTAGTACCACGACCAATAATCTCCTTAGTGTGAATATCCTGAAGTAAACAAAAACTCCTGGTAGATTAATACACAACAATTCAATTGTTCAGGAATTGACTAACTGACATTAGCTTATTTGATAGAGATGGAACAAGTAAAGTATTAGATAATGAAAGAGAGGATGAGAGAGCCACAGTGCCAGCCCCTCTCACAGGAGAAGTAACTCCATTGGCATTAGCAATACTAGTTCGTCTGGGTTGACTAGTACTCAGAAAATCATCAGGATCAAATGTCATATGATCGGTTGCGCCAGAATCAATTATCCAGCCCGTTGAATTTCTATCATCCGAAGTATGGAATACATAGCCAGAGTCACCACTTGCAGCTTCATATCTCTTTTGATCTTTTTCATATCGTGCAGTTTCAGCGGGTCGAGGTCTGGATCATCGGGTCGGTTGGTTGGGTCGGCGGCAACACCTAGTCCAGGTGAGGCCAATCGGTTTGGTTCGGTGTCTGGGGTCGGGATCGGTGTCGTCAATGCTTCTAGGTAGGTAGGTTGAGAAGAGTTGGTGGTGCTATTTCCAGGAGGGAAAAAAACATCTTCTCCCATGATGGAAACAACAATTCAAGACTAGAGTTGAGCAAGTATCGCCTGCTCTATACCATGTCAAAACATAGAGAATATTGAGAGGAGATAGTGGAAAGTGTAGAGAGAATGAGAGTTGTGGAATATTTTCTGATTTTCACTTATGCATTCATTACTTACAATCAACACATATATATACAAATTCCTAAGACATTAGTCAAGCCCCCCAAGTTAGGCAACCAACCTAGTTAGGCAACCAAACTAATTAGGCAACCAAACTAGTTAGGCAACCAACCTAGTCAAGCCCTCCAAGTTAGACAACCAACCTAGTTAGGCAACCAAACTAATTAGGCAACCAAACTAGTTAGGCAACCAACCTAGTCAAGCCCCCCAAATATTGTAGGTGCCAAACATTATTTGACTACATAATTAACACATTAATTGACTATTGCTAACATGTGACCCCTCTCCCATCAAAGAAAAAGCATCTTGTTATTTACCATGTAACCTAGCTTGAAGAAAAAAAGATATATGTAGTGTAGGTAATAAGAAGATGCATGAGCAAGGGAGCAGAGAATTGACTGAGGCTGGTAAGAAAACAGCACAGGCTGCTGCTGCTGCTGCTGCTGCAGATTTTGACAATACCTAGAGAGTGCTTTTTGTTTTTGGTCTGAAAGCAAAAACCACAATTTACCACAAATAATGGTTAAATTTTTTCATGTGATCTCTCTTCCACTCTTTCTTTTGTTAACTTATTATGAGGTCATCATCAATTCTTCTTCTCCTCTCTCTCTCTCTCTCTCGCCCTGTCTCCCTCCCTCTACAGACTAGTCGTCTCTCCCCTCTCTGACACAATATTTGAATATCTTCATAAACGTTTCGACCCGCTTTTCCTTTTCTTTATTAATATTTCATTTTCCAAGGCTATTATAAGCAGCAAGTTGAAAATCAAGGAGCAGCACAATCTCCAAAAATAAAATTTAAAATTTTTTAAAAAAAGTGTGAACCTATCACCTACGTAGCCTATGTACAAAAACATCAATTAATTTACATCTCTTGGTTAATTTTGTTGCCCAACAACTTCTGCTTTATAGTCTCTTGTTGCTAACCTGCTGGTGAGGCTAGCATTTGGGCTTTCAACATTAATACCTCGTTGACTGATTTCTGTGATTGACCCTAGTCAACTTCTCGACTTAATTCCAAATACGAACGAAGAACGCCGCCTTTGTTCATCCGGTCCAGGCCCAAGCCCAAGCCCATAGAAAAACCACACAAGCTTTGAAGTTGAGATTGGTCATGGTGAAAATGAGCCTACCAAAAATCCACTTAGCCCAACATATATAAGTCCATAAATTTGATCACAAAAAGAAAAAAAAAAAAAAAAACTGGACTAACCCCGCAACAAAAAGAAAAGAAAAAGAACCCAATGAAAAAAGAGAGGCAATAGTTAAATTCGCAACCAGTGATTTTAGGTTCGAACATCATGACACTTTAGCTCGAATCCCAATGTCATTGTAGTAATGTGTGTGTGAGAAATTCTCATTTCCCCTTGTTATTTAGACTATCGCTTGTATTAAAAAAATTTATAAAAAGATAATTACATGATGATGGACCTTAGTGTTGTCTTCTTCCCATTTATAATGTTTATGTCTGATAGCAAAGATCTACGGCTCTTAAAGAATAGATATAAGAATAATATGTGGGCAGTCCATGAAACGACAAGTATTCTGAATAGAATCTCTTGGGCCTATTCCCATTGAGGACTGTATTGAGTGAGGAGGGTCACGACTCACACACATAATATTAAAATCATCGTTGTGCAGCAGGTACTGGGGAACTGCACTAGCCCAATAGATTTACATTTTAATTAGATCTGATGAAGGTCAGAGTCAGACCATTTGTGTATTTGCAGGTAGACTTTTGAGAGAAAGTGGGATGGAAGAGAGATACACTACTACACTAGAGTCTAGACACACTTGAATTTACTCAGTCAACTACCACAAAAGCCCTCACAATTTATTGACATTTACATTTGAACCCAAAAGAAAAGGCGAATTACGTCCTTCCACTTTTTCTTTTTTTTTTTGGTCAAGTCCTTCCACTTTTTCGAACAGGTATGTTTTGTTGCTCTCAATTTGCCTATTGCTCAATGCTCATTGCTAAGAGCATACAATACATTATTTGGTTTTTAAAAGCAGAAAAAATCTCTTAGTCTTTTTTATTCACAGTTTTTTAAGGCTAAAATTAACATTGCAGATTTTGATTTTTCACCACTTTTCTTTATTGTCTTCTAAAGCCTCCCTTGATATTGATAGGGTACCATTACCAATTTACCAGAGGTCCATAGCAGACTGATTCTTTCTCCTAAGAGCATCTACATCGAGGGGTTTGTAAATGTGGTTTTCGTTCCAATAAGGAAGATGTAAATTTAAAGATGTATAATTAATTTTGCTAACTTTTGTCTACAAATTCTCATGTAAGATGCTAAATATGTGATGCAGTACAGGTATTAGTATAACTTAAGGCTTCTTTTTAATGTATGGGATGCAGACAAACTTTTCCCCACTTACCCTCTGACAACATTCTTGAAATGTGAGCATTTTGTCAGCACTCACTCACTCCTTGAGGTATCTTCACCACACAAAGGTCAAGGAGGAGAAAGGGTCTTGTAATTTCATTGCATACATATACCCCACATTATTTCATTCCAACCATCTCTTTAATTTCCTCCACATTTCAAAAAAATTACCCACTCTACTCACTCACAAGCACAGCAACACAAGTAAAGTCTTTACGAATAACTCAACCTTTACTTTACTTACTTACCCCCTTCTCACATTTTTTCTCTATAAAACCCCACCTCTGTACATAGGGTTTTGGAGAAGAAGAGCAACCCAGTTTTCTTCTAATCTCTCCCTCTTTTCTCTAACTACAGCCATGGCTGCTTTACTGAGGTGTAACCTCACTCTCATGCTCTCCGCACTCCTCTTTCTCCACATTCTAGGTACATACTCACACTCACTCACTCACACACACACTCTCTCTCTCTCTCTCTAACCAAAATGTGACTTTTTCTTTATAATTATGTCCTTTTAAACTAATAGCAAATGCAATGACTGGAACTGGATATTACCTTGGATCTCCTTCTCTTGGCTAATTAATTAACTTAATCTATTTGCAGTTGAAGTCTCATCAGCCACCACAATAACAATGCACAACAAGTGCAGCCACCCAGTGTGGCCAGGCATTCAGCCCAGTGCAGGCCAGCCCATCCTAGCCAGAGGAGGCTTCACCCTCCCCCCCAATAAGGCCTACACTCTCCACCTTCCGCCTCTCTGGTCCGGCCGCCTCTGGGGCCGCCACGGCTGTGCCTTCGACGCGTCAGGCCGCGGACGCTGCGCCACCGGTGACTGCGGTGGCAACCTCTTCTGTAGCGGCCTCGGCGGGACCCCACCCGCCACGCTTGCCGAGATCACCCTTGGCAACAACCAAGACTTCTACGACGTGAGCCTCGTCGACGGTTACAACCTGGCCATCTCCATCCAGCCGTTCAAAGGCACCGGCAAATGCAGCTACGCCGGGTGCATCAGTGACCTGAACATGATGTGCCCTGTGGGACTTCAAGTGCGGTCTCACGACAACCGGAGAGTGGTGGCTTGCAAAAGCGCTTGCTCTGCCTTCAACTCGCCCAGGTATTGCTGCACTGGCAGCTTTGGGAGCCCTCAGTCTTGCAAGCCGACGGCGTATTCCAAGATCTTCAAAGCTGCTTGTCCAAAAGCTTATTCTTATGCTTATGATGATCCCACCAGCATTGCCACTTGCACTCGCGGCAACTACGTGGTGACCTTCTGCCCTCACCACCGTTGATGTTGATCTCGTCTTTCCAATCTGAATTAGCTACTTAATTAATACTGAGTTAATGCTCTGTTAACTTCAGATTTGAGTGGGTTTTATTAGCGTGTATGATGTATTTGTATTGTTGTAGTCCTGTTGCTTGCCAGACTGCTAGCTACTTTGCTGTGATTAGATGAGAAAATGATGGGTATTTTGGTAAAGCCAGTTTTCTCTGATATCTATGAGCTGAAAAGCGTGCCAGTTTTGGCATCCGATTGTCTGCAGACTGGTACTAATGTTCGTCTCTTTTTATGGTCCATGCCCTCGTCTTTATATATATATCCTCTTTTAACAATGGACAATGAACAATGAACGATCTAACAATGGACAATGAACAATGAACGATCTAGGGAAACAGCTGGGTGTTTTGTTCGCGGCCTCATGTTCCCCATTCATGAATAAATGAATGATGGAATCAATTTTCTTTATGCATTATTTACGGTGTAAGTGTTTCAACAACAAAATTATTTAGCATGTCATAACCCCGATTCCTTGGTGAAAAGTTCCAAGAACAATAATTATAAAATTCTGACATGAGCCGTCCTATGACATTTCACTTTGGATTCTGTCACCCATACAATTATTAACCATTTCAATTTCTTCCCATGCTACGCTTCCCCAAACAAACTAAGGGCAAACCCAGGCCTATGTATCTTTCCTATTACTGTCCGTTTGGGAGTGCTTTAAAAAAACTTTTTGACAATCAAATCTGAAAGTGCTTATTGGTAATAGAAGTTCTTTCGGAAGAAGCACTTCGATTTTTATGAAAATTTCAACATCTTTATAATGGAAGCGTTTTTGATAGGACTGCTTTTTAGAGAAGCAATCACAAATGAGCCCATGACAGGTTACTGTAATAAACATATTTCTCCAAATCCAGGCCCATGTCCAAATCTAGTGTTTGTAGCCCAAATCCATTAACTTTAAGAAATTTTGGGCTTCAAGCTCTGAGCCCATATTTTCTGTAGGCTCAAACATCAGACTCTTCAGTGTTGTGACGTGCCGTTAGTTTGTCCCCCCACCACATTATTTCTTGCATGGTAGACTGGACTAGAGGGAAGACAACTAGAGAGAGAGTTTTATAACTCAACAACAGCATATTCTTCTCACAAATATATCAAGCATGAAATGTTCCTCACAAATATATCATCAACCAAGACACAAATCACCCCAAAAACCATAACAATCCCTCTTGCTTTCCTCTTTACACACCCCACCCAACCCTCTCATCATCATCAACAACCACAACACCACCAACAAGACGGCGACCAAGACCAAACAAGCATAGACAACAGGTCTTACTGGACCAAAAAGATTCACACCCTCTGCACCGCGCACCGCAACGTCGACCAAGCCCTTCACCTACTCGACCGCCTCCGCCTTCTCGGCTACCGTCCCGACTCCCTCAACCTCAGCAGCATTCTTCGCGCTCTTTGCGACGCCAATCGGTTCGCGGAAGCCCACCACCGCTTTGCCCACTCCATTGCTTCGGATTGTGTCCCCGACGAGCGCACTTGCAATGTCATCGTCGCTCGGTTGCTCGATTCTCAAACCCCACATAGCACATTGCGTCTTCTTCACAGTTTGAGTCATGTTAAGCCTGAATTTGTACCCTCTTTGATTAATTACAACCGTCTGATGGATCAACTTTGCTCGCTCTTGCGGCCCTGGGAGGGTCACAGAGTGTTCTTTGACATGCTCAGTAGAGGGCATTGTCCCAACGCTGTTTCTTACACTACCTTGATTAATGGCTACTGTCTTATTGGCGAGCTAGGTGATGCCCAGAAGGTGTTCGACGAAATGGGTGAAAAGGGCGTAGTGCCCAATTCCCTTACGTATAGCGTGATGATTCGCGGTGTTCTTCGGAAGAGGGATGTTGGACGTGCCAAGGAATTGATGAGCAAACTTTGGGAGATAATGAAAGGTGAAGATGATATGACTGTAAAATCTGCTGCTTTTGCAAATCTCATTGATTCTATGTGCAGAGAAGGGTATTTTCAAGAAGTGTTTGGCATTGCGGAAGATATGCCACAGGGGAAGAGTGTGAATGAGGAATTTGCTTATGGACAAATGATAGACTCGCTTTGTAAAGCTGGAAGGCATCACGGAGCGTCGAGGATTGTTTACATCTTGAGAAATGCAGGGTTTGCTCCAAAGCTAACGTCCTATAATTCTATTTTACATGGACTAAGCAAGGAGGGAGGTTGTATGAGGGCTTATCAGCTGCTAGAGGAAGGAATTAAATTTGGTTATTTTCCTTCTGAGTACACATACAAGGTGCTAGTGGAAGGTCTTTGCCAAGAATCAGACCCCCACAAGGCAAGGGAGGTTCTTCATTATATGTTGAGTAAGGAAGGAGTGGACAGAACTAGGATGTATAACATATATTTGAGAGCGCTATGTCTTATGAACAACACAACTGAGCTTTTGAATGGACTTGTTTCTATGCTCCAGACCCAATGTCAGCCTGATGTGATCACCCTAAACATAGTTGTCAATGGGTTGTGCAAGATGGGGAGAATTGAGGAAGCTTCAAAGGTACTAAACGATATGATGACTGGAAAGTTTTGTGCCCCAGATATCGTGACATTCACAACTATGATAAGTGGTTTATTGAATGATGGAAGAACCCAAGAAGCACTTGGTCTACTGCACCATGTAATACCTGAGAAAGGTTTTAGCCCGAATGTCATCACATATAATGCTGTTCTTCGTGGTTTGTTAAAGCATGAACAAGTAAGAGAGGCAATGGAACTTTTCAATTGCATGGTAAGTGATGGTGTGGCTGCTGACAGTACCACCTACACTATAATAATTGATGGGTTGTGTGACTCTGATCAAATAGAAGAGGCTAAGAGGTTTTGGGATGAAGTTATTTGGCCCTCAAAGATCCACGATAATTTTGTGTATGCAGCCATTATCAAAGGGATTTGCCATTCAGGAAAGTTTGATGAGGCATGCCATTTCCTTTACGAACTAGTAGATGCTGGGGTCTCTCCAAATATTTACAGTTATAACATTGTGATTGACGCCGCTTGCAAATTAGGTTTGAAGAAAGAAGCGTATGAAGTTGTAAAAGAGATGAGAAGAAATGGACTGGCTCCAGACTCTGTGACATGGAAGATTCTTGACAAGTTACATGGCAATGCGAGGAAACAGTTTTGTGCTGAGGATTCAACTTTGCAATTCGTAAATGGGCCATAGGTGAGTAAGAAAATGCGTGAAAGTGGAGAAAATCTGAAACAAGAGAGCAGTAACAATGAAGAAACGATGGGATGTTGTTGGCATCATGTGATTTGAAAAGGTTAAAGAAACTGCAAATGAACTAGCTGACCGCCAAAACACTGTTGAAATAGAGAACGGATGGTCAAGGGTGGCTAGGATTTTTTCTGCAGATCATTCATCTGAAGGATGGTAATTCATAGAACTAAGGTTGCAATAAACTCGGAAGTTTTCAATTTGATGTAGGAATTCAACATGGAGGTTAGTCTTTGTAAAGTGTTCATGTAGCATACAGATTAGACCGCAAGGATAAGAAATTTGATTGTAGGGATTGGCATACAGAGATTTATTTAAAAGCAGTAATCAAATTACGAATTCGGGATTTTCATACAAGTATATATTTTTGCAGTGTGCAAGATCATGTTTTGGATTCTGTCGTCTTGGGAATGAGGTTGCAATGGTGTATTCTACAGAAGCTAAAAACCGGCCATAGTTAAAGTTTTGAGTTGAAAGTCTTAGCATTCGTGTAGTGTACCAAAAGTATAAGTGGGTTAGGTTAATTAATTAAGGCAGTGGATATGCCCTAATCAAGTTTGAGTTTCGCTGTTCATACATTAGATTAATTTAGACTATCATTTGTATCAAGAAACGTGAAAAAGGAAAAGGCCCTATTTTGTGTACTATCAGCATCAACTACTGTTGATTAAAAAAAAAGCATCAACTACTCAAAAAAGAAAAAGAAAGACTCCGTACCTCCTGGTCAATTACAAAAATAGAAAAGGAAAATCTTGATACCTTACGCGCTCTTTAGCAAGTTTGCGCCTCGCAACAAACGAACAAACTTTTTTCTTTTCTTTTCTTTTCTTTTCTTTTTTTAATAAATCAAGCCCATCGTCAAAGGCAGGTACGTGTTGCTTCTTTTTTCATTGGGTACGTACATTGTGGAAGGCCCAAAACCAAAAGAATACGCGGTTGCTTGTTTTTTTTGCAGTACTGAAACCGTGTCCAAACCGAGTGCACTTTGCTACCCAAAAGAAGACGCGCGAAATAATTCGTTTACTTTAATTTGCTGAGAGAGAGAGCTTTAACGACCACCTGCCCATGTGACATGACTTATTTAAAGAAAGACGTGTAATTTGTTCACTTATTTTATCTTACGAGTCATGACTCATCATCATGAAATTAACTTCTTCTTCTTTCTTTTTTTCTCGAAAAGAAGGAAGAAAAAAGAAAATTCCATATAAAGAATATTAAAATATCATCAGAAAAGGAAGAAGGAGTCGATAAAAGAAACAGAAATAAGGAAGTTTCTGTTGCCCTTTGATTCGCATTTTAATCCCATTGATTCCACCTATCTCTCAAAGAGAAATTAGAAGTTTCAGTGATGCCGCGTTATAACTTTGAAATTTGATCCCAAATAAGAATCCTTTTGCTTAATTTACCTTCGCAATTCTTTACCACAATAATAATATTTCTATTTTTTGTCCTGCTGTCTTTTTCTCTCTAATTTTCCCCGCTTTTATTGGCGGCATTGTTTTTTGGTGGCTCCAGAAAATCCCTTCCCTCATAACTTCCCCATGCTCCCATTAATATTTTATATATACCCGACACTTCCCCCTTTCTCTCTTCAATCCTGAAAACTCTATCCACCAAATTACTAGAACCAAAACCAAAAGTCATGGCAACCAACGGAACCCCAAGCCCAGCCCAAGCCCCAAAATCCGTCGATGCCAAGCCAGTCGTCACCGACGAGGTTCAGAGAGTCTTTAAAAGCTTCGACGCCAACGGTGACGGCAAGATCTCCGTCTCCGAGCTCGGCAACGTGCTTAAGGCCCTCGGCTCCAACGTCTCTGCCGACGAGCTTCAGCGTGTCATGGAAGATCTCGACACCGACCGCGACGGCTTCATTTGCCTCGACGAGTTCAACGCCTTCTGGGTCTCCGGCCCCAAAGACGGCGGCGGCGCCGAGCTCCGCGACGCCTTCGATCTCTACGACCAGGACCGCAACGGCCTCATCTCGGCCAACGAGCTCCATTTGGTCCTCAATCAGCTCCAAATGACTTGCAGCCTAGAAGATTGCAATCGGATGATCAAGTCCGTTGATGCTGACGGCGATGGGAATGTGAATTTCGAGGAGTTCAAGAAGATGATGGGCAACAACACCAGTACCGTTAGCAACACCAACGCCTAGTGCACATGGTAGTCTCTTGTCTATTATGTTAGATGATGATTTTAGATCCGAATCTCCATCTCTCTTCTTCCCCGTCTTTGAAAGTTAAAAAGTTAGGGTTGACTTGTGAAATTTAGGAAAATAATTGTGGGAATGGATTTTTATATACCTATATTAGATCAAGTGAATGTGCAAAAAGGATCTAACACATCCTTTCCTTTTATATATAGTTTCTGTGATTATATTGTGGGCTGTTCAAAATCACACTACTTGATTTAGGGTAGGGCTAATGAAATATTATGTTCTTTGCTTTCTGTTTGTTTCGCGAGAAAATCCTCTCCCTCCCTTGGACCCTTGGACCCTTGGTTTAATGAAATATTATGACGCTACCGGTTTTGTTTTTTTTTTTCGATTTGTATTTTTAAATTTGACGATAATGTTAAGGAAGTATTGGTAAGAAGAATTAGTTTTGGGCGGTAGAGAAGGAGCGCAAGGTTGTGGGTGGCCCTCCCTGGTGGCCGGTGAGTATGCTTCCTTGCACGATGATATTATTATTATTAATCTAATTGGCTCAACGGGAAGGTGCGTTGACGAGTCAACGATGATATTATTATTATTACATAGATCTGATAATAAAGCAATAATTCTAGTCGTTGGATTAAATTGATTAGAGTTTGATCCAACTGTTGAGACACCTCAACTTCAAAGCACTAGATGATTCCTATGCAAAAGAGGAACGCCAATGTTTATGAAAGTTTTACCAAAATATAATCAAAGGGGCAGATGCGGGTTAAACCAATTGGTCATAGTGTGAGCATGCTTCCTTGCACGACTCAAGTTCGAATTTCCCTGTATAAATTAGATTAATTAAAAGGTTTGTCATGATATTGAGTAGTTGAAAGGGTAGGGCTGGTTTTCAATTGGAGGTTGCAGTTGCTTGCAGTGCAATAAGGCAAACTTACTCTTTTACGGAAAATAACATGTGGTTGAGGCAAATTTGGCTGATCTTCATAGGGTAGGGCTACCATTTGCGGTCCTCTGTCCTGAAATATATTGGAGGCAGCCGCAGAGGTTAAGGTTACTTGGCTTTTCTTTAAACATCAACAATTCAGTTCATTTCTTCGGACCCAAAAGATTGATCTGAATCCGAATCCGATTGAGGAATTCGGTCATTGATTTGGAGGTGTCTGCACATGCTTATCAAAAGTTTTGGATGCTACTAGGACACCAGCCAGCCATAACTTGGTAGGTTTAAATAAACGAGAGATGAAAAATAAATATTTTAGATAAGATTGAACTCAAGAGGAGGGAGAAGATTCCGTGATGGTGAAATCTTTGGCAAACTCAATTGAAGCCCAAACAATTGATTGGCTTCATATTTAAGCCCAACTCATTTCTGTAAACGGAAATGTAAGTGGAGAGGCCGGGCTAATGTGGGCTGTCTCCTGAATCCTGGCCCTGTGGTGTCACGTGATTATGTTCTGAGGTCCAATGCCAAGTTATCTTCTAATCATGCGAAATTCATATTAGTTTTTCAAAAGAGGAAATATTTTGAATTATTAGCAAGCATCAGATCACAAGATAGATACTAATTGCTTTCGGCAGCCATTGACATTCATGATCAAAAGCAGCAGCAGCAGCGGATCCGTGATTAGCTTACAGAGTGTTATAATAATAGAGTGGGTAAAGGCCAATACGTAAACTCGAAAAAATAGTAAAATATTGAAACTATTAAGTGAAAAATGTTGTACCCCAATTACCCATTGGGGTAATTTTGGTCGAAGAAAACTTAGGGGTATGGATTAAGTTTGCTAGTAATATGAGACCGAAAAAATAAAGAAGAAAAATGTGTTAATGAGACGCACTAAACTCGACAAGATTAGGGGAGCAGCCATCATGTCTTTTTCATTGTTGTCACATGTACCCTCCAAAAGCAAATGCCTTTCAATTCATTACCCTCCCTCCCTCCCTCCCCCATGCTATCGATTTGGACTTGTTCATAGCTTATAACTTCAACTTATCTATATATATATATATATTATACATTTGAACACGGCTCTTCCCCAATTCTGATTTGCTTTGGCCCTTCCTTTCCCTTCCCTTTCAAAATCACTGGTTTAAGTTTTCTTGTTTATTTATTATAGATAGTTATTGGTTTAAGTTTTAATGTTGATGGCTGATTCAATTGATGAAGAGTGTGATTATCTGTTTAAGGCAGTTTTGATTGGGGACTCTGGAGTTGGGAAATCCAATTTGCTTTCCAGATTTTCCAAAGACGAATTCCGCTTAGATTCCAAGCCCACCATCGGAGTCGAATTCGCTTACCGGAATATCAAAGTGGGCGATAAACTCATCAAGGCTCAAATTTGGGACACTGCAGGCCAAGAAAGGTACTCATCATCTTCTCCTCCTCCTCCTCCTCCTCCTCCTCCTTAAGTTTGATCATCTTTTTTTCATATGATTCATATCCCCCAAATCTGAACATCATATAACTTCAGTTGAGTTGTGTTGTGTTGCTTGGATCGACAAGTTGAACTACTACTTGTCATGCACAACTCAGTTCGAATTTCATTTTATTTTTCATCATATTACTCATTAATTTTCAAAAACTTTCATATATTGTTTTTAAGTTTTTGTTTTCTCTTCTTTATGGATGTCTTTATTTATGTTTCCCAGCTTTTGAAGCAACCGAATGAAATTATGGATTCAGGAAACACTACTCCTCAACCGTGCCTCTCTCTTTTATGATTTGGTCCCATCCCATTAGAGTCAAAAGTTCTAATTATATCATAATTAAATAAAATACTCCAACATGGTGGGGGCCGACCTTTTACCTAAAACAATTTTTTCCTTCTTTTTTTTCTTTCTTTCTTTCTTTCTTTGAGTCTACTACATTACAAAGCTCAAAAATAGTTTAAAGTTTGTTATCTGATTCCTTTATTTGTTTCTTGCGGACGTCTCTGTTTTTATCGTGGTCGCTTGCTACAGTGCTACTGCTGACTGTCAAAGAAGTTCACGAACCACCTAAATTACCTATATTATTATTAGGTGCCACTTGGCTTAAAAACACTGGCTGATTGTTGTACTAAAACTAGGCATAATAATCTATTAATTTCAACTGCTTTGTCAGCCTTGGATTCTTGAGGTAGATAATTGTTCCTTTCATTGCACCACAACAATTTATGCCGTAATTAAAGAAAAAAGTATGACTTTTTAAAATAAGAGAGGCCAAAAGACACAGGATAAAACAAGACATCGTGAGTACTGTTGCTATATTAATGGAGGAGAGATTCGAACACAAACATCGAGTGCATGCATAACTAACTGCTCCTCTAATCACTTGAGTTGAGCTACAAACCTATTGCAACATCATCATGAGTAGTGTAGTGCTGTAGTGTCAAATAAGAAAAAATCAAAGCGCATGCTATAATTATACAGATGCTCTTATTGTATTGAATATTAATGTTGCATAGCTTTTGACGCACGCAGATTTAGAGCAATCACTAGTTCATACTATCGTGGGGCGCTTGGTGCCATCCTAGTTTATGACATAACCCGGAAAATATCGTTCGAAAATGTGAGTAAATGGTTGCGGGAGCTTCGTGAATATGGTAATTCCGACATGGTTATTGTTCTTGCTGGTAACAAATTGGATTTGAGTCACTCTAGAGAGGTTAGCGAGGAAGAAGGCAAAATTTTTGCAGAGACGGAGGGCCTGTGTTTCATGGAAACCTCTGCTTTAGAGAATGTGAATGTTGAGCGAGTGTTTTTGGATATGATTTCTAAGATTCATCAAATCACAAGCCAGAAAATTTTGGAAGCTAAACTGGATGAAACCATTCCGAGTCCAAGTCTTCATGCTTCAAAGCAAACCATCCACATTGATGACCATGAAGTTACGGCTACTAAACAACCTAGTTATTATTGTTGCTCAAATTAGATTGCTAATCCATTTATACTCCAAGGGAGCTTCTTGTATACAAGAGTTTTGAGGTTTATTATTATTATTATTATTATTATTATTATTATTATTATTATTATTATTATTCTCGTGTGAATTTCATTTCTTACTTTTTAAAATGCGCCTCTATGTATATATATATATATAAGAGAAACATAAAACATTATATATGGGATGGTTTCTTTAAAAGAACATGGCTTGGCTCCTTAAAATTGAGGAGGATTCACAACAAATAAGATAATGACACTTGTAAAATTTGAAAAGAAAATGAAGTTCAAGGAATTTGATAAGTGTCAAAACTCCATTTGTTGTGAGAAGCATGACTTGAATCCTTAAAATTGAGGAGGAGCTCCTCCTTCAAACCAACGGGGTTTTGGCACTCGTCAAATTCTAGCAACATTGACAAAGTTTTAACAAACAAGAAAAAAGAATATTAAAATAATTTGACACGTGACAAAACAACATTGGTCGTAAGAAGGAGCTACTCCTCAATCTTAAGGAATTCTTTAACATGGGATATTGCTTGCCTCATTCTCTGTAAGGAGATACTCCTCCTTCATGCCAATTACAGTTTGACACATATGTAAAAATAATTCATAAAAAAAAAAAACTTATGCACATATCACACTGATATTTGCATAAATGTAAGAGCTTCTACTTACATAATAAGGAAAGAAGTATTTTATCATAGAAGAAAAGCTGAAAACTGAGGTTGTTTTTTGGGGCTTTTTATATTTATATTGGCTTATACAGTGGCCTGACTTTGTCTATGTTTTGTTGTGCTCGTTTGGGCTCAGGTGGATGTTAAAAGGAACCTCCTCTAGGTTCTACTTGTTGGGTTGGGTAAGCTCGTGAAGATGGCTTATACCCATGTCAAGTCAAAAAGACATGACACAAGTAAGTGGTAGACATATAGAAGACCTTCGAAGAAATACTAACCCTGATCTACTTGGGCATCGACCCTCGTCTAACTCCCATACCCAAGTTCATGTAACATATGTGATTGCATAAACTCCTCCTTAGGAAATGAGCTCTATTTGCGTAGTTAGTTAATGAGCTACTTGTTATGTATATGAGAAGCATAAAATTCACATCAGAAAACAGAGGACTTTCTTAGCAACATTGGAAATGAGCCCTTGCCCATCCTTCCACAAATATGAGTCAGTTTGTTATGTTGTGGGTTTTTGGAAAATCATTTGCTTTGTGGTGTTTGATGCCACAACCTATCCTCAAGTTGGAGTTTCTGTTTAAGACTTTCTTAGGGTTGCTTTTCTAGTTTTAAGACTTTCTCAATGGGCTGCCGGTTTCATAAGATGCTTTTAAAATATATTAATATTTAAAGAGTATAGTTGCGCAGCTATACTTTTTAAATGTATACAAATATTTTAAAGAGTATAGAATATAGCCGTGCGGCTCTTTTTAAATATATTTGAATATTTTAAGTAATATCTTAGTCTTTTTTTAATTACTTTAATTAGTAATTATGTTTTAATTATTATTTTTTAATGAATAATTAGTCTTTCAATATTTTTCTAATTTTATAAATTACTTAATAAATAATAATTAATTAAATATATGAATATTTTAAAAGTATAGCCACGCGGCTATACTGTTATAATATATTACATTTTTATATGCAGTATTTTTTTACGTTCAGAGATGTGAACCTCTTTTTTTCCCTGAGATATTTATTCAAAAATCTATTTTAGCATGACATATTATATAAAAACTCATATAAAGCCTATTTGGATAGAAAAATACACAACTACCACTTGTCATTTTCTAATTTATTCTTAATGTGTTTATAAGAATATATTATGTCATGAAAAGTGGATTTATTCGTGAAATCATTCTTTTTCTTTGTTTACAGAAAAGTGAAATTTGTGCTAATGTGTTAGAACCCGCCAGGATAGACAATAAGCTGCAACCAAACACCCCGGAAAGCACTAGAGTCCGGACGTTGGTTGGTCGTTGCCGTTGTAGAACACGCGCGTTAAGTCTCCATCCCTCTAATAATCACAGCCATTAACCCTTACGGGACCCACAAGCAACCGGTTGTTCGTCACCGAAATCAAACGGCGAGCCCATTCACTCATACTGTGTACCCGCCTGTCACTCGAGCATTTTCACCTCCACCCTTCTTCCTCCTTTCAACTCGCATCGTTCCCATCCCATTCCATTCCCCGCTCCTTCTTCTTGCTTCATCCTCTGCAACATCAAACGCTGCGTTTCAAATATAAAAAATGCACCTCGAGTAGCTTTCTCCAGAAAAAAAGAGCTAAATTAGCACGACCATGGCCAACTGGATCTCCTCCAAACTCAGGGCCGCTGAAACTATCCTCCAACAGGTACAATTCTCTTCCTTCTCCTCCCAATCTTATTATTACTTAAATAAATTGAATATTTCTCTTTTGAAGAAATGAAAATTTAGTCGAAATCAGAAAGCCAAAATTTACATCTTATTCATCCAAACAAAATACCTTCTATTGCAAACTAGTCGATCTGCAATCAAAGGTTTTTTAAATATATTTATTTGAATATTCGATCTGTTTGGAATAGTAATGTGATATGCGTGTGATTGTGAAATGGACGGTTTAGATCGACCAGCAAGCTGCAGAGTCGTTGCGGAAAAACGAGAAGCCTCTCGCCGACGACTTGAACGTGGACACTCCGACGAAAACGGGAGGCAGTGTGCCTTTGAAGGACCAGTTGAAAAAGAAAACCATAGAAAACAGTGATTATCGTGGAAAATTAACCAGCGATCCCAGTTTCAACATTCTTAATAACACCAGTAACAGTAATGATGATGATAAGAAGAAGAAGAAGAATAATAATATTATTATTAATAGGGATAAAGAGATTGTTGGAACTCAGAAACCTACGCCTACTCTTACTGATAGTGACTGGACTCAGCTCCTTAGTGCACCTAATCAGGCAACCAGTTCCACCGCCAGTCGTGGCAATGGTTTCCCAGGGGTTCGTGGTTTGAGGAAGGATGGTAGGAGGCAGGGCAGTGCCAGCTCCACTTCCAGCTTGTCGGTTTTGGAGGTTAAGAAGAATCAAAAGACTGGGAGCAATAATGTTCTGAAGTCGGGGAGGAGAGCAAGTGTTGGGGAAGGAAGTAAATTGAATGGTAAAGTAAGTGATGGGGAGGAGTCTGGGGTTTCTTTTCGGATTCAGCACGAAGTTCTCCAACTGTTGAATTGAAGAGTGATGTTAAGATTTTGGAAGGACGAGGTTTGGATTATAGGGATATGGGATTCAACACTTCGGCAGAAACAAAAGACAAGGGAAATGAAGAAAATGGTGGACATTTTGATTTTAAGGAGCTTTCATTGGAGGGTTCTTTACAGTCGGTAAAGAAAAATGATGGCGGTTCTAACAAGAAGATAGGAGGGGAGAATGTGGGTGATCGGTTGAGAAGTACTGACAGGGGTAATCATGAGTCCAGTGAAGCGTCTAGAAGTTCTACCTCTGAGGACTTAAAAAGAAGTTTTACTTCAGTAAGTGATGGGAGCTCTGAGTCGGACTCAGGTTCAAGTTCTGATTCTGAGAGTGAGCGTGAGAAAGAGGAAAGAAGAAAGAAGAGGGAGAAGATTCTGGCTGAGAAAGCGGCAGCTAAAGCTGTGGAGGCCATCAAGGAGAGGGAAAATCTTGTTGCCAGATTAGAGGGAGAGAAGCAGAGCTTGGAGAAAATACTTGAAGAGCAAGTGAAACAACAAGCCCAAGAGGTAAGAATAAGATTACTGGGATTTTGTTGTTTTTATCATTCTTGTCAAGTTGGCTGCAGTAATCCTGTCTTTCCATTTTGTTTTAAGGCCATTACCTCTTGCATAAAATGTTATTACTTAAGTTTACCTACTTTCCTGCTTCAGGCTTCCAAGCTGCAAATGACCATGATGGAAACCATGGAAGCTGCTGATTTAGAGAAGCAGAAACACAATAACACTAGAATGGAAGTCTTTGCACGTTTGGCTAAACTGGAGGTGCTACAACCTTTTTCCATCTGATTTCTTATGCGTTTTAGATTTTTTTAAATTTCATTTTGAGTTCTTTGTTTTTCTCCACTAAATCTAGAAGTAGAAGCTCCGTGCTTCTAGAACTTTTTAGTCAGTGCTCACATATAGGTTCACTTTGTTTCCACTTAAAGGTCAAAGTTTGTTGCAGGCTGCTAATGCTGAACTTGCAAAATCCCTAGCCACCGTGCAATGGAATCTTGAAGTAGAGGTATGACTATATCCTGATTCAGATGATTGGTGTGATACAATGAACCTCGGATAACCTTTTCAATTGAAGTTTTGAGCAAAAGATAATTGTCCAGTTGGTTTAATTGTTATGATGGTTCAAAGTAGTGGATGAAATAATATTGTAAAAACGTTCTGCTTCTGCTTGTCCTTAAACCATTCCTTCTTGTTTTTCCAGTTCAATTTTGTGGTTTTTGAAACCCTGCTCTTTGGCCTTTTAAGTGCCTTGGATGCACTTCCTTACCTGCTGAGAGCTTACAAGTACTTTTGTGCTTTTTGACCCTTGTTAACATGTTTTTCTTGTTCTTCCTTCATTCTTTTGGGAGTCTAGGTTAATGGAGTAGCAGAACTTCGACAGCAAGTTGAGTTAAAAGAAGTGAACCACGAAGGTATGTTTCCTATTCTGAAAAAGTATATTCAATTTATGTGATATTACATACAACTAATCTGGTTCATTTTCTGCCAAAGCATGTTCTGAACATAAAAGATTCGATGGCATCAATTGTTTTCTTGAGAGTTGATTCCAGGGCTCAGGCAATAGTAGATAGCAAATATATTGACTTCTTTATTGGCCTCATATAAGGCATATGGTGTAAAGCAGTGAATAATTTGCATAAATCTTAACATTTCAATGTTATGTTGAACTCAATGTTGTGTTACTGGGATCTTGGTCTATCATTTTTTTGAACTCGTTTTTCTTCCTGTAGAACTCAGGAGGAAGATCTCTGATGCTCATCAAGCAAAAATATCTTTAAAGAAAGTAGCAGCTCCAAAAGGAGTTGAACTTGAACGAGAGATTTTGGAGGCAGAATATGCTTTTGTAACTGATAAAGTTGGGAGATTGCAAGATAAGGTCAGAGTATTTCATTATATTGTTGAGAAGTTGTGATTTTTTATTTTTCATATCTTGCCTTAATCTTGCGATCCCCCATAACCATTAAAAAAGAAATCACTTGTCACATTTCAGGCACAGAAGCTGGAAGCAAACATTGAAATGACAAGGAAAGAGATAGAGGAGCCAACAGAAGTAGAAATTGAGCTCAAGAGAAGGCTTGCTCAGATGACTGACCATTTGATTCATAAACAAGCCCAGGTTTGTGTTTCCAAAATCTTTCTTAATTCCCTTGGTTCCTTCAAGTTTTTGTCTGTTCACATAAAAATATAAGACTATTATAAAATATATGGGTTTGGCTTTATCACTGACTTGTATATATCTGGAAAGAACCAGAATATATTCAAAAAAAGTCTCTGGTTTATTTTTTGAGAAGCTGTCATTTATGATTCTATTTCAACCAGGTTGAGGCTCTTTCCTCGGAGAAAGCAACTCTTCTGTTCAGAATTGAGGTATGTTGATTCTACTGATAACTCTTTCGTGATGAAATTTTAATGCGCTAGATGGATCTATGTGCAGGAGAGGCTAATTTAATCTATGCATCCTGCAGGCAGTGTCAAGGTTGGTAGATGAAACCAAATCAATGACTGAAATTTCTGGTTCCTCATCAAGGGACATAAAATCAGGCAGACCTTTGTTTGAAGACAGGATCCGTTCAGGCAAGAAGCATCTGGGTTCAGCGCTCCAGCAATTGGATTCTATTTTCTTGGCCGGAGCAGTGTTTTTGAGGAGGAATTGGACTGCAAAATTATGGGCCTTGATTTACTTTGTATGCCTTCACTTCTGGGTCATTTATATTCTTGTGTCCCATTCTCAAGCTTCAAATGGGATCAAATCTGGGGCTGTCATATCCTTGGAAAACATTAATGACACTGCAGGTGTATAGTATAATATAATTTGTTTTTTAATCTTAATTTTTTTTTTTGTTCATTTCCTCAGCTTTTAAGAGGTATCAATTACCTGTGGGTGTGATTTGTGCAGTTTCCCCCCATACCTAAAAATACATACAGGCAATGAACTGAAATTGAATGGGTAGGCATGTACTATTTACACGATGAAAAATTTATATATGTTCACAGCTTGGTATTATGTTCTCTCTTTCTGCTTGCTCGTAAGGATGACGATAGAAAAATTAAACATCAAATACAAATATTAGAAGTGGTACAAAGCAATTGCTAGCATAAAAATCTTGAGGTAGCAGCTTGAAACGTTAATAAATAATAATAAAAAGTCGTATTCCCTTCAACTGTAGTTATGATAATTCCAAGTATTACAAAAGAATCAAGTTTTAGGCTAGCCAAGCTTCAATCCATCGCTTCCTTCTACTCGGCTTGTTCTACACCTTGCACAGATAGCAAAGGAGAAGGTGAGAGGAAGAAACAGAAATTAACAAGATGTATGATACAATGCAAATGCTTCATTGGTTATGTACCTCATCAATAGGAACAGTCCCAGGCGAAGACCCCATATTACCACAAGCAAACTCAATACTGTGACACACACCTTAGGCATAATAAATTTGACATGAAAAAAAGGAACTATGATGAAGAAAACAAACGTAACTCCTAGGTCGATGCAGAAGAGATAATACCTGTCTAAAATGCCACGAGCCCTTGACAACCAAAGTCAGTATAGCAAGTATAACAAAATTGGTACTTCCTGTAAAAAGAACAAAAACATAATCAGCAAGTAAATAAAATTATACAAACGAAATGATGTCATAAATATATCAATCATGTCTGAGCAAGCATTTCTTGGGAACCAAACAACCCAATCATTTTCCAATTAGTATTGATATTTATCTGTTTTTGTTGACTTGCGTTTTGATTGAGCCACCATGAAATTAACAACCAAATTCTCAGGAAATAAATTCAGAGAGAAGTATACCGGCGAAGTCAGTGACTTTGTCGAACTTGAGAAGAGCAGTGATTATGAAGAACAACAACTGATACCCCACCTTGAAGAAAAAAACCAAAAAACACTAAATTTAAAAACTTTCGAGAGAGGAAATGAAATCCAGAAGGAAAAAGAAAAAACCACAAAAGAGATAGAGAGATAAGAGCATAGTTACAGTGACAATGGCCGTGAGAGCTAAGAAATGGGAGTCTAAGACTGTTCCGATGAAATTGTACTGGGCTGGCTTCTTGGCTTGCCTCCTGAAAAAAGGAAAAAAGCTCTATGCTCGTTGCTGAGATATCAATCCATAAAAGTGTTTGGGCTCTCTCTTTGAATAGGAAAACTGTGTGGCTGCAATTTTAAGTTAACACCATTACTTTCCTCTCTTTAGCGTTCGGTCTTGAATTTTGACCCTTCCAATTTCCAATTATTCGCCGTGACATTTTTAACACCATGCATGTGGGTCCCTCCCCCTCTCCCTCTCGAAACGTGATGCATCCAATTCCAATTGTACCCGGTCCAGTTTAACTGTGAGAAACAAGCTTGTGTTTGGTTAGGAACACGACAGAAGAAAAAACCACCGAACCAAACCCAGATTAAAAATTTGCAAGATCGCTAAATTTGAGTGACTAAAAAAAAAGAGTGCTGCTAAACGAACCCTAAAATTAACTAAGGTACACCTATGATCTAAGTACACCTAATATTTTTATCAAAATGTAAAATTAACTAAGTACACCTTATTTAATTATCAAAAATATCTCTGATACACCCCAATACAATCTATCACACAACACCCTAATACCAATCCTAAATCAGATTTCTCTTTTTACATGACTTCGTGCCCTCTTTTCAGATTTTGAGTTTGCATCAAAATCTTTAATTTCGTAAATTGCTGTAGATTTACTAGCTCCTCAATTCAAAGCTTCATCATCTTATTGTTGAGAGTATTTGTCCCACATTGAAAAGTTAAGGGACCAAGCCTGAGTTTATAAGGAGTTGAGCTACTCCCCCCATTGCCAATTGATTTTGGGGTGGAACCTCAACTTTCTTCATGGTATCAGAGCAAGGCTTCACGTGTTGGGCCCAACGGCCACACGTGCTCTCACGTCACCCAATATGTGTTGTCCACGTGTTAGGCTTGAAAGTTCGCCACACGTGCCGGGGGCGTGTTGAGAGTATTTGTCCCACATTGAAAAGTTAAGGGACCAAGCCTGGGTTTATAAGGAGTTGAACTACTCCTCCCATTGCCAATTGGTTTTGAGGGTGAACCTCAACCTTTCTTCACTTACTTCTATTTTGAGTGGAACACCATATCTTTCATCACCAGTCATTTTTTGTTTCTTTGTTTTTGGTCGAAAGTAGATGTGATTTCATAAAAGGCAGCAAGCCAATGAAGAGATACACCTGATGATAAGCAGATACCAAAATGGAAAGGCAAGATAAACAATTGGAAATAAAATGGGGCTACAACTCCAACCAGTGAAAATACGAGAGGGCCAAATTGATTTAGAGAGAAACATAATGAAAGAAGTGACCCCAATAAGCCAGCGTCAGTCTTCAAACCCAAATACAGTTATAGTTCTTGAGGTGGACATGGAAGGCCATCGTTGTTAAAGCACCAGTAATCTTGAACGACGGAATTCAATGAGAAAATCTATATAGCTCATTAGGTGGTACTTGAAACAAGATAAACCCCATGATTCTCACTTCGCTGAAACAGACTGAGAAATCCTTTTACTGACACCAAGCAACACGAAAGTTTCTCTTTATTTGATTATGGTTGAATATGGTGAGCAGGTGTTCTTATTAAAATTATATTTGTTTCACAATTCAATATATCATTTTTGGTTATTTTATATTAGGGTAAATTAGTAATTCAATAAATAGTTTGGTAGTATGGTGTACCTTCAGTTAATTTTATGGTTCATTTAACAGCACTCAAAAAAAATTAGTGCCCTTGCTTTTCTTCGTAGCCCACCAGGGTATAAAGGACATTCTATATCCTTCATATTCGTGAAATGGCCCATGATTATATTTTGGAGAAATTTTTGTATGTTTCGAGTATATCACGTGATGTAACTGAAACATGCAAAAATTACTCTTATTTCCGTATATCAAACTAATTTCCTATTCATCCTTTTTGGTTGAGGGCAATATTAATAAATTACTCTATATTAATTTAATTTACGAAAAAGAGAAAAAGAGGACAAGTGCTCTTCCTTTACGGCCTAACTCACTTTTGCACTTCTTTCTCCATGAAAATAGAAATACATTCGTGTGTTCCATAAAATACAAAATCTATTACAAATTTCTTTATCGATCTCGATAATCAAAATAATAAACAATTAACAAAGACAAGAATATGAATATGATCATGCGGGTGCAATCGAGACTCTATCGACCTCAATAATGTAGTCAAGAGTTGCACACGGAGGAATTTGCAGACCAGGACCTAAATCTGCACCATTCTCACCGAAGCCCAAGCTTGGAGGAACAAGCACTCTTCTTTTGCCCCCTGCCTTCATGGATCTGAGCACATACTCTATCCCTTCACACACTCCCTTGCTGTAGGGCTGCCTGGACCCAACTACCAGAGCCAAAGGCTTTTTCTCTCTCTCAAATGTATCCACAAACACTTGTCCACTGCCTTCCACTTTCCCCTTGAGCTCGATCACCACCAAGTCTCCTGCCCTTGGAGAAGCTCCCCCACCAACTCTTAACTCGTAGTATCTGTGTGTGTCACTCCAAATAAAACAACACCAGTAATTATCTCTCTCTCTCTCTCTCTCTCTCTCTCTCTCTCTCTATATATATATATATATATATATATAGTTCATGCTTCATGGGGAAATTAATGTACCTTATGCCATTAGGTAGCACCACCTCTTCTTCTTTCTCAACATTTCTGCAAAACAAAAGAAAGACATAGTTGTCACAGGATATCAAATTTTGTAATTGGATATACTAAGATATGTGTGTATACGGGAAGAAGAAGGAAGAAGAAGTGGGATGATTAGAAACCTTGTGTTTGATTCTTGTTGGGAGACTTCAAGGCGGGTCTTAATTTGTTCAGAGACCACGCCCACTGTGAGAAAGGCAGCCCAGGCAAGGCCAGCTCCAATCCCAAACCGCCTGGTTAACGTGGAAGCTATCCAATCTGTAGAGTCAGCCTTGGTCTTGGTGCTCTTGGTGCTGCTGCTAGAAGAGGCAGCTTTCTGTTGCTCTGCTTTTACTGAGACTGGCGTTTTCGGCTGCTCCGATGAAGTTGTGCTGAGCTGCTGAATTGGTGTTGGAGAATTTGGTTGTGAAGGCAGATTTTGTGGGGGAACAGGAGGAGGCGTTTGTGATGATGAAGAAGAAGAAGAAAAGTGGCTTGGTCTTGTTAGGGAGTGGGAGAGAAATGGGGAAGAACCAGAGAAGGTGGCCATTTGTTTAGTTTAGGATAGCCAAGCGATGATAAAATCTGGATAAATTTGCCAAGTTAAACATAAGTAGCCGCTGGTCCCTACCTTATCCTTGTATATGATGCAAAATATAAATGGTGGGTTGCCCTTTTTCTGTTTCTATTAAGTTGGGACCAGTTCGAAATGACAAGCAAGCCCACTACATTGCTACCTCTGTGGCATTTATGTACAGCGACGGAGATTAACCAGGACTGAGGATCTCTTTGAAAGGTAGAGAATGACCTGGAAAATTGACTCACCAAAAAGTCATTTGCCATAAACACTACTGCTTTTTATCTTAAGTTCAGGCAACAAGACGCTCTTCCGATGGATGGACACCAGAAATCAAAACATTGATTACAACAATTGCCAATGAATTCTTTACAAACAAATGCACAACCTTGCGAATGGCCGCACTGTTGAGAAAACAGAAATATAGTGGAAAACATAAAAGAAGAAGATAAATAGAAGAAAAGAAAATGGCAAATCTCAAAATGGAGTATATGTTAGGTCATGATCTTCAATCCTTTTCTCAAAAGTTGCTCCAATCAATGTACAACTTGCCTCCATCCATATTTTGGCTGTCAAATGAGCCAAATATTCAGTGGGGGTAAATTTACTCTTTTAGCCAGCTGGGGATTCTCCAACTCAGGATGGCTGAACCTTCTCACGCCCACTGCTAGGTCTGTGCACTTGAGAACTACTTACAGGCTTCTGCAACGGTTTCAGAGTAGCCATGATCTCAGCAAACGAGGGTCTCAATTTTGGATCTCTGCAATGTTAATTACGTCAAATGTCAGGTTTGCATATCTGCCTAAATACAGATTTGAATCGATTTACAAATGATAAGGCTGCAATTATCATAATAAACCGAAGAAGAAAAAATGCCAAAATGAATTCGCATTATTAGAATGTAATTCAATACAACACAGCGCATTATATATCATTTTCATCATATCTATTGCGTTAGATATGAAAGGAAGGAATAGACAATATCTTATATCTTTTATGCATAGAAAGATACCCAAGAAAACATACATGCAATGAGGACTGGCGTTCAAGAAAACGAAAATTTAGAGGAGGAAAACTACTTTTGCAATATAAGTTGTTAAGACCTACAGAACACGTCTAAGGCATGCCAACTGAAACCATTTTATGTTCAAGGTTTCAATATCTATCGTCCTGAACAACTAGGCAGGCATACTAAGTTTATTAGGAACTATGTATGGATGGACCAACCAAAAATATACTCACGTCTGCCAGCATTTTCTAATGAGATCTGAAATTGCAGGATCTATATCATCTGGAATATCAAGACGGCGATGTTGAAATCCAACTGCACCAACAACTTGCATTGGATTCATTCCCCCCCATGGCTGTTGCATTGTAGAGAGCTCCCATAAGATGACCCCATAGCTATAGACATCGCATCTGCACATCAAACCAAAATTTATATTTATCATAACAACCCTGTGCATGATATAAACATAAAATTAGGTGGGTGGTACGATATAGGAATACTTTTCATTGGAAGGTTCATTTCTTAGCACTTCTGGAGCCATCCATTCAGCCTGAAGGAGAGATGCAAAACAAATAAGGAAATCAAATTCATGGCTTCAGCCACAAGTGAGAAAGATCAAGTTGTTGACTGCAGCTTACCGTCCCTGCAGTGGACCTCGAGGAGAGAAATGTGCTGTTCTTCATTCTTGATAATCCAAAATCGCAGACCTAATAACAGGCAGAAAATTTCACACCATGCCAAATTGGATCTAATAGTACGTTAAATAATCTGACAAAAGAGATAAGGAACCACCTTCACAACCCAGTTCTTATCAACAAGAAGATTTGGAGACTTCAAATCACGGTGTACTATTACTGGAGTGCAGTTATGCAAGTAATTCATTCCCCGAGCCTGAAGTTTTATTATTGAAAACACACAAAAAATGCTAGATGAAGTTATCAATTACAGCACATGATTGTTGACTTGTACTGGAATTAAAGGTAAGAATGAGAGAATATTACAGCATCAAGAGCCATCCTCAAGCGTCTTCGCTCATCTAATTGATTGTTAGGCCGGTGTATTAACCTATATAAACTACCTCTGCAAAACATGACTTATACATCACTTTTCCATTTGACATGATTAATCAAACTGAACACAGTGCAGTTTCTTATTATACGTAAAAATATAGATAAATATCAAAATAAATATCTATATAAAAAAAAAAGTTGAATTCCATAAAAGAACGTTAGACTTTATTATAAAAGGAAATAGAAAGTGCCAACATACCTTGGAAGAAATTCTGTAACAATGGAAAGATTTGGAGCACGAGTTATTGCACCCATGAAGAGAACAACATTGGGATGCCTGAGTCTTTTCATTATCCGGACCTTCAAATTAAAAATAAAATAAAAGATTGAGCTCAATATATAAATCTCTCATACGCAAAAATTATAGTGTAAATAATCAAAAGTTAAATCAAGAGGGGAACTGCATTAGGCATGTATTTTGGAAGAGGGGGCAGGGGGAGGGAGTGGGAAAGAGAATAACTGAACTATCTACTCTTCAACTTTCCCTATCAAAATTTCTGACAGATATGGCCAATTTCAAGGTGCCAACAATATTAGATTTCTCATCCCAGAGATCATAATTATTAAATCATCAAAAGAGAAAAAGAAAGATTCTGGAAAGCACATTAAACAATGTGATAGAGCTGACCAAAGAAGTAAAGCCTATCACGCACTAATAATAATCTCCACTTCTTTTTGCCTCCTGAATGAAGGACTAAACATAAAAGAGAAAACAACTTCAATGAATTCAACCAAACCAATCTCGAAGACCTAAAGTGATAACTGTGATATTTTATAAATATACAAGCTTCTGTAACAATGGATCTTAAATCTGGCACATGATGGTTAATCAAGCTTGGTATTTTTCCAAAAGGAAAACAAATCACTAGATGAATGCATGCCAAGGATGACATGAATTCTTGGCCACGGCTGCACCCAGTAAGAATTATGAAGGTTTTGCTTTTTAAGGAGATAATATGCATAGATGACATAAAATAGGAGAACACCAAAAAATTTCAGGAAACGGGTGAAGTCAAAGGCTTGTACCTCACTTCTGAATTCATCAAGTGATTCGCCCAAAAAGTCTTGGTCTAGAAACCTCTTTACAGCAACCTCCTGTAAAACCAATTAATGAAAATAAGCTCAAAGTACCACAGTGCATGCAGACAATGCCACGCTGTCTTCACAAACAAGGTATCTTTCGGAAATAGCGTCTGAAAACTTACAGTCCCATGCCAGTCTCCATGATAGACCTCACCATATGATCCTGCAGTTTAAACGGTGCATTTACACTTGAAATTAGGAGTATGGGAACCATTTAGAGTTAGTCTTGTTTATACATGAGAAGTACATGATTTTATAGCAAAATGCAGAGGTCAGTACCAAGTCCAATACGCTCACCCAAGGTGATATCCTCCCATGGAATCTCGCAATCTGCAACATCATCAATTGTAATGTCAGATTTTGTACTGTCATTACGTGCCGATCGATCTGATGTTCTCTCGCCTTCCAAATTAACTCCAAAAGCATCATGACGGTCACCACTGCCCCGTGGCTCATTACCAGAACCTTCTGCATCTCCATCACTTCTCATGCCCTGGTCATACTGCTTACTGACAGCTGCAGTTGTTGCAACCACAGCTGCAGCAGTAGCAGTTGCAGCAGCTGCCACAGGAAGTTCCAGATTTGAGTCAGTGCTTGACTTTGCTGCAGCAACTACCATTGAAGATGCAACAACAGCTGCTGCTGCGGCTGCAGCAACAGGGACATTTTTTGTATACTTAGATGGAGAGACTTCAGACTGGCCAGTTATTTCCCTGGTATCAAGTGGAAGGTTGACCCCTAAACCTTCCACGGGATTAAGATGCTCTAGTTGACCTGAAGGACTAGCTTTAACATGCACCCTGTGCTGAGGCAGAGGAGGCAAAAAGTGAGCTGGACTTTTATCATCTTGACCTTTAATGTTTTGTGTTTCAAACCTCTCTTTATTTTCACCCTTATCTTCTGGCCGGGGCTTGGTCTCAACTGTTGACACATCTAACTGCTCAGGATATATTTCCCTAAACAAGTTTGGGGGAGCAACAACACCACTTTCAAGTAACACGTCATGAAGTTTTTGAGCTAGATGCGGATTCTCTTTGGCAGCAACAATCATGTATTGAGAAACATCCTTAACCTTCATTCTTCGAGCAGCAGGAAAGCTAACACCTTCAGTCCATGTAGGGGATCTTGCATGTGCAAAAGGATAATTTGGCCTTCCTGGAAGTTCCTGCACCAGCGCCTTCTCTGCATTAGAGGGATATCTAAATTCATCTGAAGGTATCTTCGATTCTTCCCCACGTTCAGTTGGTTTGGGTAGATTTGCATGGGAAATTGGTTCTTCTCTCTCTTCAGAATCCCTTGCTGAAGAAGCAAAATTTCTTAACCTGGATTTCTTGTCTAATGTTCCAAAGTCTGAATGTTCTTCAAACGAACTCCCAACTCCACTACTGGAAGAAGCAACATGAGAGGAATCAATGTCTCTAGACAAAGGACTGGCAGAAAAGTAAGATTCGTCATATTCTATATGTGATCCAGCTGCATCGGATGGAATAAGCGTGCCGGGGTCTGCCATCAGATCAACAATATACTCCCTGAAATTCACATTGTACATACCTTCATAAACAAGTTAAGATTCTGCAACTTCAAATGAGAAAATCTCAAAGATACACATATTAATGGCCTGAGAACATTTTCAGCAACAATTGTCAACTAAAAAAAATCCAAAAATGCATAAGTAATCCTATTATGCGGTTTAGAAAACAATAATATAACACACACAGTCTACATCAAAAGTAATAAACTTGTAACATAAGTTACCTTCCATCATCAATCTTTACAAAGTTCATCGCCACATCATTGGAGCCCGTGTATTGTTGTCCTTTCACCAACCGGCATGGGATGTTCACACTATCAGCCAAAGCCTAGTTGGTTAAATAGAAAATCAGATTAGTGACGAACAAACCAGTAATGGAAGACCATGAAACTGAAAACAGGGAGGCAAACAGATAAAGTATATCCAGGAAAAATGTAACGCTGTTAAAATTCTCATAAACTTATAAGATTTAGCTTTTGAAATATAATTTAATATCAAAATTCATAAATACTGTTCTACTTTTATAGTACTTCAAGCTTTTTATTAATGTATGGGCTGAAGGTTGGTAAAAATAATAAAGTGATTAGAAAAATACAAAAATTAGGTCCTTGATTAGGACCTATTTTAATATATATACATATTATCATGCCTCATTAGGGAAAAAAAAATGGTTTTCAATATGAATAAAACAGAGAGCAAGTACCTTGAACAACAATGCACGATGACGGGCTAATCCAATTGTCAGAGAACCAAGTGGCAAAACCATGCTACCAATGGTAGCTTTCAAATTGTAACTAAGACTTTGCCATGCTCTCAACATGTTGTCAGGATCCGCAACTGGTCCACCCATGTAGTCAGCAACTAAAAGAGCAAGTTTGCGCACCAGATTGCTGTTTACAAAAACCAGAGGATCTGAACTTGACTTTACAGCCATTTCTAGGGCCATCTGTTCAAGTTTCAACAAGTTCGCATCAGCAGCTCTGTTGACTAAAACTGCTTCCCAGGTGACACTATCTGAAACAGGTGTTCCTTGCAGATCAACAAGAGAAGGCATTCTCTCTGAGGTTGACTCAGTCAATATCCCATACAGATCATAGAAACCATCCAAGATCTTGTCATCATAGCTAAGAGCATTGTAATTCTGTGAAGAATGGATAAATCTACGATATGAGACAGGTTAGAAAGGAATAAAATATTACAAAAATTCACACACAGAATTTTAAGATGTTATGTCTTAAGAGTATCATGGAAATATTCACACACAGAAAATTCTTCCGATTTGCCCCATCTATTCTGTCACATGTGCCCTAGTAAAAATAATGCATGATACACGTTTCAGAACTACCTTGACTAATGTTTCTGATATATCTACAAGTGCGAAAAAAAAAGCTACATTCAGAAAGCATGCATTCTAGCTAGTTGCATTCCAGTCGCAATGGAGGCACAATTCTTTTCTTAACAATACGTGATCAATCATTAGACAGAAAGAGGTCAACGACATTTCAATATTTTACGGAGTATTATTTTAAGTATCCAACTTCTTTTCTCAAATATAGAAGTTGGGACTGAAAGTCCAATGTGAAATTGCAAGACAGACATCACCTCTGTAACACAGTTCTTGTCTCACTACATGCAGTTAGAGAGAGCATATATACAAAATAGAGCTCGATCTTAAACAGACATATTTTTTTATAGAACACATACATGAGCTTTTAGATTGACAGGTTCAGTTTTAAGTATAACCAAGTCAATGGGCAGACAGGACATGAATACTCTAGTTTTGGATGTTCCTCGAAATGCTAGGAATCTATCTATTCCTTCTCAAAATTTAGCAGTGATAGATGTAGATGAACACAGCGCTGTTGATGATGAGACTATCATTGTTTAAACTATTGATAACAGTCGTCTGGTTTCTCTTTATCACAGGTAATGAAGAGAGCAATGATGGTGACACCGAAACCTTTCCATAAAAAAATTCTTAACTCTTTTGGCAGTGAAGGTAACCAAAGCCTAGTAATTAGAATCCCTATCATCTAAAACGCATGTTCATCAAGTAAAATTTTTAAGAGAACGATAAACTGAAAAAGAAAGTTTAAATTTATGGAACCGTATAGTTTCAGGCAGCCACATCATTAACATGCCACAAGAAGAAAGATGACCAGACCAGATAAATTTCAAAAATGGATTAAAATGAACGGACGTTGATCAATTATTCACTTTAGATTGATTGTACGTGGAAATTGCAAACAATAGAAGTAACAACAATAAGTCAACCGAACTTCAGTCAGATTAGCGGATGAAGAGAAACTTACCCAATAACGGTAGGCAATAACTTCAGCTGGGGTATTATCAGGAGCGCAAGAGCCCAAGCTAATCTGCTTAACAGCCTCAATCTGAACTGCTTCTGGATCCTCCCGAGCACTCAACTCCAAAGCCAGTTGAATCTGATACTCTTCCGCTATGTCAGCATCCCTTGAGGTACTAGACCCCGAATCGCGCCTAGCTGTATCTGAAACAACATCTAAACCACTCCTACTAGCTGCATCAGGTGGCTCCATTCTCTCTGCCGCCCTAGTGACATTTGAAGATGATGGGGGACTAGGGCTACGTCTATTAGAAACTGAATTCAACCAACCCGATAGCCCCGAAAAGGTTTTGTGCTCAGAGTTATGATGGGACCTTGAGTGCAAAAGCCTTTCAGTTTCAGGGGGCGACGACTTATCAGTAGACTTATTGCCCCTTGATGTAGCAGACCCTTGTGCATCTTCTGATTGATTGGACATGATATGGAGTTTCTTAAGAAGGTTCTTCATATTATTTCATAAGTTACAATATCGAATGCAAAAGCAATAAAAATCTGGCCACAAGCATCTCCATTGTCTTGGACCAAGCATGAAATCTGAAGCACTCTATCACCACCACAAAGCAAACAAGTTCAAAGTAATCCAAAAAACCCTTTTTGCTCAACACTTAACAGCCCCTTTACAGAGTTAAAACCCCACAAGTGACCCGCAACCAACCCATCACATCCAAAAGCCATAAACCACCATCCCAAGCAATACCCAGTAAAGCTTTACCAATATCAACAATCCCAGGTGCTTAGATTGAACCAGGCCACCCTGCTTCCCACATAGCCAAAAACCCCACTACTGTATTTCAAGCCACAAACAAATACCAAAGCTAGCAAACACAACACGACTGTATCAAATATCGAAACTTTGATCCACGTTACCTTCAAGCAGCATAATTTCCAGAAAATAGAATCCCCAACTGAGAGAAGTGGATCTTACTCTGTATTCATGAACAAAAAAAATAAGGAAAAGCACAGAAAAGAGAGAAGGGTATTGGTAGAGTTTGAAATAAAAAAATATAATAAAAAAAAGGGGGGGCAGGTAACAGAGGCAGAGACAGCAAAGACCAGCAAGTGGGAGAGTAGGACCTCGAAAAGAATGACCCACTCGAGTTGAGAGGAAAGAAAAATAAGTTTTCAAGGATTTTCAGTCCCATAAAAAAGGTTAAATTGGTGGGAAACCCAAACGCAAGTTCACAACCAGCTGCTTATTTACTGGTTCACTCACTCTCTCTCTCTCTCTCTCTTGCATATCTATGTATATATATTGGGTTTTCCTATTAAAAAACTTGGTCTCACATTCAGTCACTCTGTTTGGAAGTCCCCAAAATACAAAATCCAAAGGGTGGTGGCAAGAGTTGGAAAGATGTGATAAAGTTAAGGGACTGTAGAGAAAATGGAATATAGAATGAACAGACCAAATTGGACAAGTATTGCTATTTCAGACAGGTATTTGCTATTCCAAAGCAAAATAAAGGTCTTGTCCGTTATGATAAACGTCGCTTTTCTAGCTAAACGACAAAACCCACTTCAACTGGAAGTGAGAAAATAAAATAAAAATTCACTCTCCCAAGTCCCAACTCCTAACTGCAGATTAGGTATAAAATCCATTGCTTGTAGCCGGCAATTTCCCATAACGTCCAATAAGGGGTCGTTTAATCTTTTGTGTTTCTCTTTGGTGGTTTTTTCTTTCTTTTTTTATATTTGCTCAACTGTATCTATTTAATGTTGGACAATATTATTATTTACTCATCATCTTTGTTTTTATTTTATTCTCTTTTCTCTTTTGTTCACAATAATTCTTCAACAACCTCATCTTTGTTGGAGAGAGGCATTGTATTGTATTGTATTTGCGGGCCATAGGAAAATAAAGGTTGGTGTATTTAGGGAGGGAGGGAAACCCCCACAGGTTGGCCCAGTGGTAAGGGCGTTTCCCAGGGCCTATGTAAACGGGAGTTCCTGGTTCGATTCCTGCCGTTGGTGAATCAAGCGATGGGGGCTAGGGACAGGGTGAAATCCCCCATAGCCTCTTCGGGTCCCGAAAGGGGTGGATAGTCGTGGCTTGATACCAGTTGTCCCCATTTTTAAAAGAAAAAAAATTTATGGAGGGAGGGAGGAATTATTTATTTGTGTTGGCACAATGAACACACAACCTAGCCAGAGGGATGAGGCTACTAGGCTAATGCATAGTATACTATAGTGCTTCTCTGTGCTTATAGGCGATTCGATTGATGATTGAAGCAAAACTGAACTGAAATCGTACAAACATAATCAGTTTCTTTTTTTTTGAACACCCATCCATGAGGAGTGGGATAGGCAAATAAGTCAAGACGAATCTTAAATAAAGAGGACATTACGCCAACGAGGGTGGAAAAAAGGGCCCAGATTCGAGAGAGATCATTGGCCCATCACTAACAATATTGTTCCTAACTTAACCACCTATTTACCAAGTGTGGGGTTTTACACAAAGGAAAATACTAAGCTTACCACTTTCCCTCTCTAATAGAGGTGGGCCCTATTGTATTGGTGGTTTCCACCTCTATTAGAGATGTGATATGAAAAATATGGTAAGCCTGGCATTACCCTTATACAAAAGGCCTCGAGTTTCTTATGTGGGACATATTCTTAAACAACCCCTCCCCTTTTGTAGTTTAGACAATTGCTTGTCTTTAAAGAAAAATGATAAATTACATGAAATGTCACTACTTAATATTAAGAGTTGTATTTTGATTCCAAATTTTATAATGAGTTACCCTATCTTATTTTAAAAAACAAAAAGTTCATATTAACAAAACCTCTATTCTCTTCCAAACCCTAGCCCCTTCTCTCCCAATAAAGCCTCCTAGAGCTATTTTCATTTTGAGGGGGGAGGAAGCCACTGTTCTTCCTCCCCTCTCCCCTCTTCTCTTCCTCCTTCTCTTCTCCCTTCATTTTCAGAGACAAAAGGTTTTCTCTATTTGTCTTCATTTTGTTATGATTTTCGTCCAACCATTACAGGCAACTACATCTCTACGTTCGATCTCTACCTGCGTTTCGAGGTCTGATCTCCACTACCATCCTTTTTATCCGTTTCTTTATATTCGGAATAAGTCACATAGACTTTTTGTCTGTGTAGTTTTCACATCTCATTTTGTGAGAGTTTTTCATCCTTCCTTTGTGAGAATTTTATTTGTATTGTTATGACTTGGTTTTTTGAAACTTTATCTTTTTTTAATTATTTTGAGTTTGCAATTTGAGTTGGAATGTCTATGCCAGAGTTTCTTCGATCCTAGAATTATGAATGCAATCCTAAAATTTCTATAAAATAAAATATAAAAAATCCAAATTTTATATTCCCTCTTATAATTTCGTGCATATTCCTCAAATTTAGTTTAACAAATCCACTATTATATTGAATATTATTTGATCAACAGCCGTAGGTGGCCTTACTTGTGAAGTGTACATGGGATGCCACTCATGATCGATATATATATATATAGTTATTATCTTATTCGATGTTCCGACGTTATTATTATTATCATGCGGATCATATTGTAAACAAACAGGAAAAAGCAGAGATGGGTAGAATAAAATCCACGGCGTTCGCATCGATAATAACGTCCGATGTCCGCATAAGATAATTTCTGTATATATATAGCGTAACATTTACGAGAGGCGCCGTACAAAGATGGAAGGATTCAATTTTGGTCAAAGTAGAATGAGTGAAAACGGATCGCAGTCTGCGACTGAGTCCACCGTTAATTAATCAAAGGAAATCAAGTTTTGATTGTTGACCAATGATACTATTGGACATGCATAACATCTCTGTTTCTGGATAATATACATCAAATCAAATCCAACTTCTCTCTCTTTCTCTCTCTCTCTATATATATATATATATAGAAAGAGAGAGAAAGAAAGAGAGAGAGTAGCTTTTCAAAGGTTTCTTGTGGCTTATAAAAAATGATTAGCTGGAGGGAGCGTAATATTTTCTCAAGCTCTGACCTCTGATCGATGCATGTATCTTTACTTTACAGCGGCAATTTGCGCCCTAAGCTTTATATATCAGTCTCTTTTTATCCACATTAGCTTTGCCTCTAGGAAGGAAGAGAGGAGAGGAGATGACGAGGAAGAGAAAAGTTGTTGCTCAGGTCAGGCTCAGGGTCAGGGATCATGTAGTCTGTAGATATAGATAAACCTTTTTGCTTTTGTCTTATTCCAAATGCCCTATTTACCAGGGAGGGATCATCATCGTCATCATGCGCAGCTTCTTCTCCACCTCTCAAAATTCATGAATTAATGAAAACACACATCAACTTTATATTTTATTTTTTTTCTTCATTTTATATAATTTAAATTAAAATCCCATTTTGTATCAGATTCAGATCAGAACTAGTTATTAAACCCTAATTTTTCATGGTTTTACTGTGTTCAAACGTCAAATCAAGCAAAAGTTATTAGCTTGAGGGGTCGATATGGACCACATGGTCCCATGCATGCACGCACAGTTCCAGGTCCAGCAATCCCCTTCCTCATAAATCACCAAAATAGCCTCCTTTCTGGAATTTATTATTCTTCTTTTTTATTTTTAAAATAGTTTGAACCCAATTTATTTTCCCTTTATTCTTACTTAGAATGTTGGTTTGACCCGTTTTTGCCTATGAGTTTGGTTTATGAATCCTTGATATATAATTATAAGTTTGTAAATAAGTTTAATATACAAATGCACGAGACAAACACACAACCATTTATCTATACGTTGACGAATTGACCATTATAATTTATATATATAAGAAAAAGAAAAAGAAAAAGAAATAAATCAAGTGAGAACAAGTGACCGTAAAAGAAGAAAATGATGGATCAATAAAAAATGGTCGTGACTCGTGGGCGTTGTAGTTGTAGACTATGGCTAAAAACCCAAAACACCAAGGAAATGAGGAAACTTAGGCACTAAGATATAAACCCTATAAGCACGTTTATGTAGAGATTATTTTCTCTCAACTGCTTTATAATAATAAAATATTGTCAAAAGATTATGTAATCAAAACCCCCTACACGGCTGCATCACAGATTCACATGCACAATATAATATGATTAACCTCGGGTTCGATCTGGGACAATTAGATATAATTTTATACGCGAAGAAATAGAAAATTACATTCCTTATTTTTTATTTATGAATTATGAATTATGTATAAAAGTTGGAAGAACGTCAAGGTACCAAATCATGGGCATGGAAGATTCAAGACCGGATCATGGGCGGCTTTTCTTGTCCTGAGCTTTTAATGCGAAAAGTAAAACTATTATTGCTTTATAAAAAAAGTTTGGTAGTTGCTTTCTTTCTTTAAAAAAAAACAAGACCCAAAAAACAAACATTTGGGATTTTGGACCTCGGGGACGTGTTACAGGCCGTATCCTCCAATAATAAAGAGGTAGAAAGGCGCGTAGAAAAAATTGGTGATGGTTAGCTTTAAATTAAGGAGTAGCCGGTCGTCGTCATCCTCTATAGTTTACACTACCATTATAAATAAATAAATAAATAAATAAATAAATAAATAAATCGCCGTTTCTTACTTATTTTTGGGGTTATCCAATTATAAAAGGAGTTGAAAGTGGGAGTTCCCAATTCCATGACTGTGATTGGACCGTGGAAGCGCGTTGCCTGGAAATGTTCATATCGGTGGAGGTGAGGTGGAACCAGTGGGTTTCTACCCACTTTTACCCTTTCTTGTATTATGAAAATTTTAATTTCATCATATTGGATTCGACGGATATCAACCAACGGTATACTACTAGGACTCAAATATTGTCTCTCTTTTTTTCGGTAATTAAATGAATTTATTAACCAACAGGAACAGGAGGGAACATACCAGATACCACTACAAGGTCAACAGACCAACCAAAGACAGAGTACACAAAGGGTACAGTCCAACTAAAGAGACAAACACCCCAAGCTAACAATACAAACGAACCCCCAACAGCAATTAGCTAAGGGGGAAGGGGAGATTCCATTCCTCAACATGGAACCCAGATTTGCCTTTCCAAGAATACGAGGCCCAAGGACTTAACATATGCGTTGGTGGTCTCTGGGATTGCATCTAAAGACTGTTAACATATATGTTGGTTTCTTATTATATATTGGTGTCATAGAGTTTACATTATGAGAATTGCTCGCATACTGCATTTGTATATCACATTGTGTACCAACCGAAACTCACAAATACAATTGGGCACATTCCTATTAAAGATATGGTACAATATGATATACAAATGTAATATGACTAGCATTTTTATTACACTACTTATATCTGTCTCGCTTTTTTCGGTTACAGGTAGGCAATTCGATGCATCATTTCGGCATGCACTGAGAATTATATGTTGTATTTGGCGAGGCTTTTGCATTTTCTGGTTTGGCGGATTTGTCCATCCTTTGCCATTTGCTTATGAGTTTATCTCTCTCTCTCTCTCTCTCCACAATCCTTACAATTAGACTAGCTCCATTTCACATAAAACATATCCTAATCTGAGTTTAATTAATGGGGAAACTAATTTACACACGCTTTTATCACCATCTTCTACTCACTCACTCACATGCATACAAACTGAATTATATACGAAAGAGCAAGGGTTGGTTGGTGGTGTCACGAATCACTATAGGTAATAATTTGCTTATGTTAGTTTTACTAATATTATACAATACAAACAAACCAAGTATCTCAAATTGCATGAAGCAAACTCCATTTCAAGCCCTAGTCTAGTGAAAGTAAAGATGAAGCCAACCCCATGCCAATTGCCATGCTTATGGCTATTTTCAAGGCTTGCAACACGACGCCTGCAACAGCCCAGAACAAATGGATCATCATGATTCATGATGATGGCATCTGTGTTTTCCAAACTGCCAGATGATCCATCCTAAACCTAGTTAGCCGAATTGGCATATGCCTGCTTATAAAGGAAAGGCTCATGCTATGCCAAACAAGTTTTCATCACTTCAGGCCAACCTTGGTATGGCATGCTTCAATTCAATGAGATTGGCTTCAAAGTCAGTGATATATTATACATTCAGGCCAAACAAGTCAAAATTCAGAGGAATCATACTGAAAAACCAAACACCATTGGCTTGCTGGCTCGCCTTAAACCAAAGTAAAACCAATCCAGTTTGCATCATCACTCTCCACCGTTATAATTAGAACTAGAACAATCATTTGAAAACCAATGCCAACTTCTTCATACCTACTACCGAAAGCAAATTAACATTTCCTAGTTTCAAGAGCTGACCAATAGTCAGTCTCCAAGGGGATCACACTCCATCTTCTTTGGTTTCTCTTATTTGACATCCTCTTGGTGCAATCCTTTCATCTTACATTTAATTACAGAGTTAACAAATTGTAGCACACAAGCAGCTATCAAAATTTTAATATATTTTTCTTTACTCCATTTATTTTTATCTCTGCCTCTCTCATATCTAAGTCGACTTGTACCTCACTGCATACAAAATTAGTGTGTGCTGCAAATTCTGCTTATAAATAAGTTCATTATCATTACTCCTAAGGGATAATTGTCGAAATGTTACCAGAACTTATACCTCAGTTTCAATTTGTCATCTTAAAGAAAAATTTAAGAGAAATGTCACCTTAATTTTTCGAAATCCATGATTTGTCATTTGACTTTAATACCATCCAATTTTCCATCCATTTTAGTCTTTCCATTTTCAAGAAAAAAAAATAGAGAAAAGAGAGACCTCTCTCTCCCTTCTCCCCCAGCCCAACCCCACCCGCCCCCAAAACACATCGCACAGGACCCCCCTCCCCCCTCCCCCCTTCTCTCTCTCTCTCTCTCTCTGACCATGTATAAATTTTTTTATATTATGATTTTTCCATTTTTAAAATACCCTTGAAAATGAAAAATACTAAAATACCCTCAAAATGGATGGAAAATTAGATGGTGTTAAAAGTCAGATGACAAATCATGGATTTTGACAAATTAAGGTAACATTTCTCTTAAATTTTTCTTTAAAGTGACAAATTGAAACTGAGGTATAAGTTCAAGTGACATGTCTACAAAAATCACTTACTCCTAAATATAATTCAAATTAAAACCCCAAGGTGTAATTATACCAACGTAACCATGAAGACAGTCCACTCAGACTGCTATATCTTGTATTCATGTAAATGAGTAAATCAAAGATATGATCAAATATTCTCAAATTAAATTGAAATCACAAAGTTGAAAGGACAAATGAGTCATGGGTCATACTAAAATTGCACAAACAACAAACTTAACTTAATGGACAAGGTCATCATCTCTACCAATTGACACAGTTAGTTACACTAACCTCCTATTCGCTTTACAGACCCTTTACCTCTTATGTGCTCCTCATCCTCTCTAACAGGTACATGAGCAAGGATTTCTCAACTTTGGAGCACTGGCGGCTGCGGAGCTTCAAAAGTAAATGGGGCACTAATGTCCATGGCTGCAAGCCCTTCTAATTCTTGGATTGCGGCAATGGCACTAACTTCGCTTTCATTATTTAAGTAAGGTTTTAGTGCACCAACAGCTTGCCCCACTTTAAATTGCTGCAAATGACATAGAAATAGAATAAAGACACTAGCAAAGTCAAAAGAGGGAAATGCAGTCATATTCAACGAAAAAACTAATTTGAAACTTATTCAACTTACAAAGTATTCAAGTTTCCTCTTAAACTCTCCATTGGCAACCGCTTGTGAGTCAGGTGCTTCAGTTGTTGTCACTAATGCTTTCTTTTTACCGAAATAGAAAAGAAAATGGCAACAAATTCCAAGTAAGTAAAGCAGCGGGAGGATAATAATATTACTACACATAAGACATGAACAAAGAAAAGTCTCGTAATTTTGTCTTTCCTGAAAACAATACAAATAATTAGGTATTTTTGGACTGAAAAAGAATGCAGACTTGATTAAGGGTAATTTCACTAAAACAATTAAGTTCAAAATCAGATTAAACATTTACATAAGCATTGATAATTCTTATGGATCGTCTTCCTTGCCAATTTTCAATTCTTTCTATTTTACCCTTTTAACTCTCTCCGCATTTTGTTAATATGTTTATTTTCATCCAATTCTTATGTTCATTTCGGAAACTAAATACTGCCTTAATATCTTTCGAATTAAATAATTCTGCAATTCATTTTCTTACTAAATTACAAAGTACAAATCCACTAGCCAGTAGCACCTAACCCCTAGAAAACAAATCATTCTATGATTATCCTTTCGCTGTTGCCATACATCAGTAGGTTTACTTAGTTGTAATGCAAGCTTATATCTAGTTAGTTAGTTGTTTCTCAAAACAATATTTTCCTCCACTAGAGAATACAAGTGCCAAACTATACAACTACACAAGGTTTGTTTACTAGGATATTCAGAGAACAGAATTACCTTCTTAGGCCTGCCCACTGGCCTTCCAGTCCTTCTCTTCGGCCGTTCCATTCCAGGCAGCCCAGGCGGTCGGCCCCGCTTCCCGGGCACTAAGCCACCAACACGAACAGCAGCAGCCGCATCCTTCTTCTTGGGCCGGCCTCTGGGCCTTGGTAGCGATTGTTGTGGCCCGACCACATTGGGCACGTTGTTCTGCTCAAATGCTCCCAGTATAGGGACATTGGTAGCGTACGGGAAGAAGACGCTCTTGGGCTCAGCTTTGGAGGGGCGTCCCCGGCCCCTCTTCACGAGGCCGTTGGGGCCCACAACAGCGGATACAGACTTTGGCTTCGGAGGACGCCCTGGCCTCTTCTTCGGCAACCTCGGCCCTGGCGGGCGACCCCGGCCCCTCTTGGCGGACACAGGGCCACCACCAGCTTGTCCGATCCCAGCACCCACAACCTTACGTGGACGACCTGGGCGCCTTTTCACCGACGCTGCTGGCTCGTCAACCAGTCCAAGAGCAACAAGCATGGGCTGCGAATTTTGCTGTATGGTGGGCTCGGGGAAGGCCTGAAAATGGGAGTGTTGCTGTAAAGTGGGCTGCTGGGGAACGGGAACAGGTTCTTGTAAGCTGGGCTGCTGGGGAATGGGAATGGGAATGGATTGTTGTAAATTGGGCTGCTGGAGAATGGGTATGGATTGTTGGAAAGTAGGCTGCTGAGGAATGGGTTCTTGTAAACTGGGCTGGTCAAGGATGGGCTTGGTTTTGGGAGGGCGACCACGGCCTCTTGAGGGTCCAGAAGACGGAAGAGCTGTGGTGGCAGCGGCAGCAGCAGCTGACGCATTAGGAGGCGGAAGGGAAGCATCAGATCTAGGAAGCTTGTAAGACTTCTTGACCATAACGAGGAGACCATTGCTCTTCAAGCGCTTGAGATGGTGGGTCAACAAGGCTGAGTGAGTGGTTGGGAGGCCCGAGTAGGCTCGCTCTATGTACTTAGCTATAGCCCTCTTGCTAGACCCGTCCTTCTCCTTGAGCGCTGCTATGGCTGCATATATCATCTGCACCCAAAAAAGTAAAAAGAAAAAGAAAATCAAAACAAAAAGAAGACAAAGGTTAGAGCTTTGCTGAAATGGTAGATGAGTTGTGTATTTAGTAAATTACCTCAGCATAAGGAGGGTGATTGGAAGTAGGGTTCGGAGGAGGAGTGGGGTTAGCAGCTACATGGGTGGTGGCGATGTTATTTTGATCTTCAGTGGCGAAGGGAGTGATGGCCGGGGCGGCGGAGACGATGGCGGTTGTAGTGGTGGCGATGAGCGGTGGATAAGGATGCGGAGTTGGATATGGAGGTGGGGGTGGGTCCATAGATTTAGAGAGAGAGAGAGAGAGAGAGGTGAAATTTTAAAAGGGGTAGGTTTGGCGTTGGACTTGGGTCGGTTGGGTCTTGAGTCTTGAGAAGGGTAAGGGATAAGTAAATTTTGTTTTGGACAGGGGAGAAGAGGAGGGGAAGGGAGCAGAGGATGATGATGTTTGATGAGATCGGGAGCGTGTGAGAGGGTGGGTAGTTTAATCGGACCGTCGAGAATGATTCATGTATTCGTGCTCCGTAATGTGACGCGGACCGTCTCTGTCTTTTTCCCTTTTTATATTATTTCTTCTTTATTCATAAATATCTAGATAAGTCATTGCTTTTGCAGCTGAGTCCTTGTCATTTAAGCACATTTCTATAAAGGGCTCTTATGATCTTATCCTTAACACCCCCCCCCCCCCCTGTGTTTTGTGAATTGAATCCTCTCCTTCTTTTTTTCCTTCTACTACATGTAAGCTGTATCTTTCAAGCATGAAGCTTTACTTTTTTGTGTTTCCCATGTGTGCTCATATCATAGCCTCATTGGGAAGGAAATGTAACTAGCCAGTGAAAGGTATTTTAATTATGTAAGTTGACAAACAAAACTATAATATAATTTCAGAACATTTCATAAAGTCATTTAAAATAGGTTTGGATCTCATTTAGATCAAAATTAGAGGAGTTAAGTTGATAGATTGAGCAAACGGAAAATTAAGTATGTCTTGTTGAATAAGGAGCAACCTCTATTTGGCATCAGCCATTGTATTATATTTGAACTAAATTGTGACGTTGGCGTTGGCGTTGTGCATTTCTTAATTTAAGAAGTCTAGTAACACTTTTTTGTATAGTGCATTTCTTAATTTAAGAAGTCTAGTAATACTTGTTTGTATAACGCATGCTAGCAACCTACATTTACTACTAACAACAAATTAACAATTACGCCAATCCTATCTAGGCTTATTGACTTATTGTTAAGCAATTAAACACTCTGACTTATTGTTGGCTTATCTCATGGTTGAACTTAAAGGGAGTTTACTACTACTTCTTCAAGGTGCATAAGGGGTCTTCTCCAAGTCAAGCCAAACCCATTAATGAAAACAGTAAAGAATGAATTTCTTGCAATCATTAGCTTTTAATCCAAAACTTTAGCACTTAATGAAAGTTTGGGCAAGTGCTGCAGCATTATAAAAAGCTCAAAAACTGTCGAATTGTGGCCCTCTCACTTAAAAGAAACCCTATAATTTCTTTTCTCCCAATGTAACCGAAAATAAAAAGCTCACAAACTAATGAAATGGGAAAATTGGCACTACTTAAGTTATAGCCAAAACGCATTAAAGAAGGGTCAATCACACTGTGGCCTCTAGTTTTTTCAATGCAATGTACGTTGGTCTGCTTCTGTTCAAGCACAGCCTCCCAACAAGTGCTTCATTCATTTACAAATTGTGCTATTTAAAATATTTGACTTGAAGAATTATGCTGAAACAAATATGCAGCAGAGTCAGTCAGCAGACATTTTGAGAATACTTTTTTCTGTGAGGTGGGGTGGGATGGGAATTCAGAACTTATGAAGTCCTCAAATCAAGAAGAGTGCTTCATCCAAACAAACGCACCCACTGTCTATGTCTATGTCCATGTCCATGGACGAAAACGAAATTAACAAGATCCACGCCTGCCTTCGAAATACATGCACAGCCCAGATCACCCACCTTACTCACAGGCAATGTTTTAAAAGGCGAGGCGTAAAGGCAATGCGTTTTAGTTAGTCCGCTATGCGAGGCGTAAGCCTTGAAGCGTTGAGGCGTAAGCCTTTCGAACATTAATTTATTTTAATAAAAAAAATTATAAATAATAATACAGATAAATTGTAATACTAATTCTTATTGAGCTAGAATATTCTATTATATATATATATAAGTACTAAATGTCATTCTAGCATAATAATCAATCTCAAAACATAAAAGACTTATTCAACATCAAAAGTAAAACTCAATTCATGCATCCCCACTCATTATCATGAAACATAAAATGCTATGATTTTCGAGCATTTATGTGTGGATTTGAGTGTTATTTGAAGATTATTGCATTAGGAATATACTAATAGGTTCAATAATGTATTTATTTAGAATAAAAAAGGAGGAAGTATCGTTCAGTGGGGGCCTTTTAAGGCATGCTGTTTGTTTAAAAAATAAAAACCAAAACGTGCGTTTAGTCACCTCAGTCTGAAAAAAAAAACACTTAACTAGATGAAACGACGTCGTTGCTTCAAAACTAACCCTAACAAAAAAAAAGTCAAGCCAGGTCGTCTTCTTCCTCGCGCTCTGGCTTGCAGACAGCGGCGCTTCTTTGCGCCTTCCACGCCTCATCACGCCTCGGCACGCTAAGCGGGCAACAAGCTAAACAACCGTAAGCCTAAGGCGATTTCCCTCCGCCTCGCTCCGACGCGCGCTCCGATGCGCGCTTAGGCATGCCTTTGAAAACACTGCTCACAGGTAAGATAAAGATACCCACATTTATTAATGTTCAAAAACTTGTATATTAGTCCCTCTCTTTTTGTTTCATTTCATCTATATATATATATATATATACATACACTCTGTAATAAATTGCAGATGATATTTAAAGCCATTAACTCACTGAGTTATGAGGAAGGTGGTGCAAACAAAGCTGCTATATCCGCCTATATTAAGTCAGAGTTCCATGATTTGGCTTGGGCTCATGAGAGCCTTCTCTCTCACCATCTTGGCAAGCTCCTTGAGAGAGGCGAGTTGGTTACTTCTCCTAGCACTTGTGATTATCTGCTTCCAAAACCAAAACCATTGTTATTGGCACATGAAGATTTGAATCCATCAAAGCATGCTCGAGGTCGGGGGCGGCGAGGAAGGCCACCAAAACTGAAACAAGGAAACAAGGAAAACATGACTAAGAGAGAATCATTGTCTTTGTGTGAGCAAAGGAAAAAAGCAAGGAATTAACAAGGTAAGTGAGGAGGAGGATGGAAACCCCAAAGAAGAGGAGAGGAAGGCCTCCCAAGAAATTAATAAGTGACAATCATCCATTGGGCAGTTTTTGAGAATTGGAAAGACCTAATGCAAAGGAAAGTAGTAGGCATGTGACACTTGACATGCACCCAAATGGATGTAGCATGATTAGTTAACTTACCATTACTCCAAAATAAATACTTGGAAGACCTATAACGATTATTATTATTCTTTTTGAAAAATCATTACGCTTTACCTTTACCTATAATGTTGACACATCTTGTCATCTTGGCAATTTCGCCACTACTCTTTACCGATAATGTTGACAAGACATCTCCTCTAACGTGGATATACATGTTGTTGGAGCCAAAAAAAAACCTAAAAGTAAGTGGAAAATGGAAAGAAAGGCAGAGTTAGAATAGAAGGATTCTTCCTTTTCCCCCTCTGCTTATTGACAGTTCCAAATCAGGGAAATTTGGTTGGCAACAGTCAAACATCTCTTCTCAATACACAGCGTATAAACTGCTGGCGAGCCAGTTGTCCCACTTGATCAATAATAATACCTTTGAATTTGTTGAATGGATCATGTATTGTATTGTAAAAGTCTTTAAGCCATTATAGAAACCTTTGACCACTGGTTTCAATCAATCATACCCTTACATTTATCTTGAAATTATACGCTCAATAATAAGTTATTTTTTAGGATTTTTTAATACAAGCAAGAGATAGTCTAAACTAAACTACAAGGGAGGGGATTTCTCACACACACACAACTATGATGTCGTGGGAATTCGAACCTGAAACTTCTAATCTACAAGTTAATACAATTTTTCACTGGGCTAGACCCCATTAACACACTCAATAATAAGTTATAAGTGTGAAGCATGAAGATTGATTAGTGATTTACCAAGAATAAAAATAAAAATCAAGCTTAATCTGTTTTGGTGTGTTTCTATGCTTACTTTTTTTTTCCATTAGTTCTCTATTTACATTTGTCTATATGTTTATGTCTCCATTTTTTTTCTTTGTTTATAACTTCGTAGTTCTTTTTATTTTTCCACAAATATAAAGATATAGTCATACAACCCCATATTAATAAAATCATATCTTATCCCATACTCCATTTTTTTCAATTCTTACAATGATAATGGATAATGGTTTTCTCCGTATTTCATTTTACTTGGGTTTTTATATATATTTATTTATATGTATGTGAGCTTGTGGGCCGGGCTTTAGACATCCAAGCCCAAGCCCGATCCACTCAATAACGGTCCGGGTCATATCGGGCTTTTTTTCGATGGGCCGAGCGGGCCCCCATCGGCCCATGGGCTCGCGGGCCTAATTATGACCCCTGCATAGATTTATAGTGGTTTGGAGTAAATTTTTTATTTTTTTTGGGTAAACTAGAGGGGATAAACCCCGAACACAACAACTACAAGGAAACATGACAAACTTCAATGCAAGGTTATAGATTCGAGTCCTAACTTCAATGTAGTGTGTGTCGTGTAATATGTGTAAGTTTAATATATTATCGCATCTCTCAATAAAAAATGTCCCAAAAAATAGAAAAAAAAAAGAAAAAAAAGATAGACCATGTCGTGAGGAAGTAGTAAGACATGCATTATTGCATTTATATGACATCCACAACGAAAGCCCATCTCCCAAAATGCAAACTTGTTAAACTCCCCTTCCTTACAAAGTCCATAAATCTGCCCATCTGATCAAACTCACCCTCTCTCTCTCAGGCACAGGAGCGACCATTGAACCCGAAAGAAAACCCGAGAAAAAGAGAGTGGCAGATGGCAAGCCCAGAGAGAAAATAGCGAGTGAGAGAGAAAGAGAGCGGGCAATGCTGCAATTGTGTGGCTGTGAATCCTCAAAGGCTAAAAGGGGCAGAGTATATGGGGAGCGGAGCTACTCTGGTGGAGGGTGTTCGTCGCTGGTTTCAACGTCGCTCTTCTTCCATTTCTACAACTATTAATACTAATCCAAATAATAATTCAAAGCAACCCAGTAATAGTAATTATAGCAGAAACAACTTTGTCAATGATCATAATGATGCCCACGTCTCTGTCTCCGATTTAAGCGCCCAATCGTCCACTTCTCACCAACGGGAACAAAAGCAAGGCCAAGAGTACCAGCTTCAGTTTGAGGTTGAGGACGACTTTGACATATCTGGATTGAAGCTCATCTCAGTTCCCAAGCGGGCCAACTTCAGAGCTCCCCCTATGGATTCACAAAAGAAGGTCCTTTCTCGTTTCTTTTGTATTTCAGGATCTGGGTTTCTTCTGTTTTACAGTTCCGAGTTTTCTTTTTCGATTTCATTATATGGGCATTGATCTGATTTGTTTTTCCTTGCTGCTCTGTTTGATTCCTGCTTTGCTTTGCTTGGTCGAATGTGGTTTGTTTTCCTAGGCGTCGGTTGGTTAGGTAAAATGCACCAATCAAAACTGAATTCCAACTGTTAATGGCGTGGGAGAAGTTTTTAGACCTTCAAAGTTTATAAATTCATGATGCAGGAGCTGAGAATACTTGGATTTTTCCCAATTAAACCTATTTTTACCTTGCTCCTGTAAGGTTCGTTGCTGAAGATAATTTTTTTGTTAACCAAAAATGCACTGGTGTTCTTTAAACCATCTTCTGGATCTAATTATTGAAGGACATTCAATCATATTATTTGCTTTTATTGTTCAATAATGAATCCAAAAAAAAAAAAAAAAGTTACTCCCTTATGTTTGTTGGTAAATATTCTCCTACATTTGTTTACAACTAATGGTTGTTGACCTTTATGCAGGGCAATCTAGAAACAGAATTTTTCACAGAATATGGAGAGGCAAGTCGCTACCAAGTTCAGGAAGTCATTGGGAAAGGAAGTTATGGTGTTGTGGGTTCTGCAATTGACACCCACACTGGAGAAAAGGTTGCAATCAAGAAAATTAATGATGTTTTTGAGCATGTGTCCGATGCTACAAGGATCCTGAGAGAAATAAAGCTCCTTCGCTTGCTTCGATCATCCCGACATTGTTGAAATAAAGCACATAATGCTTCCTCCTTCACGACGAGAGTTCAGAGATATCTATGTTGTTTTTGAGTTGATGGAATCTGACCTTCACCAAGTTATTAAGGCAAATGATGATCTTACTCCTGAGCATTATCAGTTTTTCTTGTACCAGCTGCTTCGTGGCCTAAAGTATATTCATACAGGTTGGTCTTTTTCGGTAATTCTTTTGGCCTTTGCAGTTGTAATGATAATTAATTTTTTCTCTGCACTTCTTGCAGCAAATGTATTTCATCGAGATTTGAAGCCAAAAAACATTCTTGCTAATGCTGACTGCAAATTAAAGATATGTGACTTTGGGCTTGCTCGCGTATCTTTCAATGATGCCCCATCAGCTATTTTTTGGACAGTAAGTTGTTCTGTCATGCAAATCATGGCATGTCACCGCACAACTCCTAAAATCTTTACTTTGTATGGTTGTTAATCAAAAGTCGCTAAATTGCTTTATTTTTTGAACTAAAGTTATTTTAAGTTGCAAATACTGGGGCTATAAACAACACTATTTGTGCACTAAGATTTTTTACTTTTATGAAGGACTATGTTGCAACTCGATGGTATCGTGCTCCTGAGCTGTGCGGTTCATTTTTCTCAAAAGTAAGCTACAGTTACATTTAAAAGATCTTATATTGTATATATGCATTTTACTGAGATAGCCAATGGTATATGCAATAAAAGATGATTTTATTTTGACCTTTGGTCTTGAAAAGCCACATATTCTGGCACTGCTAATTCAGCCTAATGTTTTGGTTTATGCTAAAAGAGTTACATTGAGCAGGTTAGCAGCCATGTGATCAGATAAAGAATTATGTGGATTCTAAACCCTTTAGAGAAATTGTTGTTAATTCTTCATTATGGGCTTTCATTGTCTCTATCTGAATGTTATAAGTTGTTATGGTTGTTTATTGCTACTCTATTGGAGGTTTTCTAATTTCTATGACCAATATTTTGGCAGTACACTCCTGCAATCGATATTTGGAGCATAGGATGCATATTTGCTGAAATACTCACTGGAAAACCGTTGTTTCCTGGGAAAAATGTGGTGCACCAATTGGATCTCATGACTGATTTGCTTGGCACACCTTCTACGGAATCCATTGCAAGGGTTAGTTATTTTATTCTAATAACTGCAGTTCTGTCATAAAAATGCTCTTAGCAGGCTGCCACAAAACTTCTCAATTTTCTTCGCTCTTACAATTCTTATACTAAACCATTTTCTATATTGTTACATGTAACCGCCAAATGCTTAGTTTTATGTTAAGCTTGCTTACAGGCACCATTCTAGTACTCTTTATCCCTTCAAATGATTTATTTTCTCATGAACGTGGTAGATTTGGAATGAAAAAGCAAGAAGGTACTTGAGTAGCATGCGGAAAAAGCAACCAGTTCCTTTCACACATAAGTTCCCTAATGCAGATCCCTTGGCTCTTCGCCTTGTAGAGCAACTGCTTGCATTTGACCCGAAAGATCGTCCGACCGCTGAAGAGGTAAGGCTAAGTAATTTTAATACATACCACTAACATAGTTGGATACCATACTGCATCCTTCAAAATTGCTTGGGACCACTGTACTTCCTAAATCCCTAATACTTATGCTTGCAGGCATTAGCTGATCCGTACTTTCATGGTTTGGCAAATGTTGACCGTGAGCCATCCACTCAACCCATTTCAAAACTTGAATTTGAGTTTGAGCGAAGGAAATTGACAAAAGATGATGTTAGAGAGTTAATCTATAGGGAGGTATGAGTTTGGTTTTCAAAACTTGTTACTTTCTAGCGTTGTGGTTTTTTCCTCTTCACTAATGCTATAACAAATCTTGTGTTCAAACAGATTTTAGAGTATCATCCGCAGATGCTGCAGGAGTATCTCCGAGGTGGAGATCAAACTAGCTTTATGTATCCTAGGTGAGGAGGCTATTGGTTTTCTGAAATAATTAATGATTCTGCTGATTATTCAATCAGTTGAACCTCAATGCATGTGGAGGGGTTTATTGGAAGGGGACAGCCACTACCTGTTATGTGTTCCAGCCATTGGACTGAAACCAAAAACAAAAGCAAAAACCATCTTGAGTTTATTTAGCGTACAGATAAGTCTTGAGTTTGAAATTTTTGGTGCTTGGAGTTATTAACCTAGTTTCATCTCTTTATGTCATTTTAGTGGGGTTGATCGATTCAAGCGGCAGTTTGCACATCTTGAGGAGCACTATGGTAAAGGTGAAAGGGGTACTCCACCACTCCAAAGGCAGCATGCCTCATTGCCCAGGTGTGTTTTGGATAAGCATCTAGGAATGTAGTTTAATTCAGCTATGTCTGAAGGAGCAGATCTCTTCTAACTTGTACCTTATACACAACAGTACATCCATCCATCCACCCACACACCCCTCCCATCCTCTTTAGCATACCTGATCTTTTTGTCACATGTTCTTTATTTATGTAACAAGCTACATTGTGGGCTGCTAGCAAAGCCTGAGTTGACCGTGTGATGTTTAGTAGTTCATCTTAATCACCGTGTCATCTTATTCCTCAGAGAGCGGGTTTGTGCACCCAAGGATGAGAATTCTGGCCAAAACAATGATGTGGAAAGGACTGCTGCTTCTGTTGCCTCGACTCTTGAGAGTCCTCCAGGATCACAGCAGCCTGATGGCTCTGTAAATGCAGATGGACAAAATGGACCTAGCAAGACAAACTACAACGCTCGTAGCCTGTTGAAGAGTGCCAGCATTAGTGCTTCAAAGTGTATAGGTGTAAGACCGAAAAAAGATTCGGAGGTAATTATCATCATTTGTACCTCATTTCCTCTTGTTTGATCATGACATGCAATCTTGCACATAATTTGGTGATAGATCTCCGTCACACTTAGAAAAAGGACACTAATTCTCTCAAAAATAAATTTTCACAAATGAAGCGGTATGCTATTTGATCCTTATGCCTCTTGGTCTTTGCAGGATTAGTTGTTGGATATCCCCTTTTTCCTTTGGAAATAATCTGATTTCTTTTTTTTTTTACTTTCTGTGTTTCCACAGGAGGAAGCTATTGCTGAGGTCAACGACGAGGCAGTCGATGGTTTGTCCCAAAAGGTTGAAGCTCTCCGTGCCTGATTCTTCGATCTGTAGTAGAAAAAAAAACAGGTGTAACTTTGTGTTCTGCCTCCTTTCCCCCTATTTAGAAGAAAGGGTGCTCTGTAACAGTCCATATTCGAAGATATATAAGTTATTTCAGTTAGAAGCTAACATAATAGGACTCGTTCATTCAGTTTTCCTTCATTGTCACCCCCGCAACGCAGAGGAAATTTCTCTGCTGTAAGTTGTAACTATTTCTGTTTGAAGAAGACGACATGTATTTTGTTCAAGTGTTTAGTAATTGTGTGATACAATAGAAACAAGTTTTAGTTTGAAGAAAAATATGCATAATATTTTTATTATTATTTCCACAATGAAAATACCTATTTTGATATCTGAATATCAATTTTACTTTGTACGTGTGAGCGTGGCAGCCCTTGAAAATGGGTCATGTCGTTTCTACCCTATTAGAGTATCATGGCTAGCAAGGACATTATTGACTTTTACGGTTTAGGGTGGAGGAAGAAATGGCCAAACAGCTTTTGGGTTGGGCCTTGAGGCATTCTCGAATTCCACTTCCAGTATTCCGACCGAGGACAATAAAACGACGGCGTCCTTTGCACCCAAAAAGAGAGAGAGTGAATAGAAAGGAACGACGTCGTGCGAACCGAACTTTACAAGATATCAGGAAAACGGAAAAACAAAACACAAAAAGGAAGAAAATTACAGAAAAACCTCTGGACAAACTGGCTGAAGCAAAGTAAGCTCAATGGCCTCTAAACTCAGATTTGTACAAAGGAACACAATTGGTTTAAGACAGGTCATCCCAGAGTTTGCATTTTTACACAGAGAATGCCATGATTTCATGAGCTACCAAAAATATCTAGGCATCCTTCATACTTATTCTCTTTGTTTTTCCCTCTACCTCTGCTTCACTTGTGGTTTTTAAAGGCAAAAATAGCCAGCTCCTTCCTACTAATCACTTCATCTGTTCATCACCACAACGTATCTTTCCTCGAACTTTCTCGTAGCACTCTGGTTCCTGATCACGTAACTTCATCTGACTTTCTCTTAACTTCACCTGTTAATCACTTCACTGTGGTGAAGACCAGCAAGTTTCTTTTGGACACACTGATATGCATGAATTCATCTACACTCACCAATAATCCCCGCATGAACAATTACCGCCGCTGAAGTGGTGAAAACGGTGAGAATCCCTTAGGATTATTGTCCTTCCCACAATCTTGGATATGTATTTAATGGCATTGTGGCAGTCTCCACAAACTCTCAAGTTTTTTATTACACGGATTGGCCTCCCAGCTGGGATTGAAAGAATTCCAAATGCCACAGCTAATTTCTCACTGTGATACTTCAGCATATGCTCTTTCTCTTCCTCTTCCACGTCATGTAAAACCAACTTTGTGGAGGAAATGTATCCCTCCCGCTTCATTTTCAAATCCAACTCTTCTAAGAAGGCATATATCTTGTCCTTATCTGGGTGTATAGAGTCCCCAACTGAAAATGTATGAATCTTGTTTTGCACTTCAACCCAGCTATATCCAGGAACTTTCCTGACACCTTTATCCTTCATCTTCAATCTCATCTTACCAACTTCACCCCATCTGCCAGAAGCTGCATATAAATTTGACAAAAGAACATACATTCCTGCATTGTCAGGCTCCATCTCGAAAATTATCTGAGCAGCCTTTTCACCTAATTCGGTATTGCCGTGAATCCGGCTTGCACCAAGTAGAGCTCCCCATGTTGCAGCATCTGGTTCAAAAGGCATATCTCTCATTAATTTCTGTGCTTCCTCCAGGCGCCCAGCTCTACCCAAAAGATCAATCATGCAGGTATAGTGTTTTGAATTTGCTGTTATGCCGTAATCCTGATTCATTGAATAGAAATATTCCGTGCCCCTGTCTACGAGGCCAGTATGACTACAAGCAGATAATACACCAACCTGAAATGAAATGAAAACCAAATTAATTAACCATTAGACATAGAGAAGAAATGCACATGAAAAGAGATTATCTTTGAATAGAAAATATAATTCTTTCCAGTTGCTAAACAATAAAGCCAAGAGTTTTTTTTCCTTCCAGTTCTAATATGTGTTGATCAATTGCAGCAATGCTAAACGGCTTTGAGAACCAGGGTTGTGTTAGGTTAAGCTTTTGAGAGTAATTTAAGAAGAAATAAATGCATTAATTTGCTATAAGAAAAGATAAATGTGGTGAAATTTTTGCTCCTAAATATGACCAAAAAAACTTTAATTGAATGAATAATTACCATTGTTACATCATCTGGTTTGATACCTGCTGCCTTCATTGACTCAAAAACCATCAGAGCCTTTGAGCCAAATCCATGCCTTGCATAGCCATAGATCATCGTATTCCATGAGACAACATCCTTTTGAGCTATTCCTTGGAACACATCATATGCTTCCTCAATGCTTCCACACTTACAGTACATTACAAGGAGTGCATTCCCCACATAGCACCCAGTTTCGTATCCTGCTTTTGTCATTCGCCCATGCAACTGCTTCCCCAATTCCAACGCAGCGATTTCAGCACATGTGCTCAAAGCACAGGTAAATGAAGACCTAGTCAACCTTTCCCCATCTCTTTTCATCTCTACAAATAGACACAAAGCCTCTTCACTATAACCATTTTGAGCATAACCAGCAATAATAGCTGCCCAAGAGATGGAATCACGCCGAGGCATGCTATCAAAGATTTTCCTGGCACTATCAATATCACCGCTCTGAGCATAGCCAGTTAAAATGGTATTCCAAGAACTGGCATTCTGAAAAGGCATTGCCTCAAATAATTTCATTGCCATGTCCATTCTCTTGCATTGTACATATCCTGCAATCATTGCATTCCATGAAACCAAATTCTTTTCTGGCATTTCATCAAACATTCTCCTCCCTTCATCCAACATTCCATTCTGCACATAACCCGAAAGCATTGATGTCCATGCAAACACATCACGAATTGGGGTCTCCTCAAACAATCTCCTTGCTTCTGACATTTCCCCATTCTGCGCATAGCCTGTGATCATGGTATTCCACGAAACTTCATCCCTCACAGGCATCTGGTCAAAAAGCTGCCTAGCATGAACTAATCTCTTTTGTTTTACAAATCCACCCATCAAACAATTCCAAGAAACTGCTTCCCAATTGGCTTTCGACTCAAACAGCCTACGAGCATCTTCAATCCTTCCATTCTGTACATACGCCGCAAGCAACCCATTCCATGATATCTCATTCTTATCTGGCATCCTTTTGAAAACCTTCCTCGCCTCATCAACATAGCCATTTTGGGCATAACCCGATAACATAGCGTTCCACGAAACAACATCCTTCTCAGGCATACGTTCAAATAAGGCATGAGCGGCACCAAGGTCCCTATTCCTCACATACCCACTAAGCATCACATTCCAAGAAACTAGGTCTCTCTCTGGCATTTTCTCAAACATATCCTTTGCAAGATCAAACTTGCCATTTGCCAGGTAGCCAGATATCATAGCATTATAAGATACTGGGCTCCGCCGAGGCATGACATCAAAGACGCGCAGAGCAGCTTCACATCGGCCATTGCGCATTTGGGTGGTAATGTCCTTGTTCAATTTGACAATTTCAGAGTCAGAGGCGTTTGATAACTTATTCATGGATCTGCGTTTCTGGGTTAGTGCTTTCTTTGATGGGATTGGGTTTGGGCAAGTCGGCTTTCCAGTTTGGTGCTTGATGTTGCTGGGTTGCTGGGTTTCGAGTGAGCGTAAGCAGAAGCTGCTGCTGTGTAACTGTCTGAAACGGTAACTCCCGCGCATTGTTTTCCTTCAAATTTTGCTTCTCCTCCTCAGCAGCATGGAACACGCCAAAGCTCAATTTGATTGGATTTGCCCACAAATTATGGGTCCTTGGTGATTTGGGCCTCCTCTTTAGTTGTGTCGTTATTTGGTTTGTAAGCCTACGTGCTACAACAAAACCATGAATCACCAACCTTGATGAAATGGCATTCAATTTAAAACATAAATAATAATAAATATAATTAAATAAGGTGAAGATATTACTTAATTAAAAATATTAAACTAAACAAACTAAAAAATAAAGTCCACAAAATAATTTAAAATAATTAATTACAATTTATTAAGTAATTTATGAAATCAGTACAATATTTAAATACTACTTATTCACTAAAGAAAGAATAAGTAAAATATAATTACTAATTAAAGTAATTAAAAAAGGCTAAGATATTACTTAAGTTAATTACAAAAATGAAAACCATGTTATGCAGGATCGCGCTCGGCTATACTGTTAAAACATTCGTATATATTTAGAGCGTATAGCCGCGGCTATACTCTTTAAATATTAGTATATTTTAGAGGTATCGCCGAGGCTATAGTATTTTAAATATTAATATATTTTAGAAGTATAGCCGTGCGGATATACTATTTTAATATTAATATATTTTAAACGTATAGCCGCGGGGTAGACCATTCAAATGTTCGACTGTATAATTTCAAGCGTACAGCCGCACGGCTATACTATTTTAAATATTAATATATTTTAGGCGTATAGCCGAGCGGCTATACTACTTTAATATTAATATATTTAGAAGTATAGCCGAACGGCTATACCGTTAAAGTATTGATATATTTAAAGAGTACAGCCGATCGGCTAGACGCTTTACATATTAATTTATTTTGGAAGTATAGCCGTTCGGCTATACTATTTTAATATTAATATATTTTAAAAGTATAGCCGCACGGCTATACTGTTAAAGTATTAGTGTATATATTTAAAGAGTACAGCCGCTCGGCTAGACTCTTTACATATGATGTATAGCCGTCCGGCTATACTATTTAAATATTATTTTAAAATATAACTGCTCGGCTATACGTTTAAAATATTCGAAAATATTAGAAGAGTATAGCCGCGCTGCGATACGCTTTAAATATTAACATATATTGAAATGATCTAACAAAAGATTCTATAGAAGGTAACTTGATGGATGCATTTGCTGCATTGCTACAAATTCCACCAAATATTTAATTCCACTTCCGGCAACAAAAGGTGTCATTTCCTCATCTTTGCATGCTATCTATGGGTAGAGAAACACAAATAAAATATAAGGTTAATTTTCAAGAAAATGTGGCGCTCAGAAAAAGTGGTTCTTAAGGAATTAATTCCTTTATTAAAAAATGAATTATTTCCTTTTAAAAAGCAGCTGGGTATAGTCATTTCTGTGCATAGTATCTCCCTCCAAATCAAGAGAGAAAAGTTACACGAAAGCAGTAGTGCATAGTGTTTCCAATATTTTAAAGCTGGAGATGAGCTAACCTTTGCAGTAAGTGAAATAATGAAGTCATCTAGTTCTTCCATTCCCTATTTGTCATTCCTTGTTCAAACCACAATTTTCAGTCCTATGACGTTATTCTTATGGCAAGACAATTCTAACAGGTATCGCTCTCAAACTAGACTGTACTTGTGAACATCTCACATACCTGCTTATGGAAAATTGTCTCCAATTGCATCTCAACACGTAAAACCTTGAGGCAGTCAATTGCCAATTTTCTATACTCATCTGCAAATGATGCTAGATCCCCAGCTGCAGCACTAGTTTTTCGTTGATGACGATTCTTGCCACTCTCTTCTACTTGATTTGGAGCTTTGAAGGTTCTATGCCCAACCCTATGTAATGCGTAAAATTGTGCTCCATTTAAGCTATCATAAATAAATTGTTACTGAAAATATTTAAAAGCCAACTTTTCAATGAAATATGAAACAAATGCCAAACTGAATAAAAATATCAAAATGATATTGTGTTTGAGGTTGAGACTTGTGTAAATCTAACACTCGTCACTTCATAAGTTGGTAGTCGTTGCAACGGACTTGTAGCTTAAGTAGTTAAGAGTAGTATTTATCCTTGCCCCAATATCGCTTATATTGCCAAGAATAAAATTCTTTGGGAGTGGGACCTACTGCTACACATCACATAGTATATTGAAACTTTGAGTGGTGTGTGTAGTTTTATCATGGCAAGCGTTTTGGTTTTGGGGCTGCCATTGATTTGAAAAGTAGTTTGCTTATCCTGACTAGAAAAATTTGATGCATAAATATTCTTAGTGTTGAGTAATACACGTCCGAATACGATGGCATTGATAATTCAACTCCCTCAAAGTCAAAGTCTGTCAACCACCTTATAGATTTTAGTAACTCGAGAGATGTGTATCATTTTGAGAGAGCCAAATCATATTTATTTATAGTATAAAGTTAATTGGAAGCTGACTTCATACCGAGACCATGATCAACTTACAGAAAGAAATTGCATCGAAACGCAGTTTGCCAATGTTGACCAAGAAAACTTATGCATCCCAGCCCAGTGTGGCAGCATGCAGCATGCAGCAGAGAATTAGAAATAAACATGACGCCTAATAAGTAATTAATTAATGATCATTTCTCTCTCCAAGAAATGCAAACTGATTTGGAATTACAGAAAATGCGAAATGGTTTAGGTTGTAGAAGCATCTTATAGCAAAGCATGTTAGCTAGCTAGGATTCTTAGGCTGTTAAATTTTGGCAGTTTTTGGCCTTAAACTATATCTATATGTTCCTAAGAGTCTGAAAGATATATGGGATTGAAAAAGACAGAAAAATAGTACAAGCTGTTTATCTCAATTTGTATCCTCTCTTCTGTAGAAAATGCCACTATATAATCCACCTTGTTTAATACTTGGCTTATGTCGAAGAATATAAGTCTCACATTGGAAACTTGACTAAATAAAATACAAGATATAATGAATGGTTATACTATTAATATCATCGATGCATTTTGTGATAAAACCCCACACTTACTGGGTTTTGTAGGTGGTTAAGTTGAGGACAATATCGGTGTTGTTGGTAGTGGGTCGCTGGCCAGTCTCTATGAATTTAAGTACTTTTAGTAGAGGAAAAACTATTACCTACTACAAAATACCATGACAAAGCTCATAAGTAGCCTCAATGAGGGAGAATTATTATTTTGTTCAAAACTGGTAGCTTAATTAATTAATAAACCAATTTAGAAAACTCAACCAACCCCAGCACCATACATATAGATTCCTTTAGCACTTTGCCCTGATGGCCTATCCCAATCAAATTGTTATCAAATATCAATTTGCATATGTAATGAGTTGGTTTTGGTCCCCCTTATCTTCATTCTTGCCATTTTTATTGGAGAAAAAGAAGTTTATGTTAGCTAGCTCACCTTTAGTTGGTGAAAAAGGGCTGGCTGACTGAGCAAGTAATTAATTTATATATTTTCCTAAAGATTTCTTGCTCTTGCCATCTCTCGATCTTCCAATCATTGACCTCATGGAAACTACAACGATTTTGTGCTGTTCCTGATATGCAAAGATACTACTTAGTTAGTCCAAGTTTGTCTTGAATAGAACGCTCACACCACCAACCCACCCATACATGTACATCAGAATCAAAAATTGGTGAAGGAAATGACAACAGGGTTGATTAAAAGATGACAAATCCCACAATTAATATTTAAGACTAGACTCCTGGTATAATGAGAGAGAGAGAGAGAGAGAGAGAGAGATTCCATATTGGTCGGCTCCTCTTCTTGATAGATAAAGGTTTTCGACACATAATTATGAACTATAGCAGCCAAGCTTTCGAACAAATATCTACCCTTTGAAAACTCATTTTGACATGTTCATTGTCTGCTGCCTCTCCTCACCTACCCATCTAGCGTCACAAAATCTGTCTCTACATAAATTTATTAGTATATGTCAATGTTAATCAATAAAAAATCAAGTACCCCAATAGAAGTTAGGCATGTATATAAAAGGGGGGGCTTGCATGAAAGTTTGGTAAACTCAATCGGGGCATGCAATATACTGAGTGACTGCCAAGGCTGCTCTTGAGGTTCTAGTTATGGAGTGTTTAATCCAGCATTATGGGTTATTTGTGGTAATGCTAATGATACTTGCTGGGGCTTTACCATCTGGTTTTTCGCAAACAACCCGACGCTTTCAATTTAATGTAAGCTAGAGTAGAGAGTGTCAAATTTTGTCTCTCTTGCATTCTGTGATCACCAATAGAAATCAGAGTATGAAATTGAAAGCTTGAATTGTGGTCTGGTTTTCAGGTTGAGTGGAAGAATGTAACCCGTTTGTGCAGCACAAAGCCACTTCTAACAGTGAATGGAGAGTATCCTGGGCCAACCATTGCTGTCCATGAAGGTGATAATGTTGAAATTAAGGTGACTAATCACATTGCAGGCAACACCACCATCCACTGGTGAGTTTGATTACAATAAATACTAATTGTGAATCTGTGATTGTATTGGTATTGGACACTAATTTTGTTAATTAAGAAACAACTGATTTGTTGCTAATTATGACAGGCATGGTATAAGGCAACTAAGAACAGGATGGGCAGACGGTCCAGCTTATATCACACAATGTCCCATAAGCGGTGGCAAGTCCTACACCTACAAGTTCACTGTACAATACCAAAGAGGCACTCTTTGGTGGCATTCACATTATGCTTGGCAACGAGCTTCTGTTTATGGCGCATTTATCATCCATCCGCGGATGCCGTTTCCATTTTCAGCTCCAATTCAAGATGAATTCCCCATTATATTTGGTAATAACATCAAAACGCTTCATTGTTTGAACCATACATCTTTGTTTTCTGATTTTCTATTGGTAATTCTGATCATGAAAGCTCTGTTCTCACTCTCACCTCTGTATCTTGAATTGTTCACATGTTTGATCGCAGGTGAATGGTGGAATGGAGATGTAGATGAAGTGGAAACTGAAATGATGAAGTATGGAGGTGGGCCTAATAGTTCAGATGCTTATACCATAAACGGTTTGCCAGGACCATTCTATCCTTGCTCCAACAAAGGTATCCAAGAATTAATCTTCCGCCACTTTTTTTTTTATCTCTTTAATACATGATTGCACTTTACAATTATGCAGCACATTCCATAGTTCTAACTAAAGTTCGAACTAGAAGAGACAAAAATCTTCAATATAGTCTATAATTCTGATTGTACTAATTAGTACATGATTGATTTTGCAGATACCTTCATCAAAACAGTGGAACGTGGCAAAACTTACCTGCTTAGAATCATCAATGCAGCACTCAATGATGAGCTTTACTTCGCTGTGGCTAACCACACATTAACGGTTGTGGAGATTGATGCGGTGTACACCAAACCATTCACAACCACAGCCATTATGGTAGCTCCTGGTCAAACTACCAATGTTCTGCTCACTGCAAATCAAGTTCCTGACTCCTCCGGCACGTTTCTAATGGCAGCCTGGCCTTATCTCACTTCCGTTTTTCCTTTCGATAATTCTACCACAGCTGGCTTCTTGCGTTACAAAAACACAGTGACTGAAAACATTAAGCATCCGCAGAAGATGCCTAGCACTTTTGAACCAAACAAATACAACCTTCCTAAAATGGAAGACACCAAGTTTGTGACTGAATTTTCTGACAAGCTCAGAAGCCTGGCATCCCCTCAGTATCCATGCACTGTGCCTAAAACTATCGACAAGCAAGTTGTGACAGTTGTAAGCCTTAACCTTCAAGACTGTCCGGCTAACAAAACCTGCAAGGGGTATGAAGGCAAGAGATTCTTTGCTTCAATGAACAACCAGTCCTTTGTCCGTCCTTCCTTGTCAATATTGGAATCTTATTACAACAAACTCCGAAACAATGAGTACTCCACTGATTTCCCAGAAAAGCCTTTAAAGCCATTTGATTATACAGGGGTGGTTCCAGTATCAGAGAACATGAACACTCAATTCGGTACAAAATTTTTGGAAGTCCCTTATGGCACAAATTTAGAAATTGTGCTGCAGGGTACAAGTTTTCTTAATGTGGAGAACCATCCCATTCATATCCATGGCCACAACTTCTTCATAGTCGGTAGGGGGTTTGGGAACTTCAATGTTGCCAAGGATCCAGCAAAATACAATCTAATTGACCCTCCAGAAAGAAACACAGTGGCAGTTCCAACTGGAGGATGGGCTGCAATTCGATTCAAGGCCGACAACCCAGGAGTATGGTTCATTCATTGTCATCTTGAAGAGCATACTTCCTGGGGTCTTGCCTCAGGCTTAATTGTCCAAAATGGTCCAAGAGCATCTCAGTGTGTGCTTCCTCCCCCTAGAGATCTTCCCTCATGTTGAGGTGTTTGCAGAGACAACTCAAAGTGTTGTTGGTCAACAAAACTTTGTCACACCAGTCTGTGGGCTGGAGCCATACTTTTCCTAGTATTTGCAAAGCTTTAGGTGAGCATACGCTTTGTACTTTTTTTTCTTTTTTTGGTGAATATATAGGTTTTGTACTATTTTTTTTCTGAATAATATACAGGTTTTGTACTCTTGAGTATTATGGACCAGAAACATGCACTGAAATGAATTGCAAAAATCTGGATATTGCTCTAGTAGAAGTTCTGTTGAGACATGAGAATGGCTCTCAAGCTCTTAAGAACTACATGCTTTTGGGGGGTTACAGTCTAGCTAGAGTTTGTTAATGGAGCCTTTCTATCTCTGCCTCTCTGTGTGTGGTGTGGGTGGGTGGGTGAAGGTAGGGTAATCAAAGGAAATCCATGGAACATGTTCAACAAAGTAATCAATCACGATAAAAGAATGATGTTCTGCTCATGATTATGCAATTGAAAAACTGGATGTATGTATACATACATATACATATACATATATGCTTTTTAGGATCTCAAAGCAAAGCGGCAAAGGAAAAAGGACAGTCCCCCAGTCCCCTCCCTTGGATGGTCTTGAATCTTTTTTTTTTGAATCTTTGATTAACAAAAGGGGCTGATATGCTTGCCAATACAAACAGAACAGGAATCAGGATCGACTTTTTTTGGTCTTTTTGTTTCAATAAGAAAGAATACCAAATGGTTGCATAACTTAGAATAATTATAAGATGATAAAGTGATCTTTAACATATGTCCTTTCTGGTATAAAATAAATCTTTAATTCCTCTCTTTTCAAAGCCCTTTCTTTTCCCTTCAATAATTACAATAACAATAGTAATCGTAATTTCATTTATAAACGACTAGTAAGATATCATACAAAAAGAAAGAAGCAGCAGCTTTCAAAATATAAAAGAGAGAGAGAGAGAGAGAGGAGAGAGAGAGAGAGAGGCTTTTACATACCCGTGCAACTTGTATTGCACCTACGGTACATATCTTAGAGAGAGAAAGAAAGAGTGGACCTTGGATGTTGGTGGGCAAGAGGAGCTCTGTTTCTGGTCTTGAAGAACAGCCATTTGGCTCTCTCACTTTGTGGTTATGGAGGAGAGGAAATGTGAAGGTACATTGCTAGGTTTTGGGGATGGTGAGGCTGCTGGAGTAGGGTAAAGGAGGCGACCGCCTGAGGGTTTTCTTTAAAGTCAGAAAAAAAAAAAAAAACCGCCCAGACCCGCCTAGGCCGCCTAGGCGGATTTTTATTTTTTCTGATGATTCAATCGCTATAATTTGTGGTGATACACTGGAATTGGCGTAATTGTTTATAGTTGGTGCTCTTCCTTTTGAAATATGAAGCGGACAAGTATGGGACAATTGTTAGAGTTGGCCTCCGTCTTCCCCAACATAGATTCTACAGGGACTAGGTTTCCTGCTAGAGGAAATACCCCATTCTCAGTGTACAATACCGCCAACAGTTTTTACCAGAGAAATTATTCCAGTAGTTTCGCGGTCATTCCGGCAAGAATTGCAGTGAGACATCATGCCCAACTTGCTTGGAAAAGGCTCTCCGATAGATTTTCTTTTAAAGGTGGTGGATTTTCAGGTATAACTAATATTGCTCAAGCTTTCAGCTTGGCTGTAACCGGCTCTAATCTCATACTTACTGGTATTTTTGCCATCAGCTAGCATGGGCGCAGAGGTCTTTTTCAGAAACGGACTACCACCCATTCCAAGAGCTTTACTGTTTTTACGGCATACCCTTTTCCTTTGAGTCTCTGAACTGATCCTGTATTTTATTAAGTTTGAGGTTTAGTATCAGCTATCAAGACTTGGACATAGGCAGAAGAAGATAAACAGTTAGCTAATTACACAACAATTTGGCAAATGAATGGCAAAGTTGGAACCAACCAACCTGGAAATGAACCAAATAATGAAAGCACAGCAAAGAAAGATAAGTTGAAAAGTTCCTAGTGTGAGAAGTCTTTTGTTCACTTTCTGCAGGGCAACAATGACTCTTGTGCTTTATGTCTAAAGTCGATTCCACTGCGTTAAAATAATACTTAGGCTTCGAACTTCTCGCTTTCCTAAGGCTTGGAGAACAGTCAAAGATGATGGAATCGTTTACTTTTGTCTTTCCAAGGTTCTCAATGTCGTCTAGGTAATAACAAATTATTAGTGGGTGATAACCCAGTTGATGAATTACATTAGTGAAAGGGGGCAAAAGAATGAAAGAAAAAAGTTGCACACAAATACACAAAATCGATGAATTTTCTATTAGCCTATGAGTTATTTAAGCATGTTTGATTTGTTGCTAGACTTGGGAACCCAAATGCTTTCTTGACTTTAGGGTTTAGAACGTTATTCACACATGAGACACATAGACGTCTAAGCCTCGTAAAGCTATTTTATTTTATTTTATTATATATATATATACATACATCTTATAGTGTAAATGAAGGTGAATTCACTTGGATGCAAGGAAACAGATTTACTACCATGAATAACCGACCTAACTCGTACTTGCAAATTGCAATCTCGTAAAGCAAACTTAATTTCCCTATGAATGATTTGTTCATGATATACTATTTTGCTAATCGTCACCAACTTTATCCACATTCACATTGTATAGATACTGGCACAAATAGCACAGTGCTAAAGTTAGATCTACAATTATAAACAGCATTCGATCGAAAAACCAACAAAAAAAACTAGCAAACAGCCAAACCAGTCCCAACCCCACCCTTCCTTTTTTGCTCACTTTCATCTGCTCCTACACACACCCACCACTAACATACATTACTTTTCTTTCATTTATATCACCCTCCTCCTCGAGTGCCTCTAACCCCCCCTCCCCCTTCCCCCACACACACCATTATTGTTTGTACAGAAAAAAGAAAACCCAAAAACCAAAAGTACAAACCCACAAGGCTGAAGGCCTATCCTCTCTTCCAATGTCCCCAGCAAACCCACCGCTCTTCACCATCTTCTGCTTCCTCTTCACTCTCTTCCCTGCCTTCCCGGGTTCACCCATACCCGACCCGGCCCCATCCCCAGTCCAGTCGTCATTCCTCCCAACCCGAACTCCATATCCCCCTGCTGCTACAATCCCTGCATTCCCAGAACAATCTGACATAGCCGGGTGCCCGCTCCACCTCCCAAATGAGCTCTTTCACGGCATAAAGTCCGCATGCTCCGCCACAAAAGGCGACTCCTTAGGGAAGCTGCAGCACAGCAGGTGCTGCCCTGTGCTTGCGGCGTGGCTTTATGATGCCTACTCTGCCACCGCCCTCGGCAGAGGCGGCAGAGTGGTCCCAGCAGCGGCGGGTCACAGCAACACCACTTATGACCCGCCATTGCTGCCGGATGACTCAGAAACTTGCGTTCAGGACCTGGGCGAGGCGCTGAAAACCAGAGGAATAGAACTGATCAAGCCAAATGAGACGTGTGATGTGGTGTATTGTTATTGTGGGATAAGATTGCACCCTTTGAGTTGTCCTGAGGCATTTTCAGTGAACCAAAGGGGGAAACTTGTTGGGGATGCGAGCGTGAAGCGGTTGGAGAGAAATTGCTTGAGCAGCAGTGGATTTCCGGGTCTTGGTGGCTGCTCCAAATGCTTAAAAAGCCTCTACCTTGTAAGTAAATCCTTTCTTCTTTCTAATTGCAAAGTTTCTATCTTTGTTTGAATTTTGTTATAATTATAGTTGTAAGTAAATCCATCACTTTTTATTTATTTATTTTGATTTCCACAAATTGACGAAGAGGAAGAAGAAGAAGAATCTGATAATGGTTTCTTCTAGGTCTTCTTCCAAAGTTCCATGCTTGCTAATTAGGAAAGTGCTTATGCTTATTTTACTTTTTTGGCTAAAACTTGTACTATAACCCTAGACGCGCCATGAGAGCAAGTGTATTACATTTACATGCTAGATATATATAACAAACAGTGAGAGTCGGTACTGTTACTATTAAATTAGCACAACAAGAAATGACTGGTGAAGTGAGTGAGTATATTTATTAATTTCTGGTATGTTGTTGGTTGGGATGGAGATCAGTTAGGTTCTTTGATGATGGCTCTTCAAGGCTCTAGTTTTAATGTGCATCGACAAATATGCTTGCTAGCATGAATTTGATTTGATATTGCACCTACTAGTTAGTGCATTAAACTTCATCCACCAAACCCTTGTTTGCCCAATCAATGAGATGACCATCTCTTTCATTTGCTTCTTCTAAAATTCTAATTGGGAAATTGATGTTATGCAGCTTAACAAGAAGAAGACTTTCAATTCAAGCAAATTCGAGGACAGGACCACCAAAATGCACAACAAAGATTGTCAGCTGATGGGTCTCACATGGCTACTTGCTAAGAATCGAACGGCTTACATCCACACAGTTACATCTGTGTTCCGGGCCATCATGGTAAGCGCCGATGGCTCCGATCCTCAATCGTGCACTCTCAACAGTGATGGAATGCCTCTAGCCGTCGATTCTTCTGAAATATCTGATAATTCCTCATCCAGTATCCTTGCTGCTTCCATCTCTCTCTGCGTCATGTCACTTTCTTTGTTGTTTGTGCAGCTTACCCTACGCTCCATCCAAAGTTAGTTCAGGGCCAAGCAGGTTGCTGTTCAAAAATTTATGAACCGTGGTCCATGAGATTTGTGTATTCTTTTGTACTCTGTAACTGTTCTACGTTTTATTACATGACCAATTGCTTGCCCCATGCATTGGATACTTGATGTGCCCTGCTAAAATTGAAAGTTTTTTTTCTGTGATTCTCTGAAAATAGGGAGGATTTTTGCCCAAAAACATCTCACGTGGCCTCTGCTAACATGTCTCAAAGCGCTGCTGTTTTGTTTTGAAGAGACAAATTATAGGTGCTGCATGTAACTTGTTTGGTGGCATTATTTTGTGACAGTTGTGTTCTTCACGGGAAATTTATGAAATGTCGACATCCCCTAACAAGGGGCCTTTTATATTCTATGGTTTGTATATGCAGCAGCAGAAAGGTAAGGATTTGAGCCAGCCAGCAGTGTGGAGATTTAGACATTATATTTATAGTATTGCATACAAAACGCCAAAATTCCATTCTCTCCCCTATCACTCTAATTCCCAAAATGAGTTTGGTTAAAAATCAGTATAGACCCTACCCGCAATTCAGTTTGACGATCAAGTGGATATTACTTGGAACAACCTAGCAAAGTTCTAACATCTAAATAAACTTTAAAAATATATATATACACAACACAACAATGATAAAGCTTTAACCACTTAAGTTACAAGTCCTCACAAGTCCCTTTGAAAATAAACTTGGGCAAACTATTTCACTTGGTTTTGTTCTTTTGGTACGATCCATTTACATGGTGGGTTGGGCATGGCTGGGGGTAAGGTCCTATGCTTTGAATTCTCACACACGCCTAGCACAACTAAGGCCCATTTTAGCTCTAGAAATGGGCCAATAAGTGTAATGTCAAGCCTTATATCTTGCGTGCGCGGCCTTGTCTAGTTCCAATGACGACGGTCAAAACCTTGAATTGTTATTCATTTCCAAACCTTAAAAATGAAAGTCGATCGCGCATCGCACTTCCTCCCTTCTGTTATAGTGGTTTATAAGATAAGTGTAAAATTCCCACTGGCCAAGTATATTACACTACGTGCCTGACTATTTTGTCAATCAATATTTTATACTTTTGTAATAGAAAATATATTGTATCACATTTATTTGATCGATGTCTAGCGATATTAGGATCGGTGAAGATGACAGGATTCTTAAGAACTTAGGAACCAGTGCTGAATAGAGATCGTGTGAATAAACAACTATGAAGTATCCTTAGGACTGGAAACACCAAAAAGTGAAAGAGCAATTACAACTCAAATTCCACCTTGACATTCAAAGGAAGTCACAGAATCTCAAGCAACCCCTCACGATCCCACAACATCAAAGGAATAGATCCTACCAGATTCATCAACTCCACCTCCATAGAAAAGCTCAACCAAATCCTTAAATTTCAATAGCACAAACAACAAAATGGCAAATGTGAAGATCTACCAAGATCAAGCCAGATCAGCCCACAAGGCTGAGAAACAACCCCTAAAAGCCTAGGGGGAAGACAAAAGCTTGCCAAAAGGCAAGGAAACAAAATCCCAGCAAAAAACTGGAGGGAAAACTCTCCACAACATAATTGGGGGGGGGGGGGGGAGAGAGAAACCCGATTTAGTAGTCGAAAGGAAATGAATCCAAGGGAAACCCCCTGAATTCAAAAAAGTTTGCAGTAGCTTTAGGAAAGTTTTTGGGTTAAAGGAGGAAGAAGTTTCAGGGAAAAGAGATGTTTTTTTGAATTTGAGATTTCGGTGCATGAAATGTTCTTAACCACTTAAACTACAAATCTATTGTTGGGGCTTAAAACTGAACAGATAGAGATAAGTGCAACTTACAAGTGATGTGGACGATTTGAAGATCGATTGAGTGCTTGATGCAGACTCTTCCTGTCGTGGGATGCTGATCTTGAATCAAAGAAAGCTGAGGCTCGTGAGGTCTATGGAACTGGTGTGGAATCAACCCTCCAATGCCGAAGTAAGTTTATTTCTAAGACCCTCCGATGCCTAAGACCCTTTGTATTGTAGTGAATGAGCCTTTTTATAGAGAGCATTTGGTATGCTCTTAGTACTTAATTTCGATGTGGGACTCGTGGGAGGGCCTACCAGATTGACACGAGTCTCTGGATATTTCCTGGCGGGGCCTTCGAGGTTTGTTCCGCATAATATGTAGCCGATACCGATTGTGGACTCTGCTAGGCGATATCTGATTGTTCGCTGCCTGGGCAATACCATCGGAGCCGATCCCGATTGTTCGCTGCCTTGGGCAATTGATGAGTTTTACCAATCCACGTGTCACTTGGATGAGTGGAGGGTCATATATGGTACAAACATCTATAAAATTGAGAGTGCTACAAAATTTAGAACTTAGGGGTTTACTGTAATATAAAAAAAGTTTGTAGTCGAAGGCATATTTTCACCCTGGCTGATTTGGCCTGCCTGCCTATATTAGACTTAGCCCTTGTCTCTGTCAATATGCCACTGCCTGACATGCTCCTATTGGTATGTCAGAATCTGTTGGGCCTGTTGGCAGAAGATCTGGGGGCCCATTATCTACTTTTCCAGTATTAAGCTCACACCATTGTCTTTCAAACTGCCCCATTATATTCTAAAACATTGTCTAAAACATTTTGTAGAAAATCTTTCAGGTCATTGCTGACGGGAAATTTTCATTACCTATTTCAGCAACCCTCCAGAATGTACAAAAGACAAAAACACACCCAGTTGGAGTGACAAAGAAGGCTGTGCTGTGGTGCAGCACGGCTCACATTTACAATCTGTACCCTCCTCAAAAACCCGCTGATTTTTCCCGTGGGCTCCATAAGAGCTGTTTGTCCTGACCTGAGTTCATGCTTATCTCGAGGTTGCATGAGGGGGGGGGGGGGGGGGGCTCTGTACTGTTGGCTAATACATGTGTACGGTGGTGGGTTGTAACGGACGGTGATGATTCGGCCATCTGGATGGTCTGAAACAAGGAAATAGTGGTTTCACGTCTAGAGTGGCTGTACACGTGTTGCTCTCTGCTTCACGATGCTTTTTGATGGCCTATGAATGTACCATAGATTGCACATACTCCCAGAGGGCCCATTTCACTTTTACTCTCCTATATAAACCCTACCCCTCCTCTGCCCTCTGCGCACCACAGTAAGTCTTGCTTAGCGCTTTTAGCTTCTTCTTCCTCTTTACTCTCTCTTCCTTCCCTCCTCATGGCTGCCTCCGTTGATCCTCTCGTTGTTGGGCGAGTGATCGGAGATGTGGTGGACATGTTTGTCCCAACTGTGAACATGTCAGTCTACTTTGGGTCCAAGCATGTCACCAATGGCTGCGATATCAAACCTTCCATGGCCATCAACCCCCCCAAGATCACAGTCTCTGGTCAGCCCGGCGAGCTCTACACTCTGGTCTCTCATCTCTTTAACCCTTTGTGTTTCTGTTCGTATGTGATTAATTGTATATATGTATGTGGCTGCGAGAGCCGTTAGATCAATTTGATCCTTTTGCATGCATGACATGAGAGAGAGAGTTTTTATATGTTCAATTTCTATGTCTTAAACACCTTTGCTGTTTGTTCATGCAGGTGATGACTGACCCTGATGCTCCGAGCCCGAGTGAGCCGAGCATGAGGGAGTGGGTCCATTGGTCAGCTTTCTTCTTCTCTTTGCATGGATTATGTTTTGCTTAATTTTCATTGATCTCACTACTTTTCCTTCCATCTCGCGTTGTCAAAAACTTGATGCACATTATTGTTTGTGGTTTCAGGATCGTGGCTGATATCCCTGGAGGAACAAGCCCTGTTAGAGGTAAAATCTTTACTTTGTTGTTGCAGCTTTGCATGCACGCTGTAACAAGGCTTCTTCATATAATCCCCATAACAAATTTACATAAATCTAAACAAACTTTAATATTACATAAAACAAGTTTTTAGTCACGATTAAACCCGTTTGTGCTGAAAAGTCGTGCAGAGGTATTATTCCATTCTTCACAGTCGACACAGGCGTTAAAGAAAGAATCTCTGGCGAAAGGCTCATTTCCAGGCAAAATCAGAAACATGCAATGCATGTCTTTTCAGATTGTTTCATAAAATCCATCAAAATCTTCAGGGTTACATCACATCATTGGATGTCCCCTCCATATTCTCGAAAAACATGCATCTACTCTATACCTCTTAAGCATCTGTCACTAATAGCCGCAAAATTGCCCAAATTTGATACAACAATTTTGCGTAACCACGTGTCCTGCAGCAGCATTCCCCCTTTCCAATTTCTCTACCTTATTATATTTACTTCAAAATTAGTATTTTAATTTTAATTAAATTCGTTTTCCTTCATTCAAAAATAAATATCGAATAAATTAGTTTAAAATTTCTTCCTAAATGGTGTTGTTGTCCTTGAATAGCAAAGACGACACGTGGTTAATCCCAGGAACACCTACCCACTTACTGACACGTATGTGCCACTTGTCAAGGTTACCTTGTCGAAGTGGTAGTAACCGCTTACCACGTCGGTTACACGTGGCACGATGTCTGTGTTTCTGGGCAGTGCAAGTAGAAGCACACCAATGAGGACTTCAACGCCAACTTCTTCAAGTTTGAGCTATTTTGGGTGAATAATGAATACATAGCAACAACAATAAATAATATTAATTGGAGCTAGATACTAATTATTAATAATTTATTGTTGCAGGGAAAGAGATACTGGCTTACGTGGGTCCGAGGCCACCAGTGGGAATTCACCGCTACATTCTGGTGCTGTTTCAGCAGAAGGGTCCGATGGGGCTGGTGGAGCAGCCATCCTCTCGTGCGCACTTCAACACTCGGTTTTTCGCTGCGCAGCTCGACCTTGGACTGCCTGTTTCCACCGTCTACTTCAACTCCCAGAAGGAACCAGCAAACAGGAGGCGTTGATCAGCTAGCTCAGCGTTAATTTCCATATAATCAATCATATCATACGACTGGAGATATCAAGTGGTGATGATGTGTGAAGTGATCGTGAATCAAGGAATAAGAAGTTCATGAGATATCATTAGTGCAAGAATTTAATGAATAAATGAGGATGAGAGTGTACCCTGTTAATGTGTCTTTAATTAAGTTTTTATTATAGATTAAGAATGTTAATTATGTGTAGCCAGCTAGGGTGGGTGTTTCTCACTCTTAATTATAAAGTCTCTCTCTCTTATTTTAATTTTCCTTCAATTTCAATAGAAATAAATAAAGCCCTTCTCTTTTTAGTTTCAATATGTCGAATATGGTTGATATGGATGCTTGCTTAAACTACAATATTTTGCTTTTAACTAGCGACCAACATGAACAAAATCGACATATATAATTAACAGATAGACATGTACCGTAAACCAACAAGATAAAAGGAAAAAGAAAGGATGTACAAATTGGCAACAGTGGAAGTACTTAGCTCTGAAACTATCTATATCATCTTAGTAATAGTCAATTAATGTGTTAATTATGTAGTCAATTAATGTGTTAATTATGTAGTCAATTAATGTTTGACACCTACTATGTTTGGCACCTACAATATTTGGGGGGCTTGACTAGGTTGGTTGCCTAACTTGGGGGCTTAGGAACTTGTATATATATGTGTTGATTGTAAGTAATGAAGACATAAGTGAAAATCAGAAAATATTCCACAACTCTCATTCTCTCTACACTTTCCACTATCTCCTCTCAATATTCTCTAAGTTTTGACATGGTATCAGAGCAGCGATCTTGCTGACTCTAGTCTTGAATTGTTGTTTCCATCATGGGAGAAGATGTTTTTTTCCCTGCCTGGAAATAACACCACCAACTCTTCTCAACCTACCTACCTAGAAGCATTGACGACACCGATCCCGACCCAGACACCGACCCGAACCGATTGGCCTCACCTGGACTAGGTGTTGCCGCCGACCCAACCAACCGACCCCGATGATCCAGACCTCGACCCCGACTGAAACTGCACGATATGAAAAAGATCAAAAGAGATATGAAGCTGCAAGTGGTGACTCTGGCTATGTATTCCATACTTCGGATGATAGAAATTCAACGGGCTGGATAATTGATTCTGGCGCAACCGATCATATGACATTTGATCCTGATGATTTTTTGAGTACTAGTCAACCCAGACGAACTAGTATTGCTAATGCCAATGGAGTTACTTCTCCTGTGGCAGGAGCTGGCACTGTGGCTCTCTCATCCTCTCTTTCATTATCTAATACTTTACTTGTTCCATCTTTATCAAATAAGTTAATGTCAGTTAGTCAGATTCCTGAACAATTGAATTGTTATGTATTAATCTACCTGAGTTTTTTGTTTACTTCAGGATATTCACACTAAGGAGATTATTGGTCGTGGTACTAAGAGGGGGGCTATATTATATGGAGGATCTCAGGACAGGCATGGCTCACAATGTGACACATGATATCAAACAAAGGCAAGTCTGGTTGTGGCACCGTCGATTGGGGCATCCATCATTTGGATATATGAAGCATATTCTACCAAACTTATTATCAGATTTCAAGGACTCCGACTTCAAATGTGACATTTGAATTTTGGCTAAAAGTCACCGTGTGCCCTACCCATTAAGTTCAAGTAAGAGTACTACTCCATTTAAGTTAATTCACTCTGATGTTTGGGGGCCCTCACCTATAACTTCTCATTTCGGGTTTCGGTGGTTTGTGACATTTGTGGATGATTGTACTCGTATGACATGGTTGTACTTGATAAAGAATAAAAATGAAGTGTTTACTGTGTTTCAGCCTTTTCCACAGGGCAGATTGAAACTCATTCTACCAAGATCTGAGTTCTTCGCTCCAATAATGGGGGCAAATATGTCAATCATGAGTTTCAAACATACTTCCAGATGCAATGCATGATTCATGAGACAACTTGTCCTCAAACACCACAGCAAAATGGTGTTGCGGAACGGAAAAACCGACACCTCCTTGAAACGGCAGCGCCCTTCTGATTGAAGCTCATGTTCCTCGTCACTATTGGGATGATGCTATAGTCACCGCAGTCTACCTCATCAACCGAATGCCTTCCAAAGTTTTAGACTTCCAGACTCCCTTACAAGCACTTACCCAACATGGGCCCTTGCCCTCCGTTCAAATGCTTCCGCCCCGAGTCTTTGGTTGTGTGGCATTCGTTCACCTTCATAAGAATCAACGTGGCAAGCTTGATCCATGTGTTCTCGGATGTGTTTTCGTAGGCTATACTGCTCATCAGAAAGGATACCGGTGTTATCACCCCTCCAGCCGTCGTACGTATGTCACTTTGGATGTCACCTTTATGGAGTCGGAGATGTTCTTCCATGATCCGATGTCCAACTCTATGCCTCAAAGAGGCATAATGAACAAAGAGGCTTTGGGAATTCAAGGACTTGAAGATTGGAGCAAAACAAACCCAAGCAATGAAGTTGAATTTCGGAGCAGGAGCCAAGCGACCGGTCTCCAAGAGCCCAGCGACCAGTCGTAGAGAAATCCTGAAGAAGAATTTCGAACCTGCCCAAAAGCGACCGGTCCCCAGGAGCCCAGCGACCGGTCGTAGAGAATCCTGAAGGAGAATTTCCAACCTGCCCCAAAAACGGTCCGCAGCCCAGCGACCGGTCGTCAGAAAGTCTTTCAGAAGAATTTCGAATATGCCAAAAAGCGATCGGTCACCAGGAGCCCAGCGATCGATCGCTTCCCTGCCAAGAACATGATATCTCTTCATATTTCACCTCCGAGACTGATGAAGACCCCCTCACATCTCAGGATCCGCTGATCAATCTCCTGAGAATAATCCTGAGGTACGTGATTCTACTACATCTCCTGCTTTAGTTGATAAACCTGTTAGATATCAATTACCTGATAGGCAGAACCGTGAAAACCGTCAATTCGGTATTCACCGGATAATGGCAAGGCATCAAAGTACCCAATTGCAAATTATGTTTCTCCTGAAAAATTATCTGCACCCCTTCAAAGCTTTGTACACCAGTTATCCGTAATTCATATTCCAACCAAAGTGAGTGAGGCATTGAAGGATCCAAAATGGGTTCAGGCAATGAATGAGGAGATGCATGCTCTGGAGAAAAATCACACATGGACACTGGGAACTTACCTCAAGGAGAAAGGACTGTCGGATGCAGATGGGTTTACACTTTGAAATACAATGCTGATGGGTCAATTGAACGTTACAAAGCACGACTTGTGGCAAAGGGATACACACAAACATATGGTATTGACTATGAAGAAACCTTTGCCCCTGTTGCAAAACTTAACACTGTTCGAGTGCTCTTGTCCATTGCAGCAAATCTTGATTGGCCTCTCTACCAATTTGATGTGAAGAATGCCTTTCTTCATGGAGAACTCACAGAAGAAGTCTACATGGATATCCCACCAGGATATGTTACATCTACTCATGCTAATGTGGTGTGCAGATTACGAAATGCATTATATGGATTGAAGCAATCTCCTCGAGCATGGTTTGGGCGTTTTACCTTGGCCATGAAGCTATACAGATGCAGATTGGGCATTATATGGATTGAAGCAATCTCCTCGAGCATGGTCATCTGAATATCAGGAGCTATAGATGCAGATTGGGCAGGGAACATCACTGATAGACGATCAACATCAGGGTACTTCACATTTGTGGGAGGTAACTTGGTTACTTGGAGAAGTAAGAAACAGAATGTCGTTGCTTTGTCTAGTGCAGAAGCGGAATTCAGAGGAATGACCAAAGGAATTTGCGAACTTCTTTGGTTGAGAAATTACTTCCAGAGATTGGATATGCACCTACATTCGGAATGCATCTACAGTGTGATAACAAGGCTGCAATATCCATTGCACACAATCCAGTTCAACATGATCGCACCAAACATGTTGAAGTGGATCGACATTTCATTAAAGAGAAAGTTGAAAATAAAGAAATTCAGCTTCCGTTTGTCAAGTCTGAAGACCAGCTGGCAGATATATTAACTGTTTGTACCATATTGACCCTCCACTCATACAACGACACGTGGATCACTTCAGCTCACCCAAGTGCCCAAGGCCTCGAACAATCGGCATATTCTACCGATGGCATTGTCTCAAAAGCCACATACAATCGGCACCCACTACAGATTCTACAAATCAGCCTCGAAGCACCCGCCAGAAATATCTAAATACAAGTGTCAAACTCATAGGGCCCTCCCAGGAGTCCCACATCGGAAATGAGTACTAAGAGCATTCAAAATGCCCTCTATAAAGAGACCCCTTCACTACAATACAAGGGTAAGACTTTTCAGCTTGACTTTTATACTTTTATATAGTCAACGCAAAGAGCTCTTATAAACAAACTTACTTGAGCATCGGAGGGTCTTAGGCTGGTTCCACACGGTTCCATAGACCTCACGAATCTCGGCTTCCTTCCATTCAGGATCAGCATCTAAGGCAGGAAGAATCTGCATTCAGCATCCAATCGATCTCTCGATCGTCCACCTCACTTGTAAGTTGCACTCATCTCTATCTGTTCAAGTTTTAGTGCCAACATTAACAAAAGCTGTTTCTAGCAGAGTATTCCACAACTCACTGATCAAGTTGGGCATTGGTGATATCTATGCACCAACTTGAGGGGGAGTGTTAGCAATAGTCAATTAATGTGTTAATTATGTAGTCAATTAATGTTTGGCACCTAATATGTTTGGCACCTACAATATTCGGGGGGCTTGACTAGGTTGGTTGCCTAACTAGGTTGGTTGCCTAACTTGGTTGGTTGCCTAACTTGGGGGCTTAGGAACTTGTATATATATGTGTTGATTGTAAGTAATGAAGACATAAGTGAAAATCAGAAAATATTCCACAACTCTCATTCTCTCTACACTTTCCACTATCTCCTCTCAATATTCTCTATGTTTTGACATATCAGACTGCACTACACACGGACAAGTCCTTCAGCATACCAGTAAGTGAAAGAAAGGTAAAGCCTGGCGATGTTCACAAGGAAAATTGAATTTATAATCTCTTTAGAAATACTTAGCTAGGTGTGTAATTGTCTTCTCAAGTGAAAGAGAGCTCACTAAAGGTCAAGAGACAGGTCATAAGACATAAAGACTTGATACGAATTTGATGGTAAATATTAGCGCAATGTTTATTTGAGAGTCGAATTTGATGGTAAAGATAAGCGCAACGTCTATTTAAGACAGATGGAAGATTTACTGCATGATAAACGCTTGTCAAAAATGAAGGGATGTTGCTAAATGTCTATTTGAGACGCAACGTCTATTTGAGTCAGATAGAAGATTTAGTGCATGATGGACGCTTGTCAAAAACTAAGTGATGTTGCTAAACGTTTTTATTTTCGAGTGTACTTTTTATGTTCACGAGGCAAACGGAGCCTAGTTTATCATCGTATTTCGGATTTCATATGAGTCCAGTGCATGTGGTTAATTAACATGTTCACAAATGTAAGAGATTACTATATAAGTCTAGAGACGTTTCGTAGTTGATAATGGTTTGATTTAAATTTGACAATAAATATGGACGTAACGTCTGTTTTAAGTCATAATGAATTGTCCACGCATAGCAAACACATATTAAGAAAGGATTTTTCTTATGGTACCTTTGTAAGTCAAGAGAAGTTGGTTGGTTAACTTATGGTACTTGTGTTCTATTTTGAAACCCTTCTTCCAAATTGACTTGATTTGAATTTCATATTAAAGATGGGCATAAGGTCTACTTCATCTTTATGTTTACAAATTACAAGGAATCTATGTTAACTATACACTAGTATTCATTAAGAAAAACAAAAATAATCAATCGGTTTTTCTTGTGTCCTTCCTCGCCCAATTGTTCTCAACTCAATTAATCGGTTTGATGTCTGCTGCCTGGGGTGGGGGCACCACTCATCAGGCTTGGGCCATTCTGGGCCTGTTAGTTATCTGTATCGTATTGATCAATGATTTGCATCAAATACTTTGGGTTGGCCCAATCGTTCCAAGCCCTGGGTTTAAGGTTAACAAAGAGACAGAGACTGGAAATTTTTGTGTGTTTTTCTTTTCAAAAGTATATAAGTAGTGCAACCATATATCATATATCACTAGCAAGCTGTTTCATGTGAGAGAGAGAGAGAGAGAGAGAGAGAGACAGAGACAGAGAGAAGAGAGACAGAGAGACAGAGAGAGATGACATACCAGATGGGGTTAACGTTGGAGAAAACGAAGGAATGAGGAGGTTGATGTCCATACAAAGCCCCCATCAAGCAAACAGTTCTTACTAATACCTCAACTTTGTTGCCTGTTTGACCTTGATGTCAGCTTATTATTAGCTTATTACCACTAAATAATTACTTTCCGATTTATGACCTACAACTACTTGAGATCTCTACTTACTCAATCAGTGTTATAAAATGCAGAGGATTAAACTTGATTTCGATTTATCGGACCTGCGGCTATATGTATATACATGTATATATGTTTGTTTTCGTGAATGTGTGTGGACAGGGAAAGGGTGCAGTGCAGATTCAGAATGAATGATTATGCATATAAATAATAAAAATGAAGTTGAAGTTCAAGGTCGAACAGACAACGAAATAAAGATATAACCTGAAAGAAAACTGTTCACTTGACGAGGTTTAGCATGGAAATCACTCACCGATTGATATCGACATATGATGATATGATATATAGCTAGAAAGTTATCAGACTAATTATGGAAACTAATTAAAGCAGAAGATTATGGAGTGGGATCAAGGAGAGGAAGACTCTTGTACGGTGGGATTCAATTGCTTTATATACAGCAATTGCTACTCAAAGAGATCACACCATGCGCGCATGTATAGATGTAGCTAGCAAATGAAGTTACCTTACCTATCTATCAGGCATTGACCTTCAGATGCATGTGTATATATGTTTGTGTCCATGCGTGAGAGTGAGAGTGAGAGAGATGAAGCAAGCAAATTAAGCAAAAAGCTAGGGATTGAGGGTAGATGGGATTCCATTCCATGCAGCATGTTGGTTAGTTAGTTAAGGACGCATTATTCCTAACACATAACACACTGAGAGAGAGAGAGAGAGAGAGAGAGAGAGAGAGAGAGAGAGAGAGAGAGAGAGAGAGAGAGAGACTATATTAATTTGTTATGGTTTGTTAGATGGCAAAAGTTTAATATCATCTCCCACTCCTACCCACCTACCCTCCTTCACCACCATCATCACCAATATTAACTAATGTTAAATAATTCAAGTTTCAACCCTCCCACCCCCACATCTTTTTATTCAAATGTTGCTCTTCAATCATCATAAAAGATATATCTATATACAGTGTACTTAATTCATGGACATGGTCTCAAGTCAAGATTGAAAATGATGGATGGTTCACGATCACGAGTTATGACAAAAAAATCATAATGAAATGCGCATAGATTCAACGACTGAATTCTGTGACAATAACCAGGAAGAGTTTCCAAGCAGCAGGAAGAAGATAAAGAAGATATAGGAGGGCTAATTAATGCTGATGCAGAGTGGAAAGATCGGAATTCTTTCCAATATTAGAGTACAATTAATATTGTCCATTTGATGAAATTTAAGTAATCAAGTTAATTAATGAGTAAAAAAGGCTATGTATCTTCCCATTAATTAATGAGTTAATTAATGATTATTTATTTGTGAGAGATTATGTCATATGATTTGTAGGTCAGTCCTACTCGTATGACTAGGCTTTTCATTAACCTGGTTAGTCCGTGATAACACTACCCTTTTCGTTTTGTTAACAAATTAAATTTAATCTTTGTTAATACTTGATATATCTAGGGCCTATTTGAGAGTGCTTCTTGAAGGGCTAAAAGTGTTTTTAGACAACCAAAAGCGCTTCTTAAAGCATTTGTCAGAAAATTTTAAAAGTGCTTATGGGCTATAGAAGCACTTTCTGGAGAAGCACTTGCCATATGCTTCTTTAGGAAGCACTCCCAAGTGATTTTCTAGAAAGCACTTCGATTTTTTATGAAATTTTCAACAACTTTATAATAAAAGCGCTTATAAGCAAAAGTGCTTCCTAAATAAGCATTGGCAAACGAGCCCTTAATTATTTGTTAAAAACTAGTACCCTAGCTACCACCTACGCTACGTACCACGCATCTTCAATACTGGAATTACTTGTTTATTACTTGCTTAATTGTCATATTTCAATTCGAGTCAGATTATAACTTAAATATATATATTGGGTCAAACTTCAAATAACCTAAAAACTAAGATCCAACTTTGGTCATCATTTGTTCTTCGAGGGCAACAATTTGGATAAGGTACATTTTTTATGTAGCTCCTCCTGTCAGTAAATTATTAGGGCAACTATACATTAGTACGGTAGAAAAAAGAGCAATGAGATTTGCGAGACTAGACTGCAAGTAACTAGCAAGGGCAAGGCAAGGGGAATGAATCACTACTGTAGAAAACAGAGAACTAGGAAAAAGGAAAAAGGCCTATGACTTCTGGTCCCATATACGCTTTAACAAAACATATATAACACATTATGCCGCACAGTGTTGGAATCTCATATGACCTAGTTCAGATGGGCTTTTACTAGTTTCACTGTCGATCAAATATGGTCCATTTTTGTAATCAAGGTCTACGGCTTAAAGCTTAGCCTGTGAGATATACTCAAATATAATGCGATTGGTTGGCCCATATATATATATAATTGGTTTTCTTCTTCTTCTTTTTCTTTAGAAATAATAATAAAGTAACCAAATGTATTAAGAAACTAGAAGGCTGATGAAGCTTCAGAGACAACCAGAAGGAACAAGTTAACAGCAAGAGAAGGAAAAAAAAAACAAAACATGGAGAAGAATAATATTGTATGATATGAAACCGAATCAAATGAAGTAATAAGAAATTAGATTGAGAGTTCGTGTATACTGTACATTCTTAAGAAGAAAATAGGTAAAATAGGTCAGACAGAGAATATATACATATAAAGGTAGATAGAACTATTAAATGTTGACCTAATTGTGTGGTTACTAATGTATAGGCTTCTAGATAGATAGTAATTCATGTTGAATGGTAGATAGAACTACTACGAACTCATGCATATTACACACACCTCTCTATCTCTGCTTACGTACACATATAAACGGCAAACTGAGTCTGAATCACATGCATGCAAGTTGCAAGTCGCAACAACTACCAATGCGTGATTTATAATGAACTGATTTCTCGACTTAATTATAATTCTTGGTGCCACTTTTCTCAGTGTTGAGTATTTAAGTAATTATAATAATGGTTTTAACAGAGCTTGCAGGTAATATTGGAAACTGAAATCAGCTGCTGTAGTCATTGTCGAAATGAGTGCAGTTGATCAGACTCAAAACTTTGATGTGTCCCTTAAAGCATTTTTCATTTATTTAATTAAGCCCACCACCACCACAAGGAGCCCTAGCTAGCTTTTGCGTACAATCTCTTTGTCTTGTTCTCCATTGTCAACGAAGATCACCGACCCCCTTGACAGAAATCACAGCAATTTATTCCAAATTAACCTCTGTGACTGTGATATCTTATTCAAAATTGGGTATTTTCTTTTTATGGGAAGGAAACTTCTCCTTGTGTCAATTTTTGATTTTCCTCCTCCGGTGCATGAGCATGAATAAATATTTTAGTAATTTTTCTCATTTAAGGGGTCAGACGTCAGAACAACATGTATATATATAGCAGTGGAATTGAGGTCAGAAAAACGTAGCATCCATGTATGTATGTAATCAGATTATTAAATTTGACTTGGAATGGTGGTTTATAATTGGGTTGGTCTATGCATGTGGGTGTGGGCGAAACAAGACTAGTTCGCACAGGCTCAATTAAATTCTGAGTCGTCCGATAAAAATACCCAATATGTGTAAGCTATATGAATTTAATTCGTTGCTCATGCATGATGTATGATGCATATGCTTGGGTTCGCTAAACATCCATTCAACATATCCACCTTATCCATACATATTTTGTACTTTAACCATCAGTCCAGAAAACCTCAACCGCTTCTTATCTACATTTTGTATTTTTCTTACTATATATATATATATATGGCTACATACGATTACTGGGAGAGTAAGAATTTGAATCTGATATAGAATTAGAATCTTAACTTAGATTTCCATCACTCTCTCTCTCTCTCTCTCTCTCTCTCTCTCTCTCTCCTCCCTCCCTCCTTAACAGTTTCGCATCATAAAAAGAAGGAACATTCTGGTCCATATATTGCAGTTTCTTCCTATCTACTTGCTACCTGAAGTGTATAACAAGAGAAAGACTTGGTTTTTCTCTCATGAATAAATTATATAAAATCCCTTTAATCAAAATGCACATTAATTTTCTACAATTAGAAGATTAAAATTCAAAACTTTTACTGCAAATAATTAGTGAAAAATTAAGAAGAAAAACATTAGCATAAACGCACCCAACTAATTATCACATTCTTTTTCTCCAGTCTCCATTTACATAAACTAACTAATTCAAACCCAAAATTCAAGTTTAGGGTTCATACTAGCATAACGAAGCTATCTATTCGTCTCTAGCTCTCAGCTATGACAGTATTCTTTCCCAGCAATACGTGGCAGGAAATAATAAAATCATAACCAAGGCTTGTACAAAATGTTTGAAGGACTAGTACTAATATCAATATCCCAATGAAATTGGAAGGCCTATTGTGAGATCAAGATTGAGGTCAGGCAAAGCACTGCAGCTTGTGTTGCTTTCGGGTTCACTTGAAGAATCTAACAATGGATCATCAGAGTGAGAATTTACACTTGGCTGATCATTTGTATTAATCCTGGAGCCAAATGATTTAGTATGGCCAAAATTGTGCCCTATCCGATGGTTATTTGGGTCAACTCCCATCTGTATTAGTTTTCTCCTTAGATGAGTGTTCCAGTAATTCTTCACTTCATTGTCAGTCCGTCCGGGCAATCTTCCAGCAATTAATGACCACCTATAATTAGTACTTATTAATTAGTCATAAATTAAGCGAGTTAATTAGGTATTATTTATGGAAACAGAAACAGGGGCGCATGCATTACGAATTTGGTTCCTTACATGCCATATGCCATGGTGCAATTAATATTTCATTCAGATTCTACTAGCAAATGCATAAGTTCCAAATTAAAGAGAAAATAATAATAATTTCTCCTCTGATTTTCATCATATAAAAATATTCTCCTTTTATATATATGTCTGCTCCCGGAATTTTCAGAAAAGCTACTATATATGGTATACCAAAGATGCCCTGCGCGCAGTACCTGTTTCCAAGAAGTGCATGGAGCTTGACGATGAGGTCCTCTTCATCCTCACCGAAGTTGCCACGTTTCAAGTCTGGCCTTAGATAATTTACCCATCTGAGTCTGCAACTCTTTCCACACCGATGCAAGCCTGCACCATTAATTAATTTTAAAACAAATTTTATTAAGAGCTTATAATAATTAATGTAATGTATATGTTTTTCAAGCAATAACAAGTGCAAAATTAGAGTGAGTTTTTATTTGTAATTATATATATATATAACCTGCAGCCAGTGGTAGGGAGCGCCAGCTACCTTCCCCGTGTTTTTGAATATATTGAGTGAGCTTCTCATCTTCTTGCTTGGACCATGCTCCTTTGTTCGTCTTTTTCTTCTCACAGCAAGGTTTCCTCATTCTTCTTTCTGATATTCAACTTCTTCTTCTAACAGCAAGAGAGAGAGAGAGAGAAAGGGCAGCTCAAGGTGCCCAAGTGAGGGGTAGAGCAATATAACAGAAATTTTCCAACTGCGCTTGACTTACAGTTGTGAAATTACTGCATGTCATCTGTCGAGGGTTTGGTTTGGTTTGTCCGGTACTATGCCAACCTTAATTTCTACTATTTTCTTTTATTTTTGGCCTTTTCCTTTCTATTATACAATGGTTAAGTAAGATTCTGTGGACAGCCAGCCAGCTACTTCAAAATGTAAAAACCTTTATGCTTTCCCCATGCAATACCCCCAGTTTTGAGTAGCCATTAATGGTACATGGGAGACCGAATCAAGAAAATGTGTTGGACACACACTTCCAAATGTCAAAAAGGGCCTTCATGTCCATTTAAACAAAAATTGAGGGCTTAAATGTAGTTGCATTGACTTAAAAAAAATTAAAAATTAAAATGTAGTTGCATTATTAATTAGTTCAATTGGAAAATAAAACCAAGTATAGAGCATTATTCTCAATATTTGACATGTGTTAACGAGCATAACATGTTTCCACAAATACAAAGCAAATAGTTAATTATGATTAGGCTCATAGGCATGTATTAAGTGTTGAGAATGTTGAAAATACCTTTGAGATTATTAATTACTGTAGTATTTGGGTTAGTTAAGGGTTAAGGATAATGAACTCGAACTGTATTATACGTATATTCTTTGCGTATATAGACAGTTATTCAGTTTTTGATTTGATATGCATATATTCCATGAATATAAAGTAGGGTGGATTCAATTCAAATATAGAATCTTGACAAGTCTCACGCTCACTGAGTCACTGGTGGGCGTACGTGCAAGTTGAATGGTAGATTCGAAGGTGAGGTTTTGAGGAATTTTTGACATGGACACATGTCTTCCTTTCCTTGTGAGATTGCCAAGAGTACAATTTCATTTTTACCATTTATAGCAACAAGGAAGGAATTGGACCACCATTTCGAAAAGGTCAACGTAAATATCCTAAGGGAGGAGAAGGACCCCATACATATATATGCTCAAGATTTTCATCACTGAGATTCAAAATGATAAAATGTCTAGCAATTAGACATATTCATATTGATTCTCACAGTCATATACTATTATCGCATGCCCAGGTCTTTAATTACAGTAAAACCTATAATTCCTTTTCAAAGAGAAAAATATATCTATATTTTTGTATGCGTGGTGTCTCAGCCCACAGTTGCAAAATATATAAGCTAGATAGAGTTGGTAGGGATGAATAGAGTTGACCGTTTGACTGTTAGATTTTAAGGGGTCGATTTTCTCCTTTTGTTTTGAGATGTTCAGTCGTAAGTCCTCACTCACATTCATGTATGGTTCCTTTTTCTTTTCTTTCCACGATGATGCAATGCAAGGTATTGTATAAATTATGCAATTAATCCCTTTTTCGCGGTAACAATTGGTAACTTTGAAGACAATAGCGCAAAGTAGTCAAACTGTGAGAATGTGAAAATGGGAAAGTTGAGAAATTTAGTAAGGGCTTATAAGGAGTTTGGTTACTCTCCTCATTGCTAATTGGTCTTGGGGTGCAACCTCAATTTCCTTCATGATATCATAGCAGATTGCACGCGTGTGAAAGCCCAATGGCCATACGTGTTTCATGTCACCCAAAATGTGTTGCGGGGGCGTGTGAGAATGTGAAGGTAAAATGTCTCACATTGAAAAGTTGAGAAACCTAGCAATGGTTTATAAGTAGTTGGGCTACTCCCCCTATTGCCAATTGGTTTTGGGATGGAACCTCAACTTCCTTCACAAACATCTTTGTAATTGGTACATAGGTCCAAAATCTTTTAAATTCTTAAATATGTGCAAAATATTTTGATGTAAGATACTCTCAACAACTATATGTGCAAGTTATCCCCGAAATAAAAGTATTCTATATATCGAAAGATCTTCATAATTTACGTTTGAATTGGAGAGGTGTACATGTGAAAGAAATCTTCCACTATATATAGCTAATGTTTGATAATGAATCATTGCTTCGACATCAATAGTCATTGCTTTTGGAGGATTTGGTAATGAATCAGAGCTTCGACTTCTCGCTCAAAAAGAAGCTGGATTTTTCATCATTCACATGCATGTTTGCAGCTTTTAGCTTGTACTAGAACTAGACATATATAATTATACGTGTGTGTGTGTGTGTATGTACTACACTCTCCTAGGCCTTGTACTAGAACTAGACATATATAATTATAAATCGCTCTGTTAGCCATGCATCGGTCATTTGATACTAGAACATTTACAGAGATAAATATATGCAAATTGAAGATACAGAAGATATATTATATGAAAAACCAGAACGTTGTATACGACTAACTTTTTTCATCTCACTGTATAATTAATGGCAGAGATATAGCTAGTAACCCTCTGCCTCCTCTTGCAAGAGTTTGAAATATATTTGGTCAATACGAATCATATATGTACGGTAACTTTGTCCTCTACATATATATATACGTAACAACACCTATATAGTATTTGGCAGATATATCATGTGCATGCCAAAATTAGTCGGTAACTCTTTTCTTCTCCACACACTGACTGACTGACTAGTACTACTACTATAGCTTCAAACCGAAAGCAAGCTACTGTCGAATTACGTACACAACTTTATACTAGTCAACACTAGTCACAATAGCATAAATCCACGCGTCCAATCCAAGCAAAGCACCAATGTTGTCTAAAAGAAGAGGAGCCCTGGAGGTCATCGTGGTGGGTGGGTGGGAGGGACTCACATTTTTTTACTTTCAGATATCAGATTGCTGCCTCTCTCCCACAGCCAACTGGAGACTTAGAGTGAGGTCAAGATTTAAGTCAGGCAAACAGCAGCTTTTGTTGCTCATTATAACACCTGTTTGAAGTTGATTACCACCGTTAATACTCATGGAATCCGAGACGTCCACCTCATCATCATGATTAGGCGCACGCTTCTGATCCAACGTCGTCGCAGGCGGCCTAAATAATATTGGATTTCTAGCATCAGCCTGCATTAGTAGTGGCACCTTGTTGTCGCGGTGATGGGAGGGTTTTTTCGGATCAAGAGCCGTACTAGTAGTAGTAGTACCCATCTTTACTAGCTTTTTCCTTATATGGGAGTTCCAGTAATTCTTCACCTCGTTGTCTGTCCTTCCTGGCAGTCTTCCTGCTATCAATGACCACCTAAATTCATCCAATATCATAATCATATACATCCATGTTAGTACAGTTCCTTTTATTAGATTCAGTTTCCATAATCACTTAAACCCAATCGTTTTTTCATGGTATTACCTAAATTAACTTGTAATCAACTATTTATAACAATAAATAGTTATATGTAAAGAATGCTAGTTATTTTTCTTTTTTGTCTTTCTCATTCAGTTTGTGCCACGTGTATTCCTCTCACACATAAAATCTTTGTATTTAATGCAAAGTATCGATATTTTGCTTGTAAAGAGAATAAAGTGTTTTTGAACACATTAAGTACGGTTGTTGCTATTTAGACGATATTTACTGAAAACATTGATGACCACCTCTTTAATATAGGTGGGTTCCACATACACTGATAGAGTGGAATACACGTAGCTAATATTCCTCAACCATCAAAGTAACATTTTCCCATATATGATTAATGTAATTACATATACATGTGCATATTTTCTCTTATGCAAACATCCAAACGTTATTACCGCGCGAACGCCATATATTTTCTACTACCCTTCATGCTTTCCTCCATGTTTACAATGACGTATGCACAATAATAACGTCCAGATAGAAGAAGAATTATATATATATATATATATATATAAATAGTAGGCATATATTTATACACATGTATTTGTAATCTTGTGTTACTGTAGCTGGCTAGGTATATTGAAAAGCAAATTAAGTATGATTGTTTCGTAATTCGATTAAATTACACCATAAAACTCTCTCTATAGCTAGGTTGCTTAGGCAATCGTGTTATTGGGGAGTTAATTTTGGGGATGGGGTTATGGATTTAGATTAGAGTAGTTTCATGTATATATACCGGTTCCCGAGGAGTGCATGAAGCCTGATGATGAGGTCCTCTTCATCTTCTCCAAAGCTTCCGCGTTTAAGATCTGGTCTGAGATAGTTTATCCATCTCAGTCGACAACTTTTACCGCAGCGTCGCAACCCTAACCATAATCGAGAATATTATTCAATTATATATGTATGTACATATTACAACTGTAGAAAGAAGAAAAGAGAATCTACGACCTTTAAGTATCACCTCTTTTTCCTCGATTGAATTCATTCATCCCACAATAATGATCAATTGTCAATTTCATACATATATCAGTAATTGTTGATATCTTATACTTTTGCATATGTAATTATGCATACAGTTTCAAAGATAATATAACCCAAACTCTGATCGAGTAGTAGTAATCAAAGAAATTGATGATTAAGAACCTTCCCCATGTTTTTGGGAGTTATATATATATATGTAGTAGTAGTAAATTACCTGCAGCCTTAGGAAGGGAATTCCAACAACCTTCCCCATGTTTTTGGATGTAATCAACGAGTTTCTGATCTTCTTGCTTAGACCATGCTCCTTTAGTTATCTCTGTCTTCTCATAGCAAGGCTTCCTCATTGAGTAAAAACCCTAGCTGAGCTTGTATAGAACAATAGTAATCGGATGATGCAAATTGCATGCAGCAATAGAGTTAATTAGGATCGATATATGAAAATTAGTTATGGATGATATTCAGAGAGAGAGAGAGAGAGAAATTGTCTAAGCAAGGCCCCATGAATCCAGGATATCGGTAGAGCAACAGGAATATATAATGATATTTTATGAAGGAATTTGTGTGTGTGGGTGAAGAAGGTCCGGGGGATGGGGGATTATATTATAATCTGGAGTGTTGAAGAAGGTCAAGTTGTCTCCAAGTTGACATGGACTGGTTGTTTTTGAATTTTAGCCATGTTTTGATGTGTCTCCTGTGAATGGCAAGAATGTGCATGGTTTGGTGAGGTGAGAAATTGAGAATGTGCACCACTTACCTTTGACCTTCGTTTCCACCAGCTAACCCAATTGAGTGGGTAGGCCCCAACATTTTACGTTCTCCCACGTCAGCATTAAAACCACACCTGTTTGGCTTCTTTAATTTAACAAGTGGTGTTTTCTGGTTTGTCACTGTACTAGTACTAGACGAGAGACAGGCAATGCCCAAATTTCAAGGATTTGTACGTAATTTATTTCCTTTGTCAAGAAAATGGAACCATATGTAGAGTTCAGTCTGCTAGTCGGGACAAAACTTTATGACTTCTCTACCAGATAATTAACACGAGTTTCAGTTAATTAACACACAATACAATGCAAGTCATGTTTACGAATCACTTCATGTCTGCCTCTTAATTATATGGACAAGAGGTTAGTTTTAGATTTTTCTCTTCAAATAAATTTTATATTATGGGTGGTCATCGAGACCGAAAAATTGTAACACCTAGTTGCACCAAAAGGAAAAAACTTTGTTGACTAAAACGTCAACAAACTGACATCAAATAGGACCAGACCAGTTCAAACCAATTTTGATTTCACACTTTACAAAATCATACCTGACTGGCTGCCTTTTTTTAATATATAATTATTTAAGTCCAATGCTAAATTTCTAATCCCATAACGAATATTTTCTCAAGCCCAACTTCAAAGTACATTTCTTTTTCTACGCCCAATCATCTCTCTTTGTATAAAATTGAATCATTTCTGAAGTTTTAAGCTCAAAAAATAAAATTTTAGTTGAAATTTGTAAAAAATAATAATTTAAAAAATAAATAAAATTATATATGGTCTGAAACCGAAAAAACAAGAAATCGCACCGGAATGAATTTAAATCAGACTGGGCAATTTCATACATTTTTTTTCACCAAAATCAGACCGAACTGCATCGGTTAAATAGTACTGGTGTGAGGTGGAAACCGGACCGCACCCACCCTTACTTTATATGAGTATTTATATAATACGTCATGCTAAAATGAGCTTATTTATAAAAACCAGACTACAGTGATCGACTCTTCTGCTGCAGTTTTTACAAGAAGAAATTCAATTTGGTAACTGAAATAAATCTCAATCCTTCTGATTACAGTTTTATTATTTTTGTGCGAAAAACAAAACAAAGAACAAATATATATATATATATATTTTTAAGGAAGTTGAGGCTTGCGTGGGATCATCCACAGACTTAGACTGGGGTCCGGGTTGGGCCAGTGGAAGTTTATTGGGTCTGGCTTGTCATAGAAAAGGAGAGACAGAGACAATCCTTCTTCTTGATCTTACGTCTCGCACACTGACACGTGTCTTGTCTCTTTCCTTTCATTCAACTCGCACAGCGCACTGGCCTTCATGAGTTCTGAGTCTCTATGTCTTACACCCCCCCTATAGCCGTTTCAAATCCCACTTTCTCGCTTTTCCCAAAATCCCCAAAATGACCCAACTCACCGAGGCCTACGCCTGCGTACCGTCAACGGAGCGAGGCCGTGGGATTCTGATCTCCGGCGACTCCAAATCCGACAGGCTCCTCTATACCAATGGCAGATCCGTCATTATCATGAATCTTCAGAATCCTCTCGACGTCGCCGTTTACGCCGAGCACGCCTACCCCGCCACCGTCGCCAGGTTCTCGCCCAACGGCGAGTGGATCGCGTCTGCCGATGTCTCCGGCACTGTCAGGATTTGGGGGACCCACAACGACTTCGTTCTGAAGAACGAGTTCAAGGTCCTCTCGGGTCGGATCGACGACCTCCAGTGGTCCCCAGACGGAATGAGGATCGTTGCTTCTGGTGAAGGAAAAGGAAAATCCTTAGTTCGCGCATTCATGTAAGCGTCATCCTTCTCATTTTTCATATTTTAAACTATACATCGGCTTTCTCTTTTTGGTGGATTTTCTGGCCTTTTGTGTTTGGTTAGTGAGAAGTTGCTGGAATTTGTATGATTGAATAGGTGGGATTCGGGCTCGACTGTGGGGGATTTTGATGGGCACTCGAAGCGAGTTTTAAGCTGTGCGTTTAAGCCAACAAGACCCTTTCGCATTGTCACTTGTGGAGAGGATTTCTTGGTCAATTTCTACGAAGGACCACCCTTTAAATTCAAGCTGTCTCACAGGTTTCTTCATTATTTATCATAGCAACTACTTGAGGCCTCGATTTTTGTGTTACCGTACTGACTCAAAGTTTTTCCCTTTTGTTGTTGTTGTTGTTGTTTGTATGTTAGGGATCATTCAAACTTTGTGAATTGTGTGAGATTCTCTCCAGATGGAAGTAAGTTTATCACTGTAAGCTCAGATAAAAGTGGTATTATTTATGATGCAAAGACCGCGGAGAAGATTGGAGGGTTTTCCTCTGAAGATGGCCACAAAGGCAGTATTTATGCTCTTAGCTGGAGTCCTGATGGTAAACAGGTAAAGTTGAGATTGTAATTTTCTACCCAAGAGATTTTGTTAATTTAATTGCTTATTGGACATTATTTAGATTCAGGGGATTTCATGTACTTGGGCCTAACTAAGTGTTATCTGCTGAACTGAACCCTATTATAAGGATCGCTGCTTTGCATATTTTATTTTCTCTGTATTGTAACATCTTTCATCCCTGCTTGAATGTGCTGATCAGTTCCAATTAAAATATTAGGTTCTGACTGTGTCTGCTGACAAATCAGCAAAAGTATGGGAGATATCCGAGGATAATAATGGGAAGGTGAAAAGAACATTGCCTCCTCCTGGATCAGGTGGAGTGGATGACATGCTAGTTGGGTGTCTATGGCAGAATGATCATCTTGTTACTGTTTCACTTGGAGGCACCATTAGTATATTCTCAGCAAGTGACCTTGATAAAGCCCCGCTGTTGATATCTGGACACATGAAGAATATTACGTCGTTAGCTGTTCTAAATAGTGACCCAAAAGTTATATTGTCTAGCAGCTATGATGGTCTAATTGTTAAATGGATTCAAGGCGTTGGATATGGTGGAAAATTACGAAGGAAGGAAAATTCTCAAATAAAATGTTTAGCAGCTGTTGAAGAAGAAATCGTTTCATGTGGATTTGACAATAAGGTGACTAGAATTTTATTTTCTTTTAGTCTCATGCAATTTGATGGTTTCTACTTTACATTTTTATTCCGCAGGAAATGTTTTTTGCCTGATTTGGATTTCACTTTATTTCAGTTTCTTTCCTCATGCATATTTCTCATAACTACCCAGGTTTGGAGAGTTCCTTTCCACAGTGATCAATGTGGAGATGCAGAGCCTATTGATATTGGCAGTCAGCCAAAGGACATAAGCCTTGCCCTTCAATCTCCTGAACTTGCTTTGGTTTCAACTGACACAGGAGTTGTCATGCTCCGTGGCACAAAAGTAGTGTCAACTATTAACCTTGGGTTTACTGTGACTGCATGTACTATTGCACCAGATGGAAGTGAAGCCATTGTTGGTGGGCAGGACGGTAAACTGCATATGTATTCTATAATGGGTGATACACTTAAAGAAGAGGCTGTCTTAGAGAAACATCGGGGGTCTATTTCTGTCATACGCTACTCTCCAGATGTTTCAATGTTTGCATCTGGAGATTTGAACCGAGAAGCTGTCATCTGGGATCGTGTCTCCCGAGAGGTAGTGTGCTCATTGTCCTCAGCTACTGTTTATCATTTCATCATTCTAACACCACTGTTCTGGTATTATTGTCATTTGCAGTATGAAAAGGATAGAAAAAATAATTGTCTTTTTCGCCTAGTCACGTGTTTATGTGTGTCCATGCATGTGTGTGTAGAATATGTAGATGTGTGCATCAGTCCATTATCAGCTGCTGTTCTTTGTTTAACCAAATTTAGTCAAACGCATGAATAGACAATCATGTGAGGCAGTAAGTTGTTGGTTCTTTATATGGAATGTCAAGTGTGCCTCAGTTTGATTCAACTGATTACAAAATCTCTCATGTAAATGGAGAGCTTCAGTAACAAGTTTCTAGAGGCCTGGTTGTGATTGTTGCCTTCTTATTAATGTTGAACACCTTGCATTTTGACACATTCTATCCCAGGTCAAGCTTAAGAACATGTTGTACCATACTGCCCGGATAAACTGCCTTGCTTGGTCTCCTGATAGCAGCATGGTTGCAACTGGGTCTCTTGACACGTGTGTCATCATATATGAAGTTGACAAGCCTGCATCAAGCCGTATAACCATTAAGAATGCTCACTTGGGTGGCGTGTATGGCTTAGCTTTCACAGATGAGCACACTGTGGTAAGCTCTGGCGAGGATGCATTTGTTCGTGCTTGGAGGTTGACTCCGCAATGAAGAGATATGGAGGCCTTCACAGGCATATGAAGGCGACAATAAGAAAGTTGGAGTTCTTGCTCGGTTTTATGGGTTTATGCTTTTGTGAGCTTGCCATCTGATAGAAGGATGAGAAGGCTATTTTCCATGAATTGAAAAGTATCAAGAAGGTAAACCAACCGTTTCTGTTGTCTGGTGTGTTACAAACGGCAACTCATAAGCAATTTGGCAACTCATAAGCAATTGTCTTATTCCATGACTCATGACCTTGCAGCTTGGAGTAGGTGGTGATTACGTGTGATGTTTTTCTTACATGTCTAGTTTGGCCATTTGAATTTTGCAAGGTTGAACCAGATATCTTTGCTTTGTGAACTTCCAGAGTTTTGAACCATAGAAATCATGGCGTGGTAGCCGTAGGCACAACAATCTTGATCACGGACATGACTATCAATGCAGAACCAGAAGATCAAACTGAATTTCAGCTGTTTTATTTTTAATGAAACCTTTCTTTACTAGCTTTTTATGTGAGGAAAGTCTCAAGTATTTCACTTTGTTTTGTAATTACTTTTATATATGGTATTTATATTTTATTATTTCTTCTGTTTGCTAATTTGTTACACATGGTGAAATTTGTTTTTGTTGTCATTGTTTGCTTTTGTGAACAATGGGTTTGGACAGTTGGTGTTCAGGTATATTGTAAGCTGAAGAACAAAGGTGTGTTGTACGATATTCTTCGCCCCCAATATGAAAACAAGTTGTACATAATTAACAATGCTGGCTCCTGTAAACCAACATGGAAATGTGACAGGGCCAAAAAAAATTGAGATAGCAATAGCAAACAGCCCTCTGTGCTAATGAATTGTGAAGCACAACCCATGGGAAAAGCAAGGAAACAAACAATTAAACAAAGCTACAGTTTCAGAGTTCGTCGTGCATCAATCTTTCCAGAGGTTCCTCCACTTTATGAACTGCATTGTCATAGACCTGGGCATGATTTATGACATCTCCAACAGCTCCAGGTCTGAGTTCTGCTCGCCCACCCATACCAGCCTTAATGGCAGCTGTGACCTGCCTCTGCAACGTCAGTAGACCAATACGCTTTGAACCCACATAAAGAACCGCACAAGAAAACAGGAAAATTCCTAGTACAAGTATCACCCTGTCCAGATACAACTCAACATGAGAGACTGCATGTATACATAAGAGTTATACTACAATGGAAATCTTCTCTTCTAAACCTGTCAATGACATCTTGTCGTTGCATCGTGGAGAGTAGGTTTCTGGTTCGCATCAACAATGAACGGTGTCCCTTATATTCACTTTCAGCCTTCCGTAGTACTCCAGTAGAGTCCTCTGCATAATCCAACACATATAGAGTTAGTCTAGCTCAGGAAAATAACCTTTTCAAATCAAACGTAAGACGAACATTCATGTTTCAAATATTGCATACAACCATACTCCGCAAGTAATGTGTCAGAAAGATCGTCCTAAAACGGAGCTAGATCAATGTCATATACTAGATGTGTCTTCATTGACAACTTCTAAGACACAAGTAACATGAGAACGCTCAGAGAACTTTGTAACATGGGTAGTACACTAGATCAGATGAGGTACGGTGCCTTGAGTACATTGATGTTCTCTCTCAAGAGCAATGGGCAAGGCTATGAACTATTAGTAACAGACATAAGGTGCTGAGAGCTAATCATAAGCAGCTCAACATATTACATCATTCTCATAGAACAAAATGTCTGCCGGATTCCAGTGTTGAAACAATTTCATAGAGCAGAGGAAGTAAGAGCTGAGCTGTTATCCATGATTCTAATTGATCTAAAACCTCAGATTTCCATGGTCAATCTGTATAACTATTAACTAGAGGGCCCCCAAAAAAACAAACGAACCGAATTCTGATGATTGGAGTAGGTCGAATTCTCCATAAATATCTAAATTTATTTTTTTTCTCCTTTTATTTCTATGACGTACCGCTTTAAAACACAATCCAGTATGAAAGTCAAACTCAATGTCACAAGATAAGCTGTTCAGAAAAATCATAAAAATTGCAGTGACACAGTCTCAGCAAGGTAAAGTTTGATTTGATGTGTAACGAAGGGAACTCACCAAAAGTCATGAGTGTGCCAGCAGTTCTTTCCACCTCCTACACAAATAAACAAGAAAACCGAATATTGCATCCCACCAAAAAAATTCATGCTACCATCGCAAAAAGATGTATTAATTAGAATAAATGGAAAATACAAAGTAGAGCAACTAACCTGAACCATCAGCTGACGAGTACGGCGAAGGCTCTCTGTGATGCTTTCTGTGGCAGATGTCATTCCAGCCTTTGTTCTAGAACCAAATGATAAATTAAATTCTCTATATAAAAAATTCATGTAAAAGTAAGAGAATACTGTATTCATGCTCATAAAGATTTTTCCCCAAGTTAAAGACGATGCATATGTAAACCAAGCATACATAAACATGAATATTATTTTACTGAAAGCCGTTTAGAATAATTGATACATACTGTAAGTTGCGTCGACGAACTGTGGACTCTTCTCCACGCCCCAGAAGAAGTTCTCTCTGCAAGAAACACAGCCAAATCAATCACAATTTGCTCCAAATATTTTTTTTCTCAATAACACTTTAAATAAATAAATTACTCTACGGAACTTCTTAAGTTTATTATCATTAAGAAGGAAATTACAGCAACTATCTTATTTTGCCTCATAAAAATAGTTTAGCATGAAGATAATATGAATTAGTGAACAACCCAGATTTCACAATGCTAATGTGAAAGACAATAAACTAACCCAAATTAGTCCAAAAATGAATTAATTACCTCTTTCTGAGCAGCTTTCCTCATGTTAGCCTTTGCTTGCAAATTGGCATTCCTCATACTCAACCGCAAACTGATCAGGAAGACCACAAAACCCAGCGTTACCAAAACATTTAAATATTAAATTCAAGAGAGCTTAAATTGGTTGCAAATATAACTAACTTAAGAGCATTCAAAATTAGAATATATTTCTCTTTAATTCGTGATGAAGTTTCACGATTTCATCCATTTTCTTATTTCTGCGGAAACAGAAGTGATAATTCTTTTATGTTTTTAAAAAATTTATCGGCCACCAAACAGACAGGGCTGGGAGCATAAAATTGAAATACCTTTGGGATCGGTTTTTCCAGGACTCAAGCAAGTTCTTTGCCGACTGGACCTGATCGTCGGTGGGCAACTGAGGGGCAAACAGATCGAGCTTGAACTGCAATGAATTAAGCAACGCCAAGCCGTCTTGGGCGAGCCCGTTCATTCTAGGCAGCGAGTCTCTCTGCGTCTCCGCAATGGTAACTCTAGGTGATTTACCATACTCCTCTATTGCCTTTATTTGCTCTACCACCTTACTGTACGTTTCGTCCCACTCCTTCTTCACCTTCTCCACTTCCTCCTCTACCTTGTCCATCTACACTTTACAATCTGTTTCACCGGAATCCTTATGGAAAATCGGGGAGGGCGATGACTGTTTGGTTTCTGAGAAAATGTGGGAGAAAAAGGAAATATGAGATTTTGTTTTGTTTTGTTTTTTATTTTAGTGTTGAAACGCACAGTTCCAGTAATGTCCTCACGCTGAGCGCGCCGTATTATTAGGGCCCGCCGCTGTTTTATTTAATTTTTTGGGTCTGATTTGGGCCTAACGTTGAGATCAACAGAATTCAGGTGACCCACGAATTATGATTCATGTAACTTATGAGCCCAATGCATTACGAATCTAAGTATTGGGCCTTTCTACTCTGTAAGAGTTGTTAAATCTAACTAATTCAATGACCATGACGTTTGACATAATTTGTAACATATATAATTGGGAGTAATTTGATAAAATTTGTGACGTGTTACTCGAATTTAAAACAACGTTGATAAAATTGAAAATTTGGAAATTACGGGAAGCAAAGTAATGAAAAGGGCAAACTAGGGCCCCACCATGAGCAAATAATTGAGCACTTGTACTCAATCTCCAAAGCATCTTTTTCTTCTTCTGTTAGTATTTATTATCTTATTGTTATTTCGTCGGATTTCTTGGGTCGCAAAGATTTGGGAATTTGAGAGTGAATTATTGAAGTATCAAGTAGCAGGCTTGATAAGTTGTTTGTTACAATCCAAAATTCAAGTTCACGTGCTAAAGACATAATTCACGTAATTTTCAACGACAATTGGGTCTGCCTGCGTGCGTTCAAAATGGACCACCGTAACATCACCGTGTGTGGTCCGCATCCTAGACTTTGTCATTGACTTGGCAACACCAACACCAAGTTCATAAATTTATCTACAGGATGCCATACCTTGTTAGATAAAATCAACGGAAACCAGAAAATTCCAGAAAATTAAAATAATGTGAAATTCTAACACCAAGTTCATAAATTTATCTACAGGATACCATAACTTTATGTAGCTTTCAACAATAAAATAAGAAAGAAGAGAGAAGGGATGGATGGAGCATGGATCAACCCTATAATTAGTGGTTGTGAAAACCAATGAAATTATTATTTTTGACTAAATCATCACGGATTCACGAGCCTCTCACTATCTATTTGTTTAGTACAAAATCTTGACAAAAATTATTATTTGGGTTGCTACTCTAACTCTAATCTCCTACTATGAGATTTCATGAGTTCAAAACGTTATAGAATGACAAGAAACACCTAGCTCCAGTCTAAATTGTGCGGTTGCTGCCGACGCATGCGAAAAAGACATTCCAACTTGCCTAATTGTGCGGTTCCTGCCTTTTTTATTAGTAAATGAAATGACAAATCGTCTGCATAATATTTTATTGTTACTATATTCAGAGTGGGCGGGTAGGAGAAAGACAGGTCTCAGTTTGGTATCAGAGCCGGTTACAATGGTGGACAATCTAAGAGCAGAAGGCGGAGACAATGCGGAGACGGAACTCACTCTCACCGAAAGACTCCATAAGCTGACGACTGTGAAGTGCTCGGATTATGTTCTAATTAAACCAAATATGAATTTGTCTGTCATGCACGAAGATAAAAACTTATCTGTATACTGTATCTGTATAGATAAAATTCACACGTGGAACTTACTTGTACGGATAAATTTTACGTGAATTGTTTTCCATATGTGAAATTACTACATATGGAACCTAACATGTATATTTTACAGTAATAAATCAACTAAACTTTGCAGATGCCCTTTTCTTGTTGGATGGTCCCATCCCATCCCATGTAGGGCTGGTGTACAGGTAGCCCCAGCCCCAGGCAAGGACCAAGTGTGAGTTGTGATGTGATACACTCCATTCCCATTTCCAGTTTTTGTACGTTTCTTTTAGGAAACTCTTAAAAAATAATATTATTATTCTGCTCACTGCTCACCCTTCTTTATCTATAAAAAAAACCACTCTCCTCTCCACTTTTCATATCCACACTGCACTGTGCTCTTCCTCTCTGTCTCTGTCTCTCAGTTTCCTTTTACCTTGTGCTGCTTTGTGTTTAAGATGAGAGCCCCATTGTTGTTGCTTAGTCTTCTTCTTGTTATCCAGTGCATCGCGCATGCAACCGAGCACAATGAAGCTTCAGTCCTTGACCCAGAGAGTCTCAATTTGGACACGGGTGGGCTGAGCAGAGCCAGCTTCCCCAAGGGCTTTGTCTTCGGAACGGCGACGTCCGCTTATCAAGTCGAAGGCATGGCCCACAAGGAGGGTCGTGGCCCCAGCATTTGGGATGAGTTTATTAAAATTCCCGGTACTCAATTTTAATTAATTCCATTTCTTTCATTTTTACCAGTTAATTATAATTCAATTTATTTATATTTGTATCTGAGATTTTATTTCTTCTGGATATAGGAATTGTTGCCAATAATGGTACAGGAGAAGTCGCTGTGGACCAGTATCACCGGTACAAAGTAAGTTTTTTTTTTTTCTTTCTTCATTCTCAGAAAAAGAATAGTTTGGTTAAAGGACCGTGAGCCAATTGCCACACATGCACAGACATAGACAGAGACAATCTACAAACACTTTATTATTTAAAGTTGAAAATATGAAAATGAAAAACATTTTTTGTTGTTACAGCAAGATGTTGATCTCATGGCAAACCTAAATTTCGATGCCTATCGATTCTCAATATCATGGTCCAGAATTTTCCCAAGTAAATCATCCACTCTCTTTTTAATTATGTCACATTTATTTTTAATTTGTTGATTTAATTCTTAATCTATGTATGTATAATGTAGATGGTACTGGGAAAGTCAACTGGAAAGGAGTTGCATACTACAACCGGTTAATTAACTACTTGATCAAAAGAGGTAATTAAATTATGTAAATCAAAACAAATTAATTCATAGCATTGTTTGATTTGATTCTTATATTTGTTTTGTTTTTGTAGGCATCACTCCCTATGCAAACTTATACCATTATGATCTTCCCCTTGCACTTGAGAAGAAGTACTTGGGATTGTTAAATGACGAAGTAGTGTAAGTGCTATATGACACTATAACTCAGAAAATCTATATCATATTTTCTGCTGTCCTCAGAGAATTAAATAGTCTGACTCTGAGATGTGCTTCTAAACTTGGCAGGAAAGATTTTGCTGATTATGCAGAGTTTTGTTTCAAGACATTTGGAGACAGAGTGAAGAACTGGATGACCTTCAATGAGCCTAGAGTGGTGGCTGCTCTTGGCTATGATAATGGTTTCTTTGCTCCGGCACGGTGTTCCAAAGCATTTGGAAATTGCACAGCTGGAAATTCATCCACCGAGCCTTATATCGCTGCTCATCATTTGATTTTATCACATGGCGCTGCAGTTCAGAGATACCGTGAGAAGTATCAGGTTGGAGAAACATTTACCTCAACTTGATTCTTGAAATTAGTTTTGTTCTCTGATGCACCGATACGCCGGATTTTTGGGGTATGCTCGTATCCGATACGGCTCCGATACGATACGGCACCGATACGGCATCGATACGTATCCGATACGCCGCGTGGCGTATCGTAGACTTTTCTGGGATGTTGACTTTACGATACGGCTCCGATACTCCATTGATACGGTCACGATACGCTGGCGATACTGTCCCGATACGTCAATGGGTAACTTTGACGGCAACCAATGGAGAAGAAGAAGAAAAAGGAGGAAGAAGGAAGAAGGAAGACGAAAGAAGAAAGAAGAAAAGAACTTACTTGCGCCTGCAGGTTGCAGCTACTGTGAATCTGCAGTTGCAGACAGTTGGTGAGGCGGCTAACTAGTGAAGAAGATGATGTTGGGTGCCCTAATTACAATACGCAGCGTTTTAGTTGCATGTTAGGTGGCCTTTGTTTGTCTTTTACCTTTTTAAGTCTTGTGCATTCATTTGGGCCAAGCCCAAAAACTGAAACAAGTCATACATGGCATAGAAAAACATAAATAACCAGAAAAAATTGGCCCAAAATGCTAATTTTACACACACATATATATAAAATATATAATTTTAGATATATATATGTTTATATATTTATAATTTTTATATTTATATTATTTTAATCGCCGTATTTGGTGCCGTACCCGTATTTTATTTTTTGGAAATTTGCCGTATCGACGTATCGTATCGCCGTACCCGTATCCGTATTGGTGCAACATAGGTTTTGTTCTTAAATTTTCTGCTTTATGTTTTCAGAAAGTACAAAAAGGAAGGATTGGTATTCTCTTGGATTTTGTTTGGTATGAGCCTCTTACCAGATCAAAGGCTGACCACTACGCGGCTCAGAGGGCCAGAGACTTTCATGTTGGATGGTAAGAATCCATAATTAACATGGCAAGCACATGCTTACGCGTTCGGTTTATGTTAACGAATTCTATCCATTCTTCTCCGATTAACAAATTTTATCAGATAAAATTCACAACTGACATTGTGGGATTGGCTTTTAACTAACAGGTTCATCCATCCCATTGTATATGGAGAGTATCCAAGAACAATCCAAGAAATAGTTGGTGATAGGCTTCCTAAGTTCACCAAAGAGGAGGTTAAGATGGTGAAGGGCTCAATGGATTTTGTTGGCATCAACCAATATACTGCTTACTACATGTACGACCCACATCAATCAAAACCAAAGGTCTTGGGGTACCAGCAGGACTGGAATGCAGGATTTGCTTGTAAGATAAAGATACATATATACAGTCTTTACCTATAGATATGTTGTGATACAAATAATACATAAAAATGCTCATCTTATTTTCTTGACCATTTTGTATCTCTCATGCAATTTGCAGATAAGAAGAATGGAGTGCCTATTGGTCCTAGGGTAATTTACCATCCAATCCAAACACGCATTACTTCCGTTCACTTAAAAAGCATTATTATGAACTCACTGGTTTAATTTGACGTGAGATGAACTGAACATCCGCAGGCATATTCTAGTTGGCTCTACCAAGTACCGTGGGGTTTGTACAAAGCTATAACGTACATAAAAGAACATTATGGAAACCCACCAGTGATTTTATCTGAAAATGGTAGAGGATCTTCTCATTTCTTTTCTTTTTTCGTTTTGTTTTGTTAGAAGATGATCAATTGATGTTGTTGTGATTTTGCAGGCATGGATAATCCTGGCAATTGGACTCGTGCACAGGGATTGCACGACACCACAAGGATCAAGTTCTACAAGAGCTATATGATTCAGCTGAAGAAGGCAGTTGATGAAGGAGCCAATGTGCTGGGCTACTTCGCGTGGTCATTGCTCGACAACTTTGAATGGAGGTTGGGATACACTTCAAGATTTGGCATAGTCTATGTTGATTTCAAAACCCTCGAGAGATACCCAAAAATGTCTGCCTACTGGTTCAAGAAGCTACTCACCAAAACCAAGCAATAGCTAGTAGCTTCTAGTCTAGTATTGTTGGTGGGGAATAATAACAAATAGAAACCCCTCCCCTTATGCTTCTCAATTTCTTCCTAGTTGACGAACAAAATGTAATCTTTTTCTGTCAATTGAATGGACTAAGAACCTCTTGTTTTGCTAGATATAGATAAGGCCTCGTTTGGGTGAGTATTGGATTAAAAGATAATCATTACTTTGTGATGGTGGGATTTCTTTAATTCTAAGATTTTAAAATTAAAGATACAGTCACACAAGCTTGGACTAGAGAATTGACAGGGGCCGCGCGAACGCAGGCCCCCACTAACACAAATTATGACGTTGGCTCTCCCACTTGGGGAGACCATAGGAGAGCACCCCTCCAAAGTGCAATGGAGGTCACCAACCTAGGCTATGGGCCTTCTTGATCGCCCATTGACCCCGTCCAGGTAAGTGAGAAATCAGGTTGCTTTCCTTGGCTTTTATCTCTTCTACTTCCTGCTTCCCTTGCGTGCTTCTTCGATGTGGGATTTAAAAAAACATCCAAAGACAGCGCGCTCATGATTTACGCGCCTTTCAAATATAACAACAGCTCAACAAAAGTAGCCAAAAGTGTCCAAAAATAAAACAAGAGAATAGAAATAATAATTTATAGAGAAATAAAGTAATCATACACGAGAAAAGAAATTCAAGATACTACTATTTTTATTCCCTGAACTCTTGAAGCAGCTTCTCTTCAACTTCTCATTTTTCACCATCCTTTTTCCCTTGGGAAGCTTAGAGTTTACACTTTCCTGGGACTCTGGAGTTACACACAATATGTCTGAAGACTCTATCTCTGTCACCACTGAAACCTCTTCGCCAATGCTTTCTACATGCTCTAAGATAATATCATTTTTCCTTTTTCTGGAAGGAACATTGTTAACAACTTTAGGTTTGATGTTACTGGGAGAGACATTCAGGGTGTCCGAAATTTCCACCTCAGCTGCATTTGAAACTTGTTTAGTTTTGCTCCCTATTTGATCTGAGTGAACATCATCTTTCCGTTTCTTGAAAGGATTGTTGTGGCGAACCTTCAACGGGATGGTGTTGGGTGCTATTGTGATCTCCACTGTTTCATTATTTGTCAATGGCACAATTAGCTTTGCAAGTGCTGCAGATTCACTCAAATACTTCTTTTCATTTGAAACAGGATTCTGCCTTTCTGTAGAAAAAAAGTTTGGAATTTGAGTCAAAAACAGCAGATTTCATTGTGTTAAACAACCTATAAGAAAGCGCAGGTGTGTTAAGTGGGGAAGAATTAAAGAAACTTGCCTGTAGGCCCTGTACTATCTTTCCCTCGGCTTTTATGGGAGGGAAAGCTTACAAAACAGCTATCTTCTGCAGATACCACAGCGGTCTCAGGTCTCTGAATTTGACCAATATTTTGGCTCTTAATAGGTTCTTGATGATGTCTAGAAGCTGGGAAATGATCAAAGGCCTTCATATTTATGGGGTCCAAGTTTCCTTCAGCAATTGCAGTAGCTACTGATGGAGGCATTTCTCTAGTCCAATTTGTATTTGGTCAAGGAAAATAAATGCAGATATGGCAAGAACTATATAACATCGAAATAAAAAGGGATTAGGAACAAAAAGATACGGTCCAAGGAAATCGAGTTCTCCATCTAGAGACTGCACAAGCTTTTCTGGAATGGCTTTCATATGTTTGACCTTTTTCTTTTCGGCATCAAATCTACATGGAAGTATAAAAAGGCCAGTAGGAGTCACTACTGTAAACAAATAGAAAAGGCCAGTATATTTGTTACTCAGTATGCTACTTTCATATTACTCACATTTGAGCATGCTGAAAAACCGCGACTGCTTCTTTGAAACATTTGGGGTAATCTTCAGGCATTTGATTGCCCTTCTGCGATTTCAAAACTGATAGAGCCTGCAAGCATGCCACCAAGAAATGAAGCATGAGGCATCATAAACAGTTCTAAAATAATAGGAAAAAAAATTATAAACATAAGATAATGAGAAAACATGTATGTATACATTCAATAATTATGTTGACATTTTAAGAAGCTGTACTACACACTTACACGATCTAAGTTACGATACTTAGAAACCAAGGCATAAGCTTTTGCAATCCCAATTCCATGAACAGATGGAAGGAAATCACAGCCGGCCAAGACACACATACCTGTAAAAATGCCAGATTATAAGCTGGTTCATGCTGTGGAAATGCTTATTAGAGCCATTGAGATATGTTCTATCCTCATGACAATAGAAACATGTTTTCAAGACTGAAAGCAAGCCTAAAAGAAAATTTTGGTTGGAAAAAAGGGATGGCCCTGTATCAAGGGAACAATACTCAATATCAGTGTGAGGTGCAGAAGTTGCTTATACAAAAGTAATTTATGTTGTGCACATTTTGTTACTGTTTCAGATGACGGTTTATGGATGACGCAGCTACATAGATGTATTCATTTAAAACATACGCATATAAAAGAGCTTCAGTGTCAGATTGAACTAACCTGTGAATAATTCCTGATCAAAATTTTGGAAGGAAGGTGTACGGCCCACTGGATTAAAAACATTCTCCAGCACCATCTCTTCACCGTTACCATATTGGTCCATCTTAAAAACAACCTGTTTGCAACCAATGCAAATCAAAACAAACAAAACAGCAGCAAGTTCAATGATACATGATCAAAATGAAGTCATAAGGAGAGGATTTGACTTCTATCTGCATCATATCAAAATTTCATGGAGATTCTTACAGCTTGGCAACCATATGCCACTAGATCACTATCCTCTGTAATCACTGCAGCAATTCCACCCTTCTCTGCTTCGAGATTGGACAGGAATGCTAGCTGCGCATCAGCCTCATATGGAGCCACTACAAATTCAATATTCTCTGATCTCAGAATCTGAAAGGCCAATAGTGCACAAAATTACTCAGGACTCAGGGTTGGGTTTGAATCCAAGAATAAAAAAAGAAATGAAAAGGCCCTGGTATCATAATTGAATTAGAACTTTGCAGGAAAACAGAATATGCATCAAGCAAAGTACCTGTATTAGTTGATGTGCCATAGATGGAGTTACACTCACTGCCCTCTACAAGTGAAGAAACAAACACAGTAGATAATTCAGATATATATACAACATTTAAGAACAAGAAAAACTGATGTCGAAGATGAATTAGTACTCAACATAATGCGGAGAAATTATGATCTCGTAATAGAACCCCAATTGAACTTTGAACACTTTCTATGCTTACCATGTTTTCTGAACTTCCCATAGAATCTTGAGTTAATAGTTTGGAGGAATGATAAATCACGTTAGCTAGTCACGATAATTGTAAGTTTCAAAACTAAGCAATGAGTAACAGGAGACAAAGTAATACATAACTCCTAGTGATGTCTTGAGCTCAAAGTTTATGCAGCTCACTATATCCAAGATTCTAAATAACACAAACCCAATTAATTTCTGAAAATGAACTGGCCAGAAGAAGAGCACAAACAACAGTAAATGATTTAGGATATAGGATCTAGATATGCAACACACTTGGTGAACAAAATTAAATAAATACCTGGAAGAGCTCAGTGGCAGCTCTAATATCCCCTTCCTTAAATTTTGCCATTGCCAAATCATGATTAGTCTTTCTTCTCCTGAATCAGTAACAAGTTTGTGCATTAATAACACGAACACGGTTTAAAAAGAAAAATAATAATAAGATGGAGAAAAACAAACGGGTATTGTGGAAACGTGCCTGTGGCGCTCTTCTGCAGTGGCAGCCTTGCATGGTACATTGCCACCATCAAAGACGACTACTGGGGTTATCTTATGGTGACGAAGCAGATTTATTCGGTGCATAAAATAATCTATGTATTTCAATTTCCTTTCGCTATTTGAATTCATACAAAGCTCCAAACTACATGAATATGCTGCAGAAAAAAATAATAACATTAATAAATAGATAAACCATTGAAATCTCATCACCCAACTGACCCAAAAAGGAAATCGAAGCAGCATGTTTACCTCCTTTGTGAAGCCATGAATAGGCGTCGATACCCACCTGCAAATAAATTTACAAAACACTCACATTTCAGTTTGAGAAATAAAATGGAATGATTATAAGAGAGACCCAATTCAAAATCAAACTGAGAAAATCGAAAACTAAAACATGGGATTGCTACTTACGCGCTTGCCGGCATATTTCTTGATATGAATGGGTGCAATATAAGGTTTCATGAATCTGAGAAGATCTTTGATACCCATTTGGTTGTTGCTCCTTCACCTCTGGGTTTAGGGTTTTTCCTTTTTCTATTTTTAGGTTTTCTGGGTCCTCTGATTTTTTTAAAAAATTATAAATTTTTGCTTTGTAAGAAATGAAGAAACGAAGAGCTTAATGTTAAGAGAAAACGGCGGGAAGAGGAGCAAATGGCGAAGTGAGGAGGCAACGACACAAAATTGCAAATTTGATACTGAGAGCTAAACCCAACAGGTCTGTTGGTAAATGCTTCACACAAACCAATGAGAGATGCCCACGTTGGCATGAGGATCAAGAAAAGTTCCTTGAAGTTGAAGTGGCGGAGTAGGAATGGTTTGGTAATTTTGGACGGCTTTCGGCTATTCTTCTTTACCGCTAAATTTGGTTGAAAACTCCCGCGCTTTCTTTTGAAAAAATGTTTCGTGAATGAGTTACTTATGCTGCAGCCCAACAATGGAACGACACAAAAGCCCAATAATATCCAGGACCCCAAACCCCCGTACTGGGTCACGTATGGGCTACACAACAACACACCAAAAGTTTTGACCAATAACAGAAGCCCAAATTTACTTTGTTCTTTAAAGATTTTGATCCCATTTTTTTTATTTTTCATTTATTTTAATAAAAGCGATAATGTAAACTACGCTAAATTAATATAATCAAAGGGGAGGGAGATTCAAATTTGGGTAAAGGAGACATGCTCAATGCCTAGCCAACTTGCCTAAACATCGTCTGCCCGAATCCACTTTAATGTTTGAAGTTGTATTTTTTTAATAAATTTACTTTTATAATTGATTCAAGTTTCAGACGCGATTCAAATTTACAAGAGTTTCAACAGTTGGGAACATGTGATTAGATAGATTCATCAAAACACACAAGTTGTATAAGATAGACAACAAACTATCTGAGACTTGTATTATTTATTGAGGATATAAACGCCACATGCTTCCTATCCTTCCTATATATACAGATTGGTTTGAGCTCCCATATATTACACAAAACTATCTTGCTTCTTATATATAGGCTAGCGAAATTGCACTATATATCACAAGATTTCCAAACTCCAGGAACCTTCATGACAAACATAATTATGGAGCTGGTCTCAAATATAAGGGTATATAGCTTTCTGGGTTTGGCTCCCAATCCCATACTGAAAAAGCACTTGAACACTTCATCCATCTTCTTGTCATATCAGGGAAATGCCTATCAATCACATCCTTCAATGTCTCTGTCTTGTTAACCCATTCAAGGCCTTTCTCTGTGTATGTTTTGGAGTTGAAATTGGTTGTGAAGAAACGATCAGCTTCTAGCCTCCTAAAAGTACATCACCAAATATTCAGACAGAAAAACAAAAGAAATGCAGGCATTTTGTTTAATTTGTGAGCATGTATTATATACCTTGATGCAATAAGTAGAAAGATGAAGAAAGCTGTCTCACTAATGGCAAAGCCCTTTATCTTCTTCTCTGCATGTAGACCCACTTGCAAATCAAGCTTCTCAACATCATCTCCATACACCTCCTTCAAAGCCTCAACAACTTCTTTATCATCTGTCAAATCTTCCCACTTGTTAATAGGAATCATCAGCAGGTTCCTTCTGAACTCGTTGTACCGGGCAACTCCTCTCTCTCTGTCTCTATAAACTAATAACCATTCATGATTCAAGAGTTATGAGACAAATATTCAAACCTCTTAATAAACCATGTTCTAAAATTAAGGCAAAAGGAGAATTCAAAGCAAGAAATATAGTTTACTTTATAATGCAGCCATATCAACTGGATCGGCTCTATCTTCTCCATTAACATCATGTGCAATGAGGTTCCTCATCCATGATGGATAATTCCATAATGTGACAGCTCCACATGCCTGGTGACCCATCGATACGAGCATCTGCTCCATTCCAATTGTCGACAGTCTTCGTTCTCCCTCCTTACCCGCCATATCTCTCATAAGCACCCTGTAACATATCAGCAGCCAGTCATGCATATGCTTTCAATGTGGCCTTGCAACATATAATGAGTACTCTATAAAGCAGCACCAAGGAACAAAGTAATAACAGGACATATCAATATCTAAATGCTTATTTTGGTCTTTGAACAGAAACACAGAAGAAAAAGACTTTGGAAAGGTTCACCCTCATGCTGACTCATGGAAATACAGAGTGAATTAAGATGGGAAAGAGAGATATATACTCTTCTAGTATTGGAGGACATTTGTCTTCTGAAGCTGTAGTAGACTCAATGTCCCTAAGGATGAGTTTATCTGGTAGCAGGGCATGCATTCTGTACACACTTACAAACTCTTCGGTCAGCGAATAGGGAACTCCATGATCTCTGGGCTTCTTTAGGCCAACCAATCCACTAAGTATTGGTCCTAAAATATGTCCATGTAAATCTTTAAATCTCTTCCCCAAAAATCCATACCTGCAACAGAAACAATCAATCAAAATCTGATTTTCAATGAATGCTGAGAAGAAAAATTTGACTGCCCTGCACATCATCCATGTGTAAGACAATCTTTTGTCTTAACCACATAAATGTGGTCTTCTAATCTAATGAGGAAACGAGAGGTTGGCATGATTAGGAGATAGACTCAGACTTATCAGATTACTCTTGTACAGAAGCTATTCTAATTGAAATACAAGAGTAATAGAATTCCTAATCCTATATGGATTGAACAAACCACTCCTAATGCAAACAGATTACTCGACAGCTCCTTGATGGGCAAGGCTTTCGAGTAATGCATCTATATAAAGAGGTCCCTTCTCTAGCAACTATATACGCTAAATTCAGCTCTTACCCCATCAAGAGAAATAGCCTACGGTGTTGCATAGAGAAGAAGATCCTCTCAGAAGCTAAGCCAATCCCTTCAGAAATCAAGATGTCTGAACAAGGTTAGTGTTAAGTTATAAAGACCTAGTATAGATTTACATGTGGTATCAGAGCTCTAGGCTTTGTTTCTTAATCTAATCCATGTTTCAACAAATCTGTATATAAATTTTCTGTTATTTGATAAAGCTGCAACATGAAATTTTTCAACAGCATGCATATTTTATCTGTTTAAGTATGATCCAGGGCACATGGTATCACTGCTCGATCATACAAAGTTTTTTGATCAAGTTTTGGGATCTCCTGTGCAAATTGGGCAAGCCACAGCTGCTCAGTTTGTATGAGAGATCTTGAGACGACAGATTGATCAAAAAATTGCATCAATATAAGTAGCCTTCTATACTTTCTCCATCCACAGATGGGAATTTATAGATTGATAACGATATTGGTGGAACAATCTAGCAGCATACTACACAAACTAGCAGGATTTTTCTACATCCACAGATGTGAATTCTCTTGCGCAGGAAGTTTGTGCAGTTTGCTGTTTGGGATTTTGGAATATGGCTTTTTAAACCCACAGGTATAACTGACATATTTAAGTAAAGTTTTGGGGACAGTTTTTTATATGATTTATAAAATCCTTACAGTGAACCACAACACCATCGAAACTTTACCCGGATCAAACTACCTGAGATGGAAGCAGGATCTGGAAATATCTCTTGGCTTCCTGGACTACGATTTTGTTCTCACAGAAAACTCTCCTCAAGAACCTGCTGGAGATGCTTCAGCAGAAAACCAAGGCAAAATTTGCTAGGTGGAATAAAGAAAATAAGATGGCTATATTGATTATGCAAAGGGCTATGGCATCATCAGTCAAGGGTAGCATTCCTAAGTCAGAAAATGCTAAGCAGTACTATGAAGCAATTGCACAGAGGTTTAAGGAATCTGAAAAAGCACTCAAAAGCACTTTGCTAAACAAGTTGATCGATATGAAGTATGATGGACAAGGCTGTGTGAGGGCACATATTCTGAACATGATCGATGTAGGAACCAAATTGCAGGAACTGAAAATGACAGTTGATGAGGACATGATGGTACACTTCACTTTGAACTCATTGCCAAATGATTTCAAGTCTCTTAGAGAAACCTACATTGCTCAGAGGGAATGCTGGACATTGAATGATCTGATCACTATATGTGTTCAACAAGAACACAATATCATAAGGGAAAAAGGAGCAAAAATGGTGAACATGGTTCAGACCAAGGAGAGAAAGGAAAATAGGCACAATGCAATAGCTGGAAAAGAAAAGGGCAGCAGCATGAAAAATATCTGAAACCATCGACTGGAATGAAATGTTTTTTCTGCAAGAAAGCAGGACACATGAAGAAAGAATGCAGAAAGTACAAAAAGTGGCTGGATAAACAGAAAAACAAAGGTAAAAATGAACAGATTCTAGTTTGTTTCAAATCTAATTTGGTTGATTACTCACATGATTCATGGTGGCTAGACAGTGGTGCTTCTATTCATGTAGCTAACTCTTTGCAGGGATTCATAAGGAAGAGGTTGCCAAGCAAGGATGAAGTAAAGGTGTTCGTTGGCAATGGAGAAAAAGTTCAAGTAGAATTCATAGGAACAGTTAGAATTGAATTAGAGTTTGGTTTTGTTTTGGAGATAGATGAAGTAGTTTATATTCCTTCTATGAAGAAGAGTTTAATTTCAGTTACTAGGCTTGTAAAATCAAAATTCAATTTGAATTTTGATGGCACTGGTTGTTCTATTTTCAAGAATAAAGAGTTATTTGGCAAAGCAAGGCTCATTGATGGAATGTTTCAATTAAATTGCAAAAGAACTGAAATGGAAGTTAACACTGTGCAAACCAAAATGTGCAATGACATCTCCTATGAATTATGGCATAAAAGACTTGGTCACATCTCGAAAGAAAGGATTAATCAACTATGCAAAGAATCAATCTTGCCACCAATGAATCATGATAATCAAAATGAAATATGCATAGAGTGTGTCAAAGGGAAATTGACGAATTTAAGGAAAAAAGGAGCAATAGGAAGCAAAGGTATCTTAGAACTCATTCATACCGACATCTGTGGTCCCTTCCCCAACCCAACTCATGAAGGATTTATCTACTTCATAACCTTTACAGACGATTTTTCAAGGTTTGGACATGTCTATCTCATAAAAGAAAAATCAAGTGCCTTAGACATGTTCAAAATTTACAAGGCTGAAGTAGAAAATCAACTGAACCTCAAAATTAAAGTAGTTCGATCGGATAGGGGTGGAGAATACTATGGAAGGTTTGATGAGACCGGAAGAAATCCTGGAGCCTTTGCAAAATTCTTGCAGCAAGAAGGAATTATAGCTCAATACACAAATCCAGGTACCCCTCAACAAAATGGAATTTCAGAAAGAAGGAATAGAACATTGAAAGACATGATAAGAAGCATGTTGAGCTGTACAAACTTACCAATATTCCTCTGGGGAGAAGCTTTGAAAACAGCAAATTACATTCTAAATAGAGTTCCAACCAAGAGCATAAATCAGATCCCTTATGAGATTTGGAATGGAAGAAAACCTAGCCTAAAACATCTAAGAACTTGGGGTTGTAGAGCAGAAGCCAAGCCTTATAATCCTGAGAAAAGAAACTAGATCCCAAAACCATAAGCTGTTATTTTATAGGCTACCCTGAGAGAACCAAAGGTTACAGGTTTCTCTGCCCTCATCACACCATGAGATTCATAGAGACATCAAGAGCAATATTCATCGAAACTTATGGAGAGAAAACTCCAGAAGAAAATTTCAGTTTTGATGAGATTACTGGAGATGGTTTGATAACACAGAATTCCTGGTTTGATAGCACAGAATTCTGGAGAAGCCTTTAGATTGCCTCAAACAAATCTAGACAACTTACAACCGGATCATATTGAGGACACAGTCAGAGATCAAACTGAAAATGCAGAACCAATGCAGATAGAAAAATATTTCGAACACAGCCGCAGAAAATCAGAACATAACTCAAATAAATGAAGATGCAGAAATGCAACAGAACACAGAATTAAGAAGATCAAATAGAGTAAGAAGGTCAGCATTGACAGATGATAATTTTGTGTACCTGCAAGGAGCTGAACATGACATAAATAGAACAGAAGATCCCATGACATTCAAACAAGCCATGATGAGTGAAAAGAGTGAAAACTGGTGGACAGCCATGAAATCAGAGTTGAATTCAATGGAAAAGAATGAAGTTTGGAAGCTTGTAACCTTACCTCAAGGTTGCAAACCAATAGGTTGTAAATGGGTATTTAAGACAAAGAGAAACTCAAAAGGGCAGGTGGATAGATACAAGGCAAGATTGGTTGCCAAAGGGTTCACACAAAAGGAAGGAATCGACTATAATGAGACTTTTTCACCAGTCTCAACCAAAGATTCATTGAGAATAATCATGGCCCTTGTGGCACAATTTGATTTACATTTGCATCAGATGGATGTTAAGACTGCATTCTTAAATGGAGACCTTGAAGAAGAGATTTATATGATGCAACCTGAAGGCTTCATTCAAGAAAAGGAGAAGAATTTGGTCTGCAAATTATGCAAATCAATTTATGGATTAAAGCAAGCATCAAGACAATGGTATTTGAAATTTAACAAGGTAGTAAAAGCATATGGATTCACAGAAAACGCATTGGATGAGTGTATATACATGAAGATCAGTGGGAGACAATTCATTATTTTGGTTCTATATGTAGATGACATTTTATTAGCTTGCACAAACCTCACTATGCTGCATGATTGTAAAAGTTTTCTGTTCAAACATTTTGAAATGACTGATATGGCAGAAGCAAGCTATGTTTTGGGCATAGATATAAGTAGAAATCGAGAGAAAGGATTACTTGGGCTTTCACAGAAATCTTACATAGAGAAGGTGCTAAAAAGGTTCAATATGCAGGATTGTGCAGGCGGTGATGTTCCCATCGCAAGAGGAGATAAATTAAGCATCTAGAGGCACCTAAAACTGAACAGGAAAAGCTGGAAATGGCTGACAAACCTTATGCTTCACTAGTAGGGAGCCTAATGTATGCGCAAGTCTGGACAAGACCTGATCTGGCCTTTGCAGTCAGCATGTTAGGAAGGTTTCAGTCTAATCCTGGACAAGCGCATTGGGTTGCAGGGAAGAAAGTTATGAGATACCTACAAAGAACAAAGGATTACAAGCTGGTATTTAGGAGAAGTGAGAACTTGGAATTACAAGGATTCGCAGATGCAGACTTTGCAGGATGTCAAGACACACTAAAATCAACATCTGGTTTTGTGTTTATGTTTGGAGGAGCTGCAGTTTCATGGAGGAGCATAAAACAGCCTCTCAAAGCTGGATCCACAATGCTTGCTGAATTCCTAGCATGTTATGAAGCCACTTCACAAGCTATGTGGTTGAGGAATTTCATCATTAGTTTAAGTGTGGTAGAATCAATTCACAGACCTATTCAGCTATGGAATGATAATAGTGCAGCAGTGACTTTTGCTAAGGGAAACAAAAGAACAAGAGGTTCAAGGCTGCTGGACGTAAAGTTTATAATTGTAAAAGAAAAGATCAGTCAAGGATACACCACCATAGATCACATATGAACAGATCAGATGATTTCAGATCCACTTACTAAAGGAATACCAAATGCTGTTTTCCATAGACATGTTTCAAGTATGGGACTGAAGCTGATATGGATGCCTAAATCAGTGGGAGCTCATTTTACTTCAAGTTTAAACAGTGGTTTATTTTCTGCAGTTTCGATGGATGTTGGTACAGTTTGGTTCAAATTAAGTTAATTTCATCTTAAAATTTTCTTTTATTATTTGTTATTATGTTTGAAATACATGAATGACATTGAGCAGCATTGCTAGCTTAAAGAAGCTGCGCACAGAAAATGTGTTCATGACAGTGATTATAATTAGACCTTGGCAGTCAATCAGGGACATTGAACAAACATGGTAAAATCTAAGCTTTTACAGTATATCATGTTGTTCTGCTGTTCAATCTTGATCGAAGCTTATGTGGCTTTAAAGGGTGATGAGTGTGGTTATAAAGACCTTGAAGTACAAGATATTCACAGAAGTCTTGATAGCCCCTCTTCATGCTTTATAGTTGACAATTGCTTAGTAGGAATTGTTTTGAGTCATATCTCACAAGGCCTTAAAGTAATCTATGCAAACACTCTTATGATTAATCGACCAAGTGGGAGAATGTAAGACAATCTTTTGTCTTAACCACATAAATGTGGTCTTCTAATCTAATGAGGAAACGAGAGGTTGGCATGATTAGGAGATAGACTCAGACTTATCAGATTACTCTTGTACAGAAGCTATTCTAATTGAAATACAAGAGTAATAGAATTCCTAATCCTATATGGATTGAACAAACCACTCCTAATGCAAACAGATTACTCGACAGCTCCTTGATGGGCAAGGCTTTCGAGTAATGCATCTATATAAAGAGGTCTCTTCTCTAGCAACTATATACGCTAAATTCAGCTCTCACCCCATCAAGAGAAATAGCCTACGGTGTTGCATAGAGAAGAAGATCCTCTCAGAAGCTAAGCCAATCCCTTCAGAAATCAAGATGTCTGAACAAGGTTAGTGTTAAGTTATAAAGACCTAGTATAGATTTACACCATGTTGTAACTTAAGCTCTTTCAACAAGAGAATGCAAGGCAGCCGACTTTAACATTGTTGCTTCCAAATATGATTCTTTAAATTGGTTAGAATATATCTCTTAATCAACTTCATTAATTACCAGTTGATCCTCATCCCCGCCAGAAGAGTATCAGTCTTTAAGAGCTCTACAGTCCAATCAATTGTGTGGATTTTAGCAATGACAGCTGAAGTCACCAGTCTTGCATGCCTGTACAGCTTCTCATCATCCAAATCAGGGTAATGTACCTAAACAATTTTACAACACATATGATTTACATTGATCAAATCCAGCACTGTGAAAAAAGAAATAGAATGATGAAAAGAGAAGAATTAAAGTAAGATGAACTTACTTTTAGCATATCACATACAGCATTATGTTCTTTGGCAAATAATGCTTGCAGGAGGGAGAAGCCAGCCCAGCAATTTCGAACATCGCCGGAGATAGGAATACCATTCTCATCATGCTCTAGAAGGCCATCTCCTGAGATCTTCAACTTTCCATCTTTAAATGTCCTTACTCTTTTCATGCCTTCCGTGTTATTCCCATAAATTACACTCCCATCCCTGTTCACCACAGAAATCAAATGGTTTGCAACTTTAATTATCTGCACTATCCTGGTCTTCTTTTGAACACATAACAAATGTTGGACTTAATTAGAGTCATAAAACCAAAAACAAACAGATCAATACTTACTTACCACCAGGGAGTCCTTGCATTCAAGCAATCCGATTCTGAAGAAGTTGAAGCCGTGGGAACTTTCTTGGTCTTATAAAACTTGAATGATTTCAGAGGGCACTCTGTTGCAATTTCTTCAGGAGCTTTAATTTCCACCTGTACTTCCACAACCAACCATAAAATTAGAATATTCTCTAGCAAGAAATTAATCAATCAATCAAAAAATTGTTCACATATTTAATATACCTGCTCAGTGTCCTCCAAATGATCAATCCAATCATGAATCATGAATTGTATCCATGAACAGGCTATCATGTTGAACTGCTTCCCATTGTCTACGAATTTCTTCCTGGCCAAAAGCTTGGAGGCTACAATTGCAGGGTGAGGCTCCAGCAACTGTGCAAAATTAGGACAATTATTTTACCACTGAAGAGAAGAGAGTAGATGTAGTGAAGAGTTAGCCTTACCCCATAGGGTGAGGTTGAGGGAGGCATGTTGCGACCGAAACAGGTTCCTTGGCTCCCGACCAGATGATCATGAGGGTGATTGCATGTCCCATCAGCCGTTCGATAGGATAGTCTTTCGGTATCGTATTTCTGACCGTTGATTCTCCCTGCATGCAAAAGATTGTAACGTTGGTGCAAGTGCCTTCTGATACCCAAGTAAGCAAGTCCCATGAAAACTGGTAGTCTGTGCCATATTCCCAGCTTGTCCACAAAATGAATAACCTGATACAAATATATTCATCATTAATTCATTCATATATATCACATGTACATATCTATTGAACACACAGAGAGAGAGAGGGAGAGAGAATAGATTACATAGAACAACAAGGTGTCAAGGAGAGTCATTTTGGCTACAATAGTCCGGAGTTGGGGATGAACGAAGGTAGAAGAAGAAGAGAGAAAGAAGGCCATATTTGCTGTTTCTATATATGTAAATGGAATTAATAATATGGTTCTTATTAATTCTTTCTTCTTCTTTTCTTTCTCTGAAAAAAAAAAGAGATGCAGAGATCGAGTACTATTATTACTATATGGTGAAAGGGATGTATCAACGAATTTAAAATGGGACGGGTTCCTGATTGCTGCATGCGCCAACCAACCAGTTACAGCTTACAGCTTATGATCCATCCCGTCTTGTCAATGTTCAGAAACTACTCTTCTCTATCTTGTCACTACCTGTATCTTTATATGGAAATGAAAATGAGAAAAGTTGAGAAGTTGAAGCTCTCTCTCTCTCTCTCTCTCTCTCTCTCTCTCTCTGATCACCTACTAGTCTACACCATATCAGAAAGATATCAAAATAAAATGATTTAAGTTTATAGAATTTCTTGCTCAACTTATTTTTGAGATTAGATCATGTGTTACGACTCGTTTATCTAGTATCATGCTATTCATGCCTTATTTTCCCACCCATATATATATGATGGTATATATAGTTGTGCCGTATTTATTGATCTCATCCGCTTACATAATAATAAATCGGGGCATTCCGAGATCGCATCTCATCATCATGCCTGTAAACTATGTAATTCAATAAATTCCACATGATCTTCTTGGCAATAATAAAATTCAATTCTACATAATCGAAGTCAAATGTACAAAATAAATAAATAATCAAAAAAATAAATATGCCCCTCCTAACGTATGTAACGTTTCATAAATGCTCATACCTAACTGTATATGTATGTTTGGTGCATTGCACACAACTTTGGTCATCTCTTTGTGTCACTGGGGAATAAATATAAGGGATATTTGTAGAAATGTCACATGAACTTATACATCAGTTTCAATTTGTCACCTTAAAGAAAAATTTAAGCAAAATGTCACCTTAAGTTTTCGAAATTCATGATTTGTCACCTAATTTTATCATCATCCAATTTTTCATCCATTTTGAAGGGTATTTTAGTCTTTCCAAGCAAGCGGGTTTACATAACTTTATATTTAAATTATATAAAAAAGAGGGTTTACGTATTGAAAGGACTAAAATACCCTTAAAAATGGATGGAAAATTGGATGATGTTAAAGTCAGGTGACAAATCATGGATTTTGAAAACTTAAGGTGACATTTTGCTTAAATTTTTCTTTAAAGTGACAAATTGAAATTGATGTATAAATTTAGGTGACATTTCTACAAAAATCCCTTTAAATATAAAGAAAATCAATTTCAGTTGAACTTGAGCATCAGCTTACAATCTTATTACGTGTGTATATTGTTGACGGTGCCAAATCTCATAACTGTTTGACATCACTACATCACCACATTATGTGCCATAATCTATCTATATATAAAGCAAAAGGTAGAGAATGATAAAACATTCAAAATACCAGAAAATGTCATTGATTAATGCAAACATTAAGAATTAAAATTATTAATTAAATGAGGATAATATGGTAAATTTACACTTTTTTATATTTAAAAAAATTAAAATTAAAAGAAAAATAAGATAATGGATCCTATTTTTATAGAACACAACTACCCATTATTTTTAAAAATTCTAAAATAAATTTAAATATTTTAAAAAAAAACCTCTCGCAGGCGCGGAAGTGCGTGCCTGAGAGGATAGGAGTGGCAAAATATATTTTATTTTTTTCTTTTATGAAAGGGAAAATGTGTTCATCTTCCTGACCGACTAGCTAGCATGTTTGTTCTTTCCGAAATTTGAATCCCCCTTACCGTAAATTAGAATAATTTCAAATATCTCTACATTAGAATAATTTAAACTTTATTTTCAATTGTCACAACTAAATTTAATTTTCCATTGCATAAAAGCGAAACAGTTGGTTGGTATACATCTGCTTCCGCGCGGTTTGATGTTATATTCATGTCCCAATCCCATTAATTTTTAATTGGGTTCTATTATTGTATTACCCTCGTATAACAAATGGTTATATTTCTTAATTATTTTTATTAACATAAAAAATGATTTTTTTTTTTTGGATAATAGAAAAGTTTTTGTCATTGGTTCGGTTTGGGCAAACGCAGAATCCAAGATGAGGTTCGATTGCATCCTACAAACACAAGGCCCCAAATTAACAAAAAAATAAGCAGAAACTCAAAAGCCCATATTTAAACCCAAGCATTTGTTGGGCCACAAACTTCAACTTGGAAAGCGGTCGCGTCTTTATATAACCCACAATTTAACTCGCAAAATAATCATTCGTTAGTCGTTATTACGCGGAACGCCCCCGCCTCTCAGACTCGCAAATGTCTCCTCTCACCGAAAGAGAAGAGGACCAGTTTTCCGGCAGCGATAGAGAAGAAGAAGAAGAAGATGACGACGACGATTTCGACGAGGACATGGAAGCCATAAGGCGTGCCTGTATGCTCACCGGCACGAACCCCGACGACCTCAACACGAACAACAACAAAAACCACGGCGGCGACGACCCCCGCCACTCCTCCGGTTCAGAGTCCGAATCCGACTCCGACGAAGTCGACGATGACATTGAGTTGCTCCGGAAAATAAGGAGTCGATTCTCGAATTTTTCCGATTTTTGCGAGCCTCTGTCTCTGAAGCCTTTGAGTTCATTGCCGCCTGCTGTCTCCGACGACGAGGAGGACGATTACCAAACGCTTCTTTCCGTTCAGAAACGTTTCGCAGCCTACCAAAACGGTACTTGAAATTCAATGTATACACATTTGTTTTGTTGTCTTTGTGTGCATCAATTTTGCTGTTGTCATATTTTTGCAAGTTTTCATCTGCTCGTCGTCCACAATTTTATTGTACCTCGGAAAACTTGATTGTTTTTGGATTTTCAGATACTTGCAAACCAGTGAAGGAAACTTGCAATGAAATTGCTCATGAAAGTTCTCAGGGTACTGAAGATGCATGTATGGCCATCCATCCACTGAGTGACAATGCTGAGGGACAGCCTTCCGCTTCGGTTGAGTTGCAACGATCTGATTCTTGCAGGCCATCTACGTTGCCAGCCAAATACTCAACCTTCCCAAAGTCTGCTCAGGTGTTTATGGATGCCATTAAGAAGAATAGGTCGAGTCAGAAGTTTCTCCGGAGTAAGTTGGTCCAAATTGAAGCAAAAATTGAGGAGAACAGAAAACTGAAGGAACGTGTCAAAATCCTTAAAGACTTTCAAGTTTCTTGCAAAAAACGAACAGGGGAGGCATTGTCCCAAAAGAAGGATCCTCGTGTCCAGTTAATTTTGGTGAACAGGCCAAGGAAGTTTAGGGATTTAAAGGTTAGTTGCTTATCTGTTTACTAGCTTTCCCAAGCAGTTATTAAGTTGTTTTTTTTTCTTTTTTGGTATATGTGAACTAGTTATCTACTTTAGATTGAGGGGTAGCTGGTAGGTAAGTATTCTAATGCTGCCCAGAATTCCTTCGTGATGAACAGAGGGAAAGGAAATACCTGCATTGGCTAGATTACTAGCTTTTCTCTATAGGATTTACTTCTTTGAGCTGACTTTTATAGGAATGGATGGGCATTTGCAATAGTGTTCTGATTGGTTTCTGCAAAACTTTTGCCTTGTAATATTGATATTTTTGGGCTTCCTTCTAATGCCGAGTACACCTATTGTTTCTGCAGGCACATGACAAAAAGATCTCAGCTATGTTTTATGGCCCAGAAGAGAATTCACATGTTGCTAACTACAGAATGACATTGATGAAATTTCTGCATTCATTAGATCGAAAAAAATGGTCAAAGGCAGAAAAGAAAGCCCTCGAAAAGGGAATAAGACAACAATTTCAAGAAATGGTGCTTCAGTTTTCTGTACATGAATCGAGGTTTGTTCTGTCTTATTTCATCGTTTTTTATGGCATATTTCATTAATTTTTTAAGTGCTCTGTCAAACTTATGTGATTGATTATGGTTTATAGGACAGTGGAAATGTAGAATACTTTTGTTTGACTTGCTCGTTCTTGGCTGAATAAGAAAGGAGATTTTTTTTTTTTTTTTGGGAAAAGAGTCATCTTGACTGCATTGTTGTATTTTGTATTTAATGAAACTTCACATTGTTTCTTAAACATGCCTTCCCTAACTACATATAATCCTTGACAGTTGTTCTGAGAGACCTTATGGATACTCTAATCATATCGATGACATTTTGGCTTCAATCAAAGATCTTGAAATTACCCCAGAAAAAATTAGAGAATTCCTGCCTAAGGTTAACTGGGAGCAGTTGGCTTCCATGTATATCGTTGGTCGTTCTGGTGGAGAATGTGAAGCAAGGTATGAGCTTTTGTAATGGTACATTTTTTTTATGTCATTAAACTTTCTAATTAATCTATTCACTTCATTTTTCTAAGTCATGCAAGAGAATGTAAAATTAGTTTATTTGTGTCATCATGTTGACATACATAAATACATTAATAGATAATATGTTTCTGAATCTCTTGTATGTTTCAAAGTTCAGATCAATATCGACACCTTATTGGCCAACACTTATTTTTCCGTTTTTTATTTTTAAGAATAGTTATGATTTCAATTTTTTTTTTCAACCTTGGGAAGAGACCTTATGTCTAGGGGCTGGGCTGAGTATATGATTTGTCACACTTATAAACGTTGTGTTTACAATTTTACAAAAATTAGTCGGTAATCTATACTGAATCAAAATAATAATGTTCGTTTGATGAACAACTAAGATTGAGTGAGCAACTGAGTTCAAGGGGTTTGTCACTCCTGTGCGGTTCATTTTCATTTTGTTTCACGTCTCAACCTGTGCGGTTCTTGACTAGCGTTTTTGTCTGTATTGATTTTCCTGAAGCATTCATATACTTCAATGAAGCGAGTTTTGGCAGACGTCTATGGGGTCACCATCACAGACACGTTTACCATTGTTGGATTTGATAAAAAATGCAAGGTCAGCATAGGTCATAAAAGGTGGGACCCATACATGACATGTGCTTTGCTCAAAACAGTGGTGTTGATCGCGTCTGTGATGATTGCCATCACAGATGTCTGTGACGCTATGAGTAACTTGTATTTATCTGACCACAATAACGATTATCACATGGTCATCTTTTCTTTAGTTTCTTTTAGCTTGATTTATCTGATTAATCCTTGCAGGTGGTTGAACTGGGAGGATCCTTTAATCAATCACAAATCATGGACTGCGAAGGAGGACAAGAATCTTCTGCATCTTGTCCAGGAGAAGGGGATCGATAATTGGTTTAATATTGCAGTATTGTTGAGGACAAACAGGACTCCGTTTCAGTGCTTGGCACGCTACCAAAGGAGCCTAAATGCTTCCATACTGAAACAGGAGTGGACCAAAGATGAGGATGCAAGACTTCGCTCAGCTGTAGAAGCTTTGGGTGAAGGTGATTGGCAGTCTGTAGCTTCTGTTTTGGAAGGACGAACTGGTTCCCAATGCTCTAATAGGTTAGTTTTCTATGAATGTTTCTTATTCAAATTTTGAAGCTGTCTATTGCTGACTCGGGAAGTTCATTACATATTATTCTTTTGATATTGAAGAAAGAGCATGGTAATTCCCATTGAGGAGATATGCAAGTTGAGTTACTTTCTGAATAGACATTGAATATTCTGTAATATAGATGGCTAAATGTTTTGGGGTTAGGTTGAAGTTTTATTGTTGCACCACCAAGGATCATATACTTCACTTGATAGTTCATGCTCTATTCTTTTTTCTTACACAAGTTTTCTGAGATGGAAAAGTTTATGTTTGGTAGATTTAAAAAATTACTTTCTAGAACATTATTTTCTATTTTATATTTTGCTTATGGCTTCAACTCAACACAAACACTGGAAAAGTCTTCTTGTCTTTCCTCCTGGAAAATCTTATAAAATTAATCCATTCTTTGCATTCATAGTTTCCCTCTATTAGAATCTGGTTTTATTCTGGCAGCATTTTCTGAGCCTCATTAATGGTAATGATAATTTTTTGTACTGTACAGATGGAAGAAATCTCTTCATCCAACCAGGAAAAGAGAAGGCAGGTGGACTCCAGAGGAAGACAAACGTCTGAAAGTGGCTCAAATGCTCTTTGGCCCCAAAAATTGGAATAAAACAGCCCAATTTGTGCCTGGTCGAACTCAGGCACAGTGTAGAGATAGGTACAGCACCACATTCTGAAGTTTAAGCGTAGAAGCTACCAATTTAAGAAAATTGTTAATTTTCAATTTATGTTGCAGATATGTCAACTCTTTAGAACCTTCTTTGAAGTGGGATGAATGGACTGAAGAAGAGGACTCAAGATTGAGAGAAGCCATTGCAGAATATGGATATTGCTGGTCCAAAGTTGCTGCATGTGTGCCTAGACGTACCGATAATATGTGCTGGAGGTATGAGGTCCTGATTATGTCAAATTGTTTTATTCATTTATTTGTTGCCTGCACTTATTTTTTCTGACTTTCATTTTGAACAGGAGATGGAAGGTGTTATTTCCAGATGAAGTGTCCTTGCTCAAAGAAGAGAAAAGAATAAGAAAGGCGGCTCTTATGTGCAACTTTGTTGATCGGGAGACAGAACGTCCAGCCCTTGGCCCTAATGATTTTCGTCCGCCAATTGTTACTTCAACCAAAACCTTAACTTATTCTAGGAAGCAGAAAGGAAAATTAAGGTATAATGTTCAAATACCCAGAAAATTATGTTTACCCAGTAAATTTTTACAATTTTCCCCTACCTGTTTTATGGTGAAGCAAACACAACATATTTCCACGAGTTTCCTTAGAATTTTATGTTTCTTGTATTAACAAGTGGAGAATGCATACAATATTGCCCCATTTCACTCCTGCTTTATTCATGCTTACCATATATACCTTTTGTGCAATGCAGCAAAGTTTCGAAGAAGATTAGATCCAGGAGGCAAAGAAACAATAGTCAAAGTTGTTCCAAGGTATCTGAGATAGATAGTTTTGATAAGGTTGAGACATCTGATGGACATGATGCCTCAAATATGAAGAATAAAGTTCGTAAACAGCGACGCATAAGGCACAAAGGTACTGAACCAACAGGAGAGTGTCAGGTTGTTGTAACTCTTCATTGTGAGCAGGATACACACAAAGAACCCAGGGAAATGTCTTGTTCAGATCAGATTGTAGGAACATCAGATGGAGATGATACTACACTTGCTTGCTTTCTACGCAATAAATCAAAGAAGAGAAAGCTTGGGCCTGTCCCCTCAATCAATGGAAAAAAGAAGAGAAAGCTTGTAGCTTCTGCTTCTGCTGTTCAGGAGTGCCCCGCAAACAGTATACAGAAGGGATCTGAAGTGCATCCTGAAATGGATAAAGTTTGCGATGGAAATCAAATAGTCTCTTTCCAGAAAGATGATGAGTTTATGGTCCATTGTGATGATAGAATTTCAGAAAGAATGCCACCTTGCAGTGTGCAGTCTAGTCATTTGAATGGTAACATCATGGCTAGTGACAATGAGCCTGATGGACTAAAGTTAGTCAGTGGGCGGAAGGCTGGCTTACAAGAATCTGTGAGGAAAGTGGTGGGCATTGATCCAGAAAGCGATGGTGATACTGATGGTGTTGTTCTTGCTTCCTTGAGGAAAAAGAAATTGAAGAAGAGGCACCCTCAAACTGCCAAAAGCGGTCCTCACGCTTGCCCTCCCTCAGGTGTAACAACAAGATCAGAGCCGCTTCCAAAAACATTAGATCAGTCTAATGATCGAAGCCAAGTGGCCTTTGTGGCTGTTGGTAATGAGCCTGGTGCAATAGATATAGGAAAACAACATGGGGTTGATCATTGTGAAAGTGAGGGAAATAGTGAACATTGGCGCAGAAGGTGATCATGAGGCTGGCGATACAACACTCGCTTGCTTTCTGCGAAATAAATCAAAGAACAGGCAGCGTCAGTCTCGCAGAGGTGATAACCAGAAGCCAAGGTAATATTTGAAGTTTCATCTATGCACATGAAAAAGGGGCCTTGATAGTAGCCATATAAAAGGTAGTACAACGGTAGAATACGGAAGTAAAAAAACTGGTTGCGCAATGTTTGGGACCATTTTATTGCAGTCAGGCAAATCATTGAAAAGGATTTCTAATAATCTTTGCAGTCAGGCAAGTCAGTTTTGTTGAAGTTATCACCGGCTCGTGAGGGCATGGGAAAAAAAGGTAAAGTGTACTATAGCATATACGGAGGATTTGGAACTGGGATTCTTGTGTTAGTGATGCTAATACGGCGCTTGTGTTAACCTCAATTGCTCTTTCGTCACATTAACCAAAAATTAAAAAAAATTGGAGCTTTTGTAGGATTCTTTTTATCTGAGAAGTCTTGTAAGATGTACGTATAATTTTGTTCGGTTGCCTTGAGCGACTAATTTTGATGAGTTACAGCTGTATAGCGACTATTCATTTAAAATATAAATTTTCTTACAATTTGAAGAATGGTGCCATATTTGATGCTAGTAAATGCTTTTAGTTTTGCGTAGCGGTTGGTGTGAATTTCGTTTGTTTGTTTCTTGAATGCGAAGGGAAAAAAGGAAAAGAATTCAGAACTCAATTTTCAGCGTTTTATAAGTTGCATTGATTTTCCGCTTACACTTATTTTATTTTTTATTACTTTTTACTATAAAAAAAGAGAGAATGTAAGTGGACCGAAGAGGAGGGTGAATATATAGGTTATAAAGAAGGGAATGTAAGCGGTTAAATGAGTACTCTTTCTTATTTAAGAGTTTTACCTCAGTGCTGTAACGTTTACTTTACATGAGCAGTATGGGGTTATTTTGGTTCAATTTCATTTTAAGTATCGCACAATACGATCAGCAGCATATCATATCAGATCAGGTTAGCGTAGCGATGTTAAAATCGTGAATTCGCATCACCTCAATCAATCTCCAAAAGGAATACAAGACTACGTTGGCAGGCAGGGCATCGAAATATGTTACAGTGAATGAGCTCTAAAAATAACTGACAATATACATATGCGCTAAAATGCAACAATTATTACGTACTCGATCAGTTTAGCAAATAAGCTCAAAATTAAGCTTCACTAATGATCAACTCGATCAAGCCGCTTGCAAGCAGCACTCAAATGCCACTGAACTGACAGCTAAAAACTTGACCCCGTTCGCCATGGCAGTAATCACATAATCAATGTTAAACTAATATGGAATTTGATTATCAAATTCAATGCTTAACTGAGGATGAAATGCCAATATAATATCTTAATTTGAAAACCGAAGCTCAAAATAACGAGGCCTCAAAGCCATATAGTCAACATAATGATAAAATCCAACATGTCCAACATTTCCAACAAAAACCTAAATAAACTTTAATGCAACTACAAGAACAAAAAAAAAGTAACGGACTGTTCTCGATAACATAAGTCCCGAGGAGAATATTACTCCCAAGCTTTTCTAGTAACGGCCAATGCCCCAAACTCTGATTACCCCATCGGAGTAGCCGCTAAACAAGGTGCTCCCATCGGCACTCCAGTTCAAACTTGTACAGTAAATAACCTGCAATTCGGAACAAAAGTTAAACCGACAGAATCACAAGTTCTATAATTGTCTACAAGTAGAAAAAACAAAATCACATGATAACCACCGAAAAACAGGAGCCCTAATATTAACTAGATGCACATTGCAGATGCGATGGCCACTCTAGGATCCACCTAGATTAGAGACATGGTAATAAAAAGAATGTACACCACGTCCTCCAGCAAGAGCCTAGAAGAACCTCACTCCAAAACAGCAGATTCCTTTCATATAGGGAAACAACAAACCAAATTAACCTTCACTTGTTGATCCATTTTCAATAGAACAAAACAAACAGTCAATTTAGCTTTCCCTAGTAGCTGGCTTGTCAATTTCTAACTTTGCAATACATTTTTCATAAACATGTATACAATAAAAATTACACAAACTCATCGCCTACATGACCAACTTGCATTAGAACATTATTTCTATAACCCCTCATCCCTCCCACTACTCTCAAATCTAAACCCTTTTAAATTCCAAACCTTTTGTTCCTGTTTTATAAGAAACAAATCATCAAACAATGCACTGCAAAACAAGGTATGATCAAACAACCAACATATTTTCTAAAACAATGCACTGCAAAACATGACGAAAGGCAGAATACCAAATGGAAAAAATTGTCTATAAGCAACATAATCATAACAAATTACAAAAGCATAATCGCATATGGAACACAAGGCAGAATTTGATCAATTAACAAAATTGAAAAATCAGAAATACAACCAGTATATATTAAAAAACAACAAAAAAGGAACAAGTATACCTTCTTCTTGTAAGCAGTAGCAGCATGGGTATCCTCTGTCTTCTCAGCCTCAGTTTTGAGATCAACCTTCAAATCCTCAACGATTTGCTTGCTTTCCAAATCCCAGATCTTAATGCTTTGTTCAGTTGCCGCGCACAACCAGTACCTGTTGGGACTGAAGCAGAGAGCGTGAATAATAGCACCAGCACCAAGTGAGTAAAGCATCTTGCCTTCTGCCAAATCCCACAGCAAAATCACTCCATCTTTCCCTCCGCTGGCGCACAATGAGCCATCAGGAGAAACCGCCACTGTGTTCACATACCCATTGTGCCCTTCAAGGGTGCACCTCAGCTTACAGTTGGTCAAGTTCCACACTTTGACGGTCTTGTCCCACGAGGCTGATACGATGGTGGGCTGCAGTGTATTGGGGCTGAAGCGGACGCAGCTGACCCAATCACCATGCCCGTCTTGGTCCTGGATAGTGAACTTGCACTCACCAAGAGTGTTCCACAGTTTGATCGTACGGTCACGGGAGGCCGAAACGATCTGACGGTTGTCAATCGAGAAGGCTACGGAGAGAACGTCCTTGGTGTGGCCCACAAAGCGGCGAGCAGAGACGCCGAGAGCCAAGTCCCAGAGGCGAAGCTCGCCGTCCCAGGATCCAGAGAGCGCGAACTGGCCGTCGGATGATAGGACGACGTCCTGGACGAAGTGAGAGTGGCCGGTTAGCCTGCGGCGGGGCACACCGTAAGTCTTCTCATCCTTGGTAAGATGCCAGAGGATGATAGACTTGTCGCGCGATGCCGAGACGATCATCTCAGAGTTGTCGATCGGAATGGCAATGGCCGTGACCATGTCGGTGTGAGCCCTCATGGTTCCGCGGAGAACGAGAGTTTCTGCCATGACTTCGGCTTTGCTCTGCGGCTGAGTGGGTATCTAGGGTTTCGAGAGGCGAAGGCGCGGAGTGAGAGTGAAAGCGTGAGAGGAAAAATGAGAATAAAAGAAGTATATATAGCTGAATGAAATAGGGTTTTGGGGGAGAGTTAGAGAGAGAGAGAGAGAGAGAGAGAGAGAGCCAAACCCAAACTAGGCCCTGGGGTGGGGTGGGTGTGTGTTAAGGCAACCCGGCTCAGAAGAAGCAAGGCCCGGGAATAAATTTTGGGTCTAATTTGGAAGCCCAATTAGAATCTGAAGTCGGGCCTTGGATTCAGACAACACCACAGCATAGAAACCAATGGTTAGATGATGACTCTACCCTACGGTACCTAAATATCAAATATCATTTATTTAAGATGATATCAAATATCCCTAAATAAGTTTAGTATGTATTTAAGAATTAGAGACAAAGATATTGGCACTCTAAAAACGTTGTTTGTACTCATCCAAGTTGAATTTCTCTCTTAAATTTTTATACATGATGCATAACTTTTTTTATTCGATTAATATTTAATTTTATTCTTCATAATAATTTGTTATCATAATATTAATATGTATTTTTGCTCTTACTTTCATCATGTTGTGGGTATGTGTGTCTTTAGAGATAAATCGCCAAATATCCAATCGAACATCTTAATATAAGTAAAGTTAATCCACTTCAATCATAATCATATTGGGTTTTGAATTTAATCTACCAAAACAAATCATCTAGATCATTGATTTAAGCAAATTGAATTAGATTGCATCTTGACAATACCATGATTTGAACAATTGCTTGCATTATAATTATATCAAAATTTTACTTCAATATAATTCAGATTTACAGAATTAGCAACATACAGAGCATTAACCATTGCCATTAGTAGAATAGAAAAGTTCATATAAAGCTAGAGTTTAATTACCAAAACTATCAGGGCCTAAATATACTACGCCCCAATTGATCTCATCCCACCGGCCTTAACTTAACCCCACTTGCCTTCTCTACAAATCCTTCAAAATTCCTCAGATAAACTTACTCATAACAGAGGGGCCTCTTCGTTTTAGGCTTTTACAGTCTCTTTGAATCCTCAAACTGATTTCCATTACGTGAAGAACCACCGTTACACTTGATTGCGGCTCTGCCCGATAAACAACTTTTTTCCATTTTATTTTCTTGCCCTTTTCCACTCGAAACTATCTTCTTTCAACCATCTTCACAGAAAGGACTTCAGTATATTAAGACTCAGTCATGGATGCTTGGCTCTCATAGCACCAACAATGCTTTCTTTAAGGTCAGTTCATCAAATTTACTGCGTTCTATCATCTGGGTCTTTGTTGTGCGTCTCTGTTACTGATTTAATTTTCTATTTCTTCTTCTGGGTATTGTTTTACTTTCTCTATTATGGTAATTTATTTGAGATATTCGTTGTTTTTCTTTTTTTCTTGTTATAATTGGTTGCTTACTCTTGCGGGCTCTTACATTTTGTTGATAAAATTTGTTAGTAATAACTGGTCCTTTGGTTTAATAGCTTTCCTGTTATTGTGGTTTATGTGTATACATCTGGTTTACTTTTGAGTTTTGTAACAATTGACTTGATTCTATTCACCAACTGTTTACTTTCGATTTTGGTACGCCATTGTTATTTTAGGGGATTTTGGAGAAGGCATAGGAGGAAGTTGTATGTTACAGCTGGTGTTTTAGGAAGTGGATATCTTCTGTATAAACTGTATAATGCTCACAGACAAAGGCTTGCTGACCTGGATACCGAACTCGAGCATGAACGAGATAGAAACGAAGAGCTTATCAAGGCCCAGTTAAGAGAGATCCCCATTTCAATTTCTGTATCCAGATATTTTGTTGTTGAGTCCCTAACTACTTACCATCTGAGTTCTAACATTATGTCTTTTTGTTCCCAATAATAGAATGCAAGCCCATTTTGAGAACATACAAAGAATTGCTGATACAACTACGTTGCCTCATGCAATGCACTATTTAAATAGTCGGATAGCTGAAGAGTTAGACCTTTCTCACCTTACCGACAGGTTAATGCAAGCGAAGGGCCAATCAACATCTGCAGAGAAACTTGAATTATGGGATAGACTGAAAATTCTAAGTATGAATCTGACTTGACTGAATTTCTAAGTACAAACTTGAATTTATTTATATATTTGTCATCTATCAGTACCATAGTTTATGAATTCTGATATTTATAATCAGCTCACCTTGTATAGGTCTTGTATTTCTCCAGGTTTCACGAGAATGGTGTTGTCGTTGTGGGCAATGACGATCCTTAGCTTATATATTAGAGTTCAAGTCAATATATTAGGGAGACATTTATATATTGATACTGCCCGTGGTCTTGGAAGCTCTCTTTTAATTGTAAGAGCTATATACTTTCCCTCTTTCTGTACTTGCAAATTATTGATAACTCCATTTCGCATGTATTTCATGGTCCTATTTTATTACTAGGATGAATTATCATTGGATATCAAGAAACCGTTTAGGGTACAATTAGTTAGTAAGATGTGTGAACTTTCACTTTCTAAAAATGGATTGTTGGGAAACGTAGCCTCAAAAGAGAAACATCTTCTTCTAGATGTTCATTTGTAGGTAGGTTAGCCTGTCACCAAAATTTGGGATTGAAGGAATGTATGTGATCTAAACTTAATCAAAGTAAATAAGTTTCATGAAGTTATCAAATATGGCTGCAAGTTATGTCACTTGTAAATAGGTTCTATTCTTAAATAAAATTTCCTAGGAGTTAGGGATATTCTAGCGTGTTGCAATTATACCTAGGGTAGTGGCTGAGTGGCATCACATTCACTGTTGTTAAGGAGATTTTAAAATAAAATGTTTCAGTTTTGGAGAATAACTTAGTAGAATAAGTATGGTGAAGCCTAGACACGCAATTCTGTTTGAGAGTGTACAAAAGGACTGGGATGCATTTCTGGTGAGGCTGGATATCCATAGAGGAGGTGAGGTATGAGTGGCAGGGGGTAGATGGTTTCCAGGTTGTCTCAATCTGGAAATAATATATTTTGGAATACTATCCCTGATTACTGCTTGGTGACAGTCTGATTGGTGTTCACTCCCTAAAAGTATCGTTACATCTGTTCATTTTCCCCCAGTAATTTAATAGACATTAAGGCTGATTTGCAACACCACTCACATGTTACTTTTACTGCTGGTTCTGAAGTGAACTTTAGACAATATTACTGGTTCTGACATGTTACTTTTACTTCTCTGAATGTATATATTTGTTATCATTATGTTTACAGGAGGATGCTGATCTCATTCATAGGGATGACCAGCAGAAGTTTCTAGCAAGTTCTGATTATCTCTCCAGTTATGGCATGCCTGCTTTAATTTCAAACATCCAGTCAGCAGCAACAGAAGTTCTTAATGGGTAAGCTTTGTCTAACCATCTATTATCATGTTGTATGCTATTCTGAAAATCAAAGGCAGGTTTATCTGTCAATTCAGTATTTTTCTTGATTTTTTTGTTAACTCTGTTAATGCTTATGAGTATACATGCTTGACCTTTGTGACTATGTCATCCTTAAAAATGTCTTATATACGATGGTCAATGTCCAGGCTTTCAATCTGTTCTCAATAATTGTTTAATACACGAAACTACCAAACTTTCTCACAGCCCCAACTTTCTCATAGAACGTATTGATTATCAGAGATCGTATTAAATAGTTTGGATGCTTTTCATGTGCAGAAAGCAGCTAAGGGATTCCTTCAATGCCACAGTTCTTCATGCAACTATCATGCAAATACTTGACAAGTTCATGACCACAGGAGATCCCCATCACTGGGTGAACTACTTGATGCCTGAGGATGGTCGTGCACTTGAACTAGCCACTGCCTTCAGCAATGATAACACACTTCTTCCAGATGTCACCAAATTTGACCAACTTGTGGTGGAGACACGGGCAGTAATATCAAGGTATGCATGTGATGTTAGGGATGCAGCATTATCGGCCGTAGTATACTGATTTTGGCTTTACTAAATTCTGACTTCTTTCATAAGCTTGCTAGAGTAGATCCATACTTGTAATCCCTATTATACAAGTTTATTTTGTCGTTGTTATCCCTCAAAATGCCGCCTTTTCTTTTAGTAACTTTTTGTTCCACTAATTGGAAGTGGGTCAAATCCTTTTCATCTTCTATTGCAGTGCTGAATTTGGGAGTGTTGCTGACATAGCATTGAGAGCGGTGGTGGATACTGTGATAGAGGACATGGGTGCTCAACTCGAAGGAGTTCAACTTGCCAAAGTTTTGGCACGGGTTGCACGGATGGGTCCTACAGTCCTTGAAGAACCAAGCAAATTCATCCAAATCATTCTAAATGTACCAGAAGTTGAGCGGTTTTTCACTCTCATCTATTCAAGTATGCAAATCTCATAGACTAGATGCGGACCACAGTTTCTGTTTTCAGTAAATTTTTGTTTGGTGTACAAGCAAGCCAGCAGTGGAAAACATGATCTAATGGCATTGGGTTCCATTTCAAGTTCTCAAAATTCAAAAGTTTGAAAGGAATAATAGAGAAATATTGCAGTGTATTTTACTGTTTGTAGTACTACTTCCACATTTCAAATCTTTTGTTGTGCTGTATTATCTATATATCATATCATGTGAGGCTTCTTCATTCTAACATGCCCAGTACTATTTGCTTGCTTTTTATTACTGAAAGTGATCATCATCAAAGATGTGATGTTGAACCCCTGGCAGGTAGTATTATATATTTGACTTTGTGGTAAATGCAAATTTTGAATTAAATAAAATGTTATAATTTTTTTCTCTTTTAGCCCGTAATTCACAATTAATTTTTGTAACCAGAAAAAAATTGAAATGAAATTTTTAATTTTTGGTCAGTAAAATGAAATTCACTCTTCAAATAAACGGGGCGCTTTGCCCACAAAATAGAAAAGGGTCGGGCTCAAACGGCGCGCATAAAGTCACAATTTCACACACTACCCCAATTTTACACCGTCATCCCCAATTTTACTCTCACTCTCGCACGAGTTCAGTCTCTGAATCGCACTCAGTGACTCTCGGTGTACAACAATGGCGAACAACAGCAACAGTGACATCTTAATGCTAGAAGCTCCGCCACCGCAAGGTCCAGCATGGCCAGGACCTTTAACCAACGCCGAAACCATCGACGCCTTGCCGTACATCGACGACGACTACGCCAACCCCGACATCAAACGAGAGGTCGACCGCATGGTGGAGGAGGAGTTGCGACGCAGCGCAAAAAAGCCCGCCGATTTCCTCAAAGACTTGCCTCCACTTCCCAAGCCCAATTTCCAGGCCAGTGCCCAAATTCCTAGGTTTTTCTCTCTTTTGGCTGCGGAGATTAGGGTTTCTATCTCACTGATTATGAAATTTTATACCTCAGGATCATCCTATGCTAGCTAGAGAGTACGACCGCGTGAGAGCTTCCAGGCCTCCGGCGGTTATTGATTTTTCCAGAGACAAAGTAGAGACGCCGCCTTTGAATAAAATGAATGATGAAACGGCTTGGAGACTTGCTCTTCAGAAAGCTCAGTGCTCTTTGCAGCACCAAGTCGTCAGGTAATCTCTACATACATACGTATGTGTATAATATAATGTATGCCATGAATCTGTATATGTGCGTATATATTTGCTTGAGATGAATTGAGTGGCTGGTTTGCAGGTTAGAGAATATGGAGCTGATTGACAAATATGGTCCTGACGCCTGGATTCAGAACAACAATCGATTGCAATTGGTTTTTTCAAGGTTCGTTTTTCAGATCTCATGTAAAAAATGCAACATTTATGATTGTGAAACAACTGATTGAATTCCTTGATTCCCGCACTAGTTGTGCCCCTTTGGGGATTGCGCAGCAGTAACCTGTAACTATATGCAAAAATGGATTTGATAATACTTGGTTTTTCTTTTTCAGAATGCAGAAATTAGCTCAGGAACAATTTCAAAAGATTGAAACAGTGAATCGTGAAAGGAAATATCACCAGGTGATTTAACTTTCTTGCCGCTGACCTTGTACTGTTTTGATGCTCAGTTGTACTCTGATCTGATAAATTTACTTCTTCATTGATGGCAGCAAAACACTGCATATGAGCTTAATGCTCTGTCTGCCCAATGGAAGGAGCTTTGTCAGAAAAATATAGAAATCCATGCTGCATGTGTTAAGCTTGAAAGTCATCTGGATGAATTGAGGAGGGAAGCAGCCGAGAAGTAATCTACCTTTTCCTATCTGGTGTGTTTTCTCTGGCATGCATTTTACTAGTTTGACCACTAATTAGTTGTTACTCATTTCAGGGGCTGGAACTTGGAAGCCAATGCAGAAAATGGTTCTCAGTTGAATTCTGAATGAGATGGTATGCTTTTGCACCTATTGGCATTTGGTTTAGATGATGCTACAACTCTGTTATCTTGTTATACCGATGCTATGTAATATTCTTTTGCTTCACAGGATTCGGAAATGATGTATTCCTTCAATCCCCCTTTTGGGTTTCAAATGTAATGTTGAAGAATTAGTCACATATGTTGGGTTTCAACGCATTTGTGTGTTGTGAAAGGAGTTTGGTCTTTCTTTTCCCTTCTTTCCGTAGTTGAGCTATTTAGGATTTGGCGCCTCAAATTCAAAATGTATGATGCATTACCTTCCCTTTGAGGACATAACAAGAACCGAGTAACGGATGCATAAATGTTTAGGTCATGCCTATACAAATATATGTGGCACTTTATCCTGGAACATTATTGGCCAATGTGTTGAACAATTTCTATGATTATATGCTTTATAACGATGAGTCTTCAATCCCTGAAGAGAGGATATTATGTGCCTATTATGATCGGCTTCAAGCAATCTGTATCAGGCAGCTAGAGTTGATTAGAAACTAGACTCTATTGCTTATGCCCTAAATGGAGCAGCAGCAGTTCACATACGTGACGATTAGTTTTTGGATGCGATTATGATGTATGTATCAGATACTACTGATACTGACTTTCACAGCAACTTCGTACATCATATCATACACTGTTGTTGTCATAAGCACACTTATTTCTAGGTAATCTAATGCTAGCTTAGCATCTCTCTTCTCGTGGAGATGAGAAAGAATGTACAAAAATGCAGCATACAGCAAAACCGGTAATTTGTTTTGCATACAGACTACAGTAGTAACCACCAGTTTATGGTTCCCCTAGTGATGTAGGTTACGTAATTTATTTCGTTTCAAGATTTTCAATTCTGTTTGGGCCCAGTACTTTGTAGTAGGTAAGTTATTATTCATTTATTTTATTTTCTTTAGGGCCCGGTAATTTGCGTTAGTGTAGTGTCTGTTTGGGCTTCAGCCCTCCAAGCAAAACCTAACAAAGGAGAAAGAAGAGGCGTACGTCCTCTCCTTTGTTTCTATGTCTGTACTGCTTTTTGGGAACTCGCTCAGACCAAAAAAGGAAACTTATTGATATGATGATTAAACAAAGGACAATTTTATTCTTGGCTTTGATCGTAAGGTTTGGATCTCAGTACGTAATAATAAAGTCCTTGCTTGCTGCCCAAACAAAGCATCTCTTCGCCCCAATTGTCTGTCTGTTTATTTTGGCCATTGAGAGAGAGAGATTATCCCTTCATTGAACTTGAAAATGGTTATGAGTATGATGAAACCTGCAGTGAAAGTAGCAAAAATCCTCTCTCCGCTGCCACTAGTTTTGGTCAACGCAAACAAAACCCTTGTCGTCAAACGTATTTCACAACTCACAAATGAAAAATTGGCTCCTTATTATAACAACATTCCTCCTCCAGAGCCCAAACAACCCACCCCTGCAGACCCCAAACCCCAAACTCTGTATACTCCCAATAAAGAAGAAGACTCTGTTTTCTTGGTTGCCCATTTCAACAATAATAATATTTCATCCACCCTCCACTTCCAGATTCTCTCCTCCTACGGCAACCCCTGCCTTGATTTTTTCTTCCACGTACTCGTACCAAACGTAGAAGCAGAAGACGACAGTGACAAGCCCCCGACCTCCAGTTCCTATAAATATCTCAAGCAACTCCTCCCTCTAGCCTGGTCCCACAATCCCCTGACCACCCTCAAGCTCATCTGCAACCTCCGAGACTGCTCCAATGATCTTGGAAAATCCGATGAAGAAGCCTTCTACGCCGCCGCATTTTGGCTCCACCAGAACCACCCCAAGACCCTAGCTTGCAACGTCGCCTCTATAGCCGGCGAGTTTTCCCAGTCCGTCGCCCTTATGCACGACCTTGTCGAGATTCTGTACCGCCTTCTCCAAGGCCAGGACGTCAGGAGGAGGAGGAAAAAGGAAAAGGCTGCTGCTGCTGGCAATCATAATAATATTAGTATTAGTAGTAGGAGGAGGAGGAGGAGAGAGAAGGCCATTGATATCGCCATGGCCAAGAAGAAGGTTGTTGAGCGGTACCGACCGGAATTACCAATTCTTACACGACCGGGTATCGGATCTTTTCGCGGAGAAGTTGAAGCCTGATATTGAAAATTTAAAGAAGCAGGACATTCACGAGATAAGCTCCACGCCGTATTTCTGCCCTTCCCTCGACTCCTACATGGAGCGCGCCACATTGCTCTGTGAAAGCGTTGCGAGAAAGATTTTCCGGCGAGAATCGTCCCCAGAATATCGAGTTGTTTCGGAGGCCCATTACGCCTACAGAGTCCGAGACCGGCTGAGGAAGGAGGTGCTGGTGCCCTTGATCAACGCCTTGGATTATTTTGATGATTCAGGAAGAAAGCCCTGTGCGGTTAAGAAGTATTTGGAGGACGTCAAAGGCGGCAACGGCGGTGTCAAGTGCAACATTGCCGCAGGTGCTCTGCTTCCAAATGAGATCGTAGGATATGCGGATGATGTGGATGTGGGGCAAGTGACTGAGCTTCAGTGGAAGGCCATGGTGATGTGGTTTAAAAAGCAGGGTAAGCTGAAAAACTGCTTGGCTGTATGCGACGTGTCTTCGTCTTTAAATGCCGGGGATCCAAAACTACATGGATGTGTCGGTGGGTTTGGGGCTGCTGTTGTCTCTACTGAGTGAAGAGCCATGCTGGAAAGGGAAGGTGATCAACTTCAGTTCAAACCCTGAGCTGCATTTGGTATTTGGTAGGAGGGGATAATCTCAAGTCCAAGTGCGAGTTTGTGAGAAGGATGGACTGCGGCGGCAGCAAAATTGATTTGCACAAGGTGTTTGATTTGATTCTGGAAGCGTCTGTGAAGGGGAATTTGAAGGCAGAGCAGATGGTGAAGAAGGTGTTTGTGTTCACCAACACAGGCTTTGAGGTGGCTAATTCGGGAAATGATAACAAGAAGAGCTGCTGGGAGAGTGATTATAAAGCAATACAGAGCAAGTTTAAGGAGAAGGGGTACGAGGAGAATGCGGTGCCGGAGATTGTGTATTGGAAGTTGGACACGCTGGCAGTGCCTCGTAGACAACCAGGGCTTGCCATCTTCGGTGGCTTCTCGGTGGATTTGCTAAAGCTGTTCTTGGATAATGACGGCGAAGTTAGCCCATACCATGTAATGGAAGCAGCCATCTCTCCCAAACACTATCAAAATCTGGCCGTAGTGGACTGAATTAACTTAGGGTTTAGGTTAATACAAGGAGAATCCAATGCTTTAATTTGACAATTCTGACTAGAATCTGATTGTGCTTCGAGGTGTAACACCAGATTACTGGCATTCGCAAGTAACATGTGCATACATTTCAAAATTTATATTCATTTCTTTTGAATTTTATATATATATACATAGAGGCTGTTAAGCAGAACAAAAGTTTAACAGAATAACCAAATGAATGAATGGCAGGCATATTAAACGCATCTTCTAACAATATTCAACAACTAATCATGTTAAAATCTAGTACTACGTTGGGGTTTCATATATCATATGATGAAGCAGTTGCAGCTGCAGCTGCAGCAACCTTAATGAAGACATCCTCCAAAGTAGTGTCAACCACGCCCCATGCAAACACAGGGAATCTACTCTTTCCAAACTCCACTGCTTGGAATACATCTGCAATTCTGACCTCATTTTTGGGCAGCTCAAACTTTTGTGTCCCTGACAGTCAATATGTCTTGTTCGCGGTGGGTGACAACTTCTGTACTATCCTGTCCACTTCTTCCTCATGTTCCCAACTTGTTGTCATCGTAAAGACATACAATCCTCCATATCTCCCCTTCAGCTGCATCATCACATATTTTCAATTCTCAAACAGTAATTAATCCAAGCATCCAAGCCAAGAATCTCATTGATTCGCCGCCCATCCCTCCATGTGAACACAAATACTCCATTCAAAAGCCCTGCTTTGATTTCGCCTGGAGCGGAAATGGAAGCGCTACGATTCAGATTCAGACCATTGTCAATGCTATCATGGCTAATAATCCGGACAGGCCGATTCCCTTGTCCAAGGTACCAAAGATTTTGAACTTTTGCGTTGTGTTTGGTTGTCAAGAAAATGCAGGGAAAAGTTCTTGTTCCTTTCTTTTTTTTTTTCGCTCTGTTTCGTTGGAGAAACTGTCAAGTGATAAATCTTGTTTTGGCTCTTAATTGTGCAGGTCAAATCGTTTGGAACAAAAGATGAAGTAGATGCATGGCTGTAAAGTAATCCTATGCATTACTCAGGAGCTTTGCATTTTGTGGAAAGAAATGCCACTGTAATTAGCTATGGCATACAGACTAATTCTGCTCCTGTTAAAGCAAGAGGGCAATACGAAGATCCAACGTTCAAATTCCAAATACCGCTTCAGATTGCTGCAGAGCGTGAAATTGCCAGGTCTCTGATTGGAGGTATTATGTTTTGTTTCTCATGATCTGTTCTTTGAAGAAAGCTTTATTTGCATGGTTGCTTGCCACCTTGACCTTAACACTTGTCTAATGATTTTTTACAGTTCCAAATTTTAGCTGGGTTCTTTCACTCAAGGAATTTGTACACCCTGCACGGGAGGCTTTCGCTGAGTTGACTGATGTAGTTCCAGTCATCTTTTTTGCGGCTTCCATGTTTGGTTTTGTGTTTCAAATGAGTTCTTTGATCACAGAGAAAGAATTGAAGCTTAGACAGGCAATGACAATGATGGGCCTTTATGATACTGCATACTGGTTTGTTGGAAATTGGCTCAAATGTTAAAGAATTTTGGAGTTGCCCATGTGAGTCAAAGTTAGTTGCCCATGTGAGTAAATGTTGGCTTACTATGAGGTCAAAAATGGTGGATAAGTTTGGTAGCCATCAATTGGTAAGTTTGGTAGCCAACAAATGAATAGTTGAAGTTTGCATTCACACTCATGCATCTTTGGCTATAAATTGGAAGCAAATGGTTTCATTTGAAGCATCCCACCAAGTATTGAGTAGAAGAGAAAAATAGCAAGAAAGGCATCTAGCCAAAGAGAGAAATCTCTCTAATTGTTCTTTGCTTTGTATCATTGTTTTCTCTTCAATTGTTGTGAGAGTGAGACTTGGGTGTATTTGGGGCTTTGGGTTTTCTTGAGTGATAAACACTTTGTATACTCTCTTTGATTATAGTGAATTACTCTGTCGTCTCCAAACTGGATGTAGGCATTGCAGAACCAAGTATAAATCTTGGTGTTCTTGTTAGTGTTGTGTTTTGTGTTCCATTTATCTCCTGCCAGTTGTTGTTTATTTTTCACTCGCAATTGGTTGACGCTTCCGCACAACAAGTGGTATCAGAGCTCCAGTTTTAACTGGGTTTCGTAGGAGTGAAAAATTCGTCGAGCTACAGTTCCATGAATAGTGTCGGTGCTACAGTTCTCGTGAACAGTGCTGTATTTGTGAACAGTGCCGGATTTGATGGCTGGAGATAAAGACGAACTTTTGAAGGAGAAGGAGTCGACATCGTCTTCGTCGACATCCAATCGCTACTACAAGGTTAGAGGTTGATAAATTCAATGGCTCTAATAGTTTTGGTATGTGGCAATGTGAAGTTATGGATGTGTTGTATCAACAAGAGTTGGATATTGTTTTGGAGGATAAACCCAAAGAAATTGATGATAAGCAGTGGAAGAGACTTAATCTTCATGCTTGTGGCTCTATTCGATGGTTCCTTGATAAGGAGTTGAAATACCCGTATATGAAGGAAACTTATGCTAAGGAGTTTTGGACGAAATTAGAGGAGAAGTATATGACAAAGAGCGCAGAAAATCGACTCTTCTTGAAGAAGCGACTCTTCCGATTTCAATATCGTTCAGGTATTTCTATGCACGAACACCTCAATGATTATAATAAAATACTTGCTGATTTAGCAAACCTTGATGTGAAAATTCCTGACGAGGATAAGGCACTATGTTTGTTAAATTCATTGCCCGATGATTATGATCATTTGACAACTACTTTGTTGTATGGAAAATCCGAGGTGAAACTTGAGGAGGTGTCTGCGGCATTGGTGAATCATGAGTGTCGTAAGAAGGACCAGATGACTCACAATTCACAAACCGAGGCACTAGTTGCAAGGGGTCGAAACAGAGGAAAGAAAAATCTGGGAAGCGGGGAAAGTTTCCTGCCATAGACGAATGTGCCTTTTGTCGCCAAAAGGGTCATTGGAAGAAAGATTGACCCAAATTGAAGAACAAAGAGAAGGAGAAAGCGGATTCTGAAGCAAATGTTGCAAAATCTGGAGATGATGATTTCGAGTTTGCTTTGGCTAGTTCATCTGCTGATGGTCACTCCGAGGAGTGGATTTTGGATTCAGGTTGCACCTATCATATGTGTCCCATTCGGGAATGGTTTTCTAGCTTTGAGGAGCTGGATGGTGGAGTTGTTTTGATGGGCAATAATAATGCTTGCAAAACACAAGGGATAGGCAAAATCTGTTTGAAGATGCATGATGGAACAGTTCAGAGAGAATTGAGTGATGTTCGGTATGTACCGGATATGAAGAAGAATCTCATCTCATTGGGAGCTTTGGAATCCAAGGGTCTCAAGATCACCATGGATGGTGGAGTTCTTAACGCTGTGTATGGGGCATTGGTGGTGATGAAAGGTACAAGACGAAATAACTTGTATTTCTTGCAGGGGAGTACAGTTTTGGTGGAGGCAGCTGTCAAAGCCCTGCGCGACGGATAGCAGCAGACACCACAAGGTTATGACATATGCGTCTTGGGCATGCTGGTGAAAAGCGTTGCAAGGATTGGTGAAGCAAGGCTTATTGAAGGGTGCAAAGGCATGCAAATTGGAATTTTGTGAACACTATGTGCTTGGTAAGCAAACTAGAGTGAAATTTGATACCGTTATTCACCACACTAATGGCACTCTAGATTATGTTCACACTGATGTTTGGGGACCTTCCAAGAATGCACCTTGGGGAGGTTGCCATTATTTGGTCTCCGTTGTTGATGACTTCTCTAGAAGAGTATGGGTGTACACCATGAAGCGTAAAGATGAAGTCTTGAAGATATTCCTGAAGTGTGAAAAGATGATTGAAACGCAAAGCGATCGAAAGATTAAGACTCTACGATCAGACAATGGTGGTGAATATAGGTCTGATCCTTTCTTGAAAGGTTGTCAAGATGAGGGTATTGTGAGGCACTTCACGGTTAGGGAGACACTGCAACAAAATGGGGTGGCAGAGCGCATGAACCGTACTTTGCTTGAGAAAGTTCGGTGTATGTTGTCTAATGCTGGATTAGGCAAGGCGTTTTGGGCTGAGGCAATTAGTTATGCAAGCCATCTCATTAATCGGTTGCCGGCTGCTGCGAACGAGGGCAAAACGCCCATGGAGGTATGGTCTGGTAAACCTTGTACCTGATTACAAGTATTTACACATATTTGGTTGTTCTGCTTACTACCATGTCAGGGAAAGCAAGTTGGATCCAAGAGCAAAGAAAGCTCTGTTTATGGGCTTTAGCACTGGCATAAAGGGATACCGACTCTGGTGTCCAGACTGAGAAGAAATTTGTTGTAAGCAGATATGTGATTTTTGATGAGGCTGCTATGGTTAATCAGAACAAGCATGAAGGTGAAATTGAAGCTACCAAGACCATGAGTAGTTCAAAGCAGGTGGAGTTACTAAAGACTCCAGTTGTTCCAGGTAAGGTCCTAATGTTACAGACACTAGTCCTACAGTTGATTCTGATGATGAGGACAAAGATGATGAAGAGGAGGCACCTACCCAAGAGCCTCCACAGCAACAAAATTGGGTGTATGCCAAGAAGATGGAATCCTTGGAAAAAGATAATGTAAGATTCGAAGCCAGATTGGTAGCTAAAGGCTATGCTCAGAAGGAAGACATTGACTACAATGAGCTAGAAGGTTTTAGTGTTGCTGGAAAGGAAAATTGGGTTTGCAAATTGCAGAAATCATTGTATGGCTTGAAGCAGTCTCCAAGACAATGGTACAAGCAATTTGATAGGTTGGAGAAGCCAGTTTCGTTGTTCAAGTTTAAGCGTTGCTTGGACTTGATTGGAATTTGTAAAATTTGTTGATTGCCCCTTGGGGGATTGGGAGACGACCATTGGGAGTGTTACTATGAGAGTTTGTTACATGTTGAGCCAAGGTGGAGATTGTTGGAAATTGGCTCAAATGTTAAAGAATTTTGGAGTTGCCCATGTGAGTCAAAGTTAGTTGCCCATGTGAGTAAATGTTGGCTTACTATGAGGTCAAAAAAGGTGGATAAGTTTGGTAGCCATCCATTGGTAAGTTTGGTAGCCAACAAATGAATAGTTGAAGTTTGCATTCACACTCATGCATCTTTGGCTATAAATTGGAAGCAAATGGTTTCATTTGAAGCATCCCACCAAGTATTGAGTAGAAGAGAAAAATAGCAAGAAAGGCATCTAGCCAAAGAGAGAAATCTCTCTAATTGTTCTTTGCTTTGTATCATTGTTTTCTCTTCAATTGTTGTGAGAGTGAGACTTGGGTGTATTTGGGGCTTTGGGTTTTCTTGAGTGATAAACACTTTGTATACTCTCTTTGATTATAGTGAATTACTCCGTCGTCTCCAAACTGGATGTAGTCATTGCCGAACCAGGATAAATCTTGGTGTTCTTGTTGGTGTTGTGGTTTGTGTTCCATTTATCTCATGCCAGTTGTTGTTTATTTTTCATTCGCAATTGGTTGACGCTTCCGCACAACATGGTTCTCATGGCTCACATGGGAAGGAATTATTACCCTTCTCTCATCACTTTTACAGTTCTATTCGGAATGATGTTTCGGTTCGATTTTTTCCTAAACAACAGTTTTGCAGTCTTATTCCTCGTCTTCTTTCTCTTCCAACTCAATATGGTAAGTCGGTTTGGTGCAATTAATTTTTTACTTTATGTTTGTTCTTGCTGATTTCATGTTAAGCCTCTGCTTAGCATATAATTATGTCTGATCCATCCACTGGCTCTTGTTGCCAGATTGGTTTTGCCTTTATGCTGTCAACCTTCATAAGAAAGTCATCTACATCCTCAACTGTGGGGTTCTTCATATTTATTGTTGGCTTTATAACCCAGGCAAGATTCCCCAGTTCAAGAATCAAGATTTGTAGATTATGGTTATTGGTTCAATTGTACTAATAACAGATTCCATTTTTTCATTGCAGATTGTTACAGTGACCGATTTTCCCTACAGTACAAACTTCAAATCCAAAAGGACTGTTCGAATCGTCTGGTCATTATTCCCACCTAATCTTCTTGCCAAAGCTTTACAGATCCTCGCGGAAGCAACATCCACTCCAAAGGATATTGGGATTAGCTGGAGTACAAGGACAAAGTGTGGGCCAAATGATGATCATGATTGTATGACAATTGTATGTGAACAAATTGATCCTCAAATTTAAAATATTAACAAGAAGTTTATAAGGTCTTTTGAATTTTATTATTTATATTTTCCTTCCAATTTTTTCAGAACGACATCTATTTGTGGCTGGTGACTACATTCTTCCTCTGGTTTATATTGGCTATCTACTTGGACAATATCATCCCAAATGTATCTGGTGTGAGAAAATCAGTGTTTTACTTTTTAAATCAGTTGGAAGGTATATAAGACTGAAATTCAGTTGGTGGTTGAGTTTCCCTTGTCGAATGGTACTTATGACATAATGCATTTTTTTCCCTCCTTTTCCACAGAGGGTGGCATTTGTAGTTGCATGGGTTCAGTTCCACCGCAGGAGCATTGTACGCCAGATGATGAAGATGTCCTTGCAGAGGAGAACATTGTAAAACAACAAGCTAAGGAAGGCACAGTTGATCCAAACATTGCAGTTCAGATACGCGGCCTTGTAAAGACATATCCCGGGACTACCACAATTGGTTGCTGTAAGTGCAGGAGGACTTCACCGTACCATGCTCTCAAGGTAACCAACCTTACCTAGTTATATATGTCTTCATGGTCAAGTTTTTCTCTAGGTTCATTGTTATACTTTTTAGACCAAAAATCTAGTGCAGATGCAGGGTAGATGTTTCAGCCTTTCAGGTTTTGCACAATGAAATAATATAGCAGCAAAGCAAGCAACTGAAGTATTTTGAATAACTTTCAGGGTTTTTGGGTCAACTTTGCAAAGGATCAGTTATGTTGTCTACTTGGTCCCAACGGAGCTGGGAAAACCACCGCAATCAATTGTTTAACTGGCAACACACCGGTGACCGGAGGAGATGGTAATACTATTAATATTTTCTTTTTCTTTTTGAGTTCATTAATTGGAAAATTCCTGAGATTATTATGATGCCAATTGGGAAAGGACAAATTTGCTAACTGCCTTGTCACAGCATCGATTTATGGAAATTCTGCTCGGAGCTCTCTTGGGTAAAATCCTCATCATGACGCTGTGAAGCAGTTCTTTAAATATGTATGCTGGGTTTGAATGATTTGAACTTACTTTTATGCATATGAAAAATTAATTTCTAACGTGGGGAAATTTTTTGCAGCATTTGGATGTTTTACCTAAAGAAGAGAACAGAGCATTTCTGACTTTTGTTATTCCTCATGATAGAGAGGGGCTTTTGACGGTAATTTGCTCAGTATCTTTTTCTGGTTCCTATATAACTGCAAAACAAGAAGCATATCTGACTTGTGAGGTTTGCGACCTAAATACAGATTTTTTTTGCCGAGCTTCATGATAGAGAAAGAGAATATGGCATAGTAGACATCCAACTTGGACTTGCAACTCTTGAAGAAGTCTTCTTGAATATCGCAAGGCAGGCAGAGCTAGAAGCTGCCACAGCTGAGGGTAGGTTGGTTACTCTCACTTTAACATCTGGAGCCTTAGTCAAGGTAAAAACACAATCAGTTTTCTTCTTTTCCTTTATACATCGATAAGGAATTAAGCTTCAAGTTACTTTACGTATAATGGTTTTGCAGAACCCGGTAGGAGCTAGGTTTGTGGGGATTCCAAGAACAGAATGTGCAGAATATCCAAGTGGGGTTATGGTACAAGTTTTCTGGGGGCAAGATGAATCTGGCGCTCTCTGCATATCCGGCCACTCTCCTGAAACCCCAATACCTCCTAATGTTGAAGCAACCCCATCAGACAAGGATTCATTTGGCCGATCCGGCCGTTCCCAACTGGTTCATGGAATTCTGATTCATCCTGGCCAACTCAGTAAAGCAAATTCTCGTTCATATCTCTAGTTATAAGTTAACAGAGATATTATACACAAATTTTCTTTCATTTGTAATTCCGGTAGTACATAGCCTTTCGCAGTATCCATTTGATAATTATTCATTGCCTATTCCAAATTGTTGGAGATCTCTAATTTCACTATTTTGGACAATAGAACTTGAACCTAATAGAACGTTTAAACGTACAAAGGAGACGGCATTTGCATGGTGCTGGCTCCTCCCTCGGTTTGATAAAAAGCATTGAGATATCATAGAACTGGAGATTATTCTGGGTCAACGATCTCTACTGCCCAAGATGACCAGCGACCATCAAACTTCTACACACTGCACTGCACGTCTCCAGTGCACAAAGACTCGGTTTAAGCAGGCGCGTCCGATTCTTGTTAGGCACATAATCTTTTACTTGACATCACCTGAAAATATGGAACCTAGAATCGCAACCAAATGAACTGCGAAACTTATATTAAAAATAACAAAATGCGACTTGAGAGTTGTAAAAAACAACATGCAATTTTTAAAACTACATAAAGCAATAAAAAGCCATTGATCTACATATTTATAATCATGTTACAGCGGTTTGAAATGTCAGTTAATACAACAAACAAAAAATAAAGTAAAAACACATAGATCTGAAAGTATTTTGAATCTAAAACTCTTAAAACCATGTAATTGAAGAATCAGTAAAGCAGCAAGGACTTGTTGAAAGAGCAATCAGCGGTAATTAATTAAGGAGCAAAAAGAGGGTATAATTAATTAAGGAGCAGTGAAAGTACAAATCAGAGTAAAACATGAAAAAAGAAACATGTGTAAAACCTAGCCTAGCTACTAAGTATTAGAGATGATGGATGAGAGAATGTTGTAGAGCTCCCTTCAATCCAAACAAAGATCTAACACAGGTAATGCAGCTCCTGAGATATGCAAGCCACAAGCCTATTCCTCTGATGATCTGAGATAGGGCTGTGGGATCCATAGCTCAGCAGCTCAATCCACCCAGCAAGACCTTCTATTGGACTTAAAGGAGCTCTGCTCCGTAACCCTACCTACCCCTACCTACCTGCTACTCGAAACCCTAGCACCTGTATACATATATATATATATATATATATATATATGAACTTGGAAGGGAAAATCAAGATGATAAAAAACAAGATCAGTAAACCATTCACAGACCAAGAGAGATCCAGCCCTTTAACCTGCAGATGAACACTGATCGAATAACAGGTTTTGTTATCGTGAAAATAGTTCCCATGAATCATCTTATTACTACAACAGCAAGGATGTTATTAGTTCATACCACATATATCTAGATCCATGCATCCTTCATCGAAATCCATATATCTCAAAGATCCATGACTTTCCACCAAGCTTCGATCATAAGAATCAAAAAGCATCTCAAGATAGCTAAGCTAACTAAAACCATTTCTCTCTCTCTCTTCTCTCTCTCTCTCCTGGGAATGGGAACCACCTCTATCTAACTAATTAAGCCTACCCATTAAGCCAATATATATATAAGGTATGTAAAAGATTAATTAGATACCCTCTCTAGCTACCAAAGTAGCGTACAGCGCCAACCGTTCAACCATTTTCTCCCCCTAAATAATGACCCTTCAAAGTTGAAACCCACTATGATGACCTTTAGTTATAAGATTGAAACTTGAGGTGCAACCTTTTATAATGGTTTTGGATAAAAAATAAAATAATGGTGGAATAGTCAACCAGGTCTAGGGAACCGGCTTCTAAGATTCCCCCGCTGTGCGATATTAAAACTCATCACGTGCCTGCCTGCCTGCCTTGTTTCCCCCGCTCTAGTACAATCTGCAAGCCCTAACCCCAATTTATCGTTTCCTCATTTGCTTGCACCAGCTAGCGCCACAACTCACATGCTTTCGCTCCTTTCTGTTAAAACATCTCGTGAGGTGAGAAGTTGAGAGAGAGACCAATCCTAACAAATTCGACTTTACCGTTAAAAGCAATCCAAGTTTTGATTTTGAATGAAGTGTTCGGCGAGTGCTACCGACACGTGGCAGCGACGTAGGGGGAAAGACAAAAAAGTCTGAGGTGAAATGAGTGGTAGTTGTTGAATTAAGATTTCCTTTTTGATTAGACAAAAGGGACGTCGATGTGACAATACAGCTCAGCCTGGTGGGACCATCTGCAGCGTGCGCACGTTATCTCTGACGCGTGTTCCTCGCTCCTGTCTGCGCCCCTGCCTTGCTAACGCGCGCAGTTTCGACTGATTTTTGTAATAAGACGCTCTTTCCACCATTCGATTCTGCCACGTAGGCTAATATCTGAGCTTTGTTAATTGGATGGACGGTGGTTGATAGGCAGATAGTGATGCGCAAAGAAGGCAGGCTGGGTGCGAATGTAGAATAGTATAACCACGAAATCCAGGGCTAGATCTCACTGTCCTGGAACATGTTTACCCTGCTTGTCTTTAGCTTTTATTGCTTTCTTCTTGTCTTCTTTCGCCTTTTTTAATTTCTTTTTTATTCTACTTTTGTTCAAAATGATTTTATATATTAATACTGGGCTGGGTGCGGTGAAGTTAGGAATGGACAAACCAGAGTCCAATCTATTATATTAATGGACCGGGCTAGGTAAGCTACAGAAAAACAAGCCTGGTCAGGCCCATATTTTATAGAGATTTAAAAATGTTCTCATTCATATTTCTGGGCTTCAGCTCCCATCCGAGATCAGACCAATAATAAAAAGATATTGGATCAAGGCCTAGCCATCCATCTTCCATCTCGGATTCTAATGGACCACGGTGTGCTTGAGAGATGAAGAGGTTTCTAGTCCCAATAGCAAAATATTTTCACTACACCCACCGTAAAATTCTTTCCTTCCCTGAATAGAAACAATTCTGTATAATTTTTTTTGGTGATGGTGGGAGTTCTAATTTTGATAGCATGAAATTATGGAAGATCTTTTATTTGTCTCGCTCATCCTAAGACCATCAAGATCTAGAGAGATCTCTCGAAAAAAAAGAAAAAAGATATAGAGTGATGGTTTGTAATTTTTTTTTTTTATACAAGTGATAATCTACTTTAATCTAATCTAAACTACCGGAATAAGAATTTGAAACTCGGTGCAGAGTTTGGAGTACATTGGCTCTAACTAACTTAGCTAAGCTTATGTTTTCTGATTTGTAATTTTGGACAAGTATGAATGATTACACTTATAGGTGCATTTTCTTTAGAACATATATATAACATCAAATACGAATTTTGTATCCTCCAAGTGAAAAAATTCGATTCTTTATACCCACCAGCATGATAAAAAGCATTACATCAAAGCCCTAGTATTACACAATTGGTAATTTTGTACAAGTAAATAATGAACCGAGTGATAGAGCGCCGAACCGGAGCCCAACCTTAAGGCCTGGACGGTGGAATAGAAAGATAGTGAAATAGAAAACTATCACATATAAAATAGCACACCAACATCTGTACGCTAATAGTAGATTCCAGAACGCAAAACCAGTGTTCATTTTCTCACTCTATTCTTTTTCGCTCTCATAAAACCCTAGCGGGCGGTACAGAATCTCAGAGAACTCTAGCCATGGGTACGTCACCTTCAGTCTCATATACATATTTGTTTATTTCTTTATCTAATCACTTGTGCATAACAATCTTGCTTTCCTTTTTCTTTTAAATTTGTCTCCACCTCTCTAATTTTTAATTTTCGAAGATTTTATTTTCCCTTAATCAAATTCCGGTAGATCCACTGGGTTATAGGCGATTATTAGATGATTTTATGAGTTCTGGTGTGAATCTTCCTTGCGTTTGTTCTACTTTGTCAGGGTTTGCCATTTTGTTTGTTTCAGTTATTTTCTGTTCAAATTGATATTTTTTTGTGGCATTTGATTAAATTTTAGGATTGATTGGCCTCCCGCAGTAAAACGCCGATATCAAGAAATAAATTCTTTTAATCTATTTGAATTCTTGTTGTTTCTGGGAAACTGAGCAATAGAGTTCAGAATAAAGTTTAGCGCATATCTATGATAATTTCGCTTGTAAATTATATAATAGTTTTCCCTATTTGCTCTGGTTAGTAGGCGTTTAGTTGAGGTTGTAGTGAAAATTGAGGTATAGTTCTAATTCTTATTAAATTTTCTGTAAATGGTAGATATTGAGGAGGAAATCCGATCGTTACAGCTTGATTCGGCAGGTATTTCTGAAAGGACATGTGAATTTAGTTATTATGGTTCAGACAGATAATTGTTCTATGGTAAAATTTGAGTTTTGTATTAATGCTATGTGTATATATTAGCAGAAGATAATGGAGTTGTTAATCCAGAAGCTGCACATCCGGAAGTTGAGAATTCCAATAAGATGGAGGAAGGTTGGTAGTATCATCGAATACTCTATTATGTCATTGTTTTGTTAAGGAGAAGTTGTTTGAGAGTTCCATATGTCTTCCGTCTATTGGATGGTACACCAGCCATGTGGTGTACCGGGAACATTTAAAAATTTCTCCACAGTGTGCTTGTGCTTTATTAACCTGTTATATGATTAGTTTTAACTGCTAACGGTTACTGTTTGTGATGGGTAATACTTTGAAATCTAGTGATAGTTACCAGATTAGGATACTTGTATGAAGAGAACAAAAAATTATGGTGCTAACCTCGAACAAATGATTGTAATAAATTTCTTATCTTTCTTATGCAGACCTAAGTTTCCAGGGATAGAATTGCTAAACATTATTCCACCTCTAAGTTTTAATATTTTTTTAGGAGAAATAGGATATTAAAGCTTAATGGGAGAGTTTCGCTAATCTTATGTTTGATGGGAGATATACATTGAAGATTCATTCTTCTTCTTTTTTTTTTTTTTTCAAATATTGGAACAATTTCAGATTCCAAGGAAGAGGTTCATACACATTCAGTTAAGCCAGAGGTGGTTGAGCAAAAAGGTAGCTTGGAAGCTTCTTTCAGTCCGTATTAAATTTTTTCTGTAATTATCCGCATATTTGTTTTGTTTTGTAGTGCATCACCCGTCAGCTTTCTTATCAAATTCAAATATATATTCTTCTTGGATGTCAATTTTTGGCTTGAATATGCAGGGAAGGAGAAGATAAATGTGGATCCAGAAGAAGAACATGATGAGATGGAACTAGATAAGAAGAGGCACTTGAATGTTGTTTTCATTGGCCACGTCGGTAAGTTTATTTTTCTCACAAGGTTTCTTAATTTAGTATTTCTGGCTTTAGATTGCTGTCCTAGTTGCTTGTCTTAGAACTATATGCATACCACTAGCCACTAATGTTCTCACACACACTCACACTCTATAGGGTCCTAAGTGATCATGCATATCCCGGTAATGTGGACACTGTGACTTCATTCATTTTTCATAACTTTTATATGTCTTCAATGGGTGCTGCCAGCTGCATCTCCCATCTGTCAGTTTCCTAGAAATTACAAGGTAGTAACACATGAAGGCCACAAGACTAACAAGTACCTTATCACCTGAACTGGGCTCTGTACTTTCTAAAGGGCTTCTCTTTTCTTGAAGCAGCAAAATAAAGCAAACAATGAAACTTCCACTAACATTTGGCTCGTCTTGAATGACCTGGCTTTCTTATCATGCCAATAATTGACGTATAACCTATGACAGATCAATTTATTCCAAAAAAATATTTATATTGTTGTAATTCTGTCTATTACATTGTACTTGTCTCATTTGGTGTTGTGAAAGGCTGCAGGTCTTGAATGCATTTGAATGTATGCATGCATTAGTTTTCAAATAGAGTAATTCATATGCCATTGTTTTGGCCCTATTGTTTACTTGGTATGTTGATGTATGGTAATAACGTGTCTTGTATTGGGTGCAGATGCTGGAAAGTCCACAACTGGAGGCCAAATACTTTTCCTTAGTGGTCAGGTTGATGACCGTACAATCCAAAAATATGAAAAAGAAGCAAAGGAAAAAAGTAGGGAAAGCTGGTGAGCATATCCTAGTGCTATCTTATTGTGAACTCATTCTGTAAGAACATGCATGGGGAAAATTGACTTTCTATTTTCTTGTAAGCTTTTAAAAATATTCATAAATGAAGATAATAGAATTTTATGAGTGGCTTAAAAGGTGTAATTTAGTAGTGGAATTGGGAATGAGTGTTGAAGTAGACTTCAACAAGGAAGTAGGATGACAGCTTTTTACTTTTGAAGTCATATGTTAAGAGTCTGGGCTTCAGCTTTCTTGATTATTACAGAAGTCAGTACAAAATAGCAACCTTAGCACCTTGTGACCAAGATCCTTATCCCCTTGAAAGACCAGTATCTTTCGATATTTTTATCTTACACATGCAAATAACTAGTAAACAATTTCACATGTCTAGTGAGGTCTGATAGCTATTCTCAATATTAGTACATATATTTGGTGGCATCTGATATTGCTCTCTCCTGTTCCTTTCTCTTTGTTTTCTCACTGTGATGTCAAAAGACAATTTTTTTTAAATTCAAAACTGCATTAACATATATCATCTGAAGCATTAATGGACCATTACATATGCAGCTTGCAATTTCTTTTTCTGTTCATGCTTCATTGACTATGGTTGTGTCATATCTGCTAGGTATATGGCCTATATTATGGATACCAATGAAGAAGAGAGGGTTAAGGTATGATTTGAATGATTCAGTTACAAAGTTGCTGCAATGTAATTGTCATCTTCTTAAGTCATTGTTAAATGCTAACTGATGGTGCTTACAACACCTAGTTTTGTCAAAGGAACAGCTTGTTTTCGCAGTAATTATTTATTGTTGGAAATCTCATTGCAGGGTAAAACAGTTGAAGTTGGACGAGCACATTTTGAAACAGAGTCATCAAGATTTACGATTTTGGATGCACCTGTGAGTGAATTTTGTTTTCAAAACAAGACTTTGTATCCGTTTTTTTGTTGGTCAAATTTACATCACACAACAGAATGGGAAAAGTATGAAAGAGGATAAATGTCTGGTTGCATACTAAGCCGGCATAGGAACAGAGTGGTTACATTTAATATGGTTGAGTGACCCCAGGATGAGGTGAATGGTTCAGTATCCAGAAACAAGATTGTTTTCCAAAAACTGTGTGACATGTAGAGGACTGAGTATGCATCTGAGTTATGCAAGTGGTTTTGCTCGATCTTTTAGTATCTTGATAAGTGGGACTGTACTAATGAAGAATGATTACAGTCTATCTTGCTATCTGCCCCGTTTTTTAGTTTTTGATATCCGTTTTGCTTGGTTTAATTATATTTGTCATCATTAATATGGTTTGGCTTACTTTGTTTGAGGAATGATCCTGAGTAGCACATGTTTGTTATCAGGGCCACAAAAGTTATGTACCAAATATGATCAGTGGTGCATCTCAAGCTGATGTAGGAGTACTGGTGAGTTATATCCGTGATGTATAATTACTGCATCGATCCTACATATGTAAACTTTGTGTATTTAAATTTCTTTCTCCTCTCTCTCTATATTTAGGTTATTTCTGCTCGGAAAGGAGAATTTGAAACTGGGTATGAGAGGGGTGGACAGACCCGTGAGCACGTTCAGCTTGCTAAAACTTTGGGTGTGTCCAAACTGCTTGTTGTTGTAAATAAAATGGATGATCCTACCGTGAATTGGGCAAAAGAAAGGTACTCTACCATTCCTCTCTTGTGCATGCCCCTGCCCCAATGGGATTAGTGATATCTTATGCTGTTAATTTCACCAGATACGATGAAATTGGGTCAAAGATGGTGCCATTCCTTAAAACATCAGGCTACAACGTGAAAAAAGGTATGCAAGGATTATTTTTTTCGCAAACATTTGTGGTTTTGGGATTTAGGAAGTATCTTATTTCTGTATTCTCTTTTAGGCTGGGTCTATTCCACCGACTTGCTAATTATGCTGGATTTCTAATTTAAGTTCTAATGTTATTACAAGCGGAATAGGTTTAGGCAATTTACTTTTCTCAAGCTATAGTTACCCTATGTTTGATCTTGATTGAAAAGGGGAGGTTTGGAAGGCATGGTTTCCCTTGTTTGATAGGAGTGATGAGGGAGAATTGAACAATAGTGGAGGGATTGGCAAATTGTTGGGCCTGCAAAAGGTCCCTCCAAATTGAAGAGATTAGAGGAGAAAATAAGCGAAACCTTACTTTTTCAATGCAAATATTTTTCATCAAGTCAGGACATAAATTGGCTTTTAGTAGATCGTGATTTTATGCTTTCGTTTCTCTTCTTGTTTGTGCTTATTATGTCCTTTTACCGAAGAAGAAAAGAGAAACATTATTTGTATTCCTTTCCTTATCCTCTCCACCTCTTATACTTTCTTCTCCTTTCCCTTGTCCTTCCTACTTTCTAATCATCTCAGATGCCTGATAGCTAGCGTTCTTACTTTTTTTGGAGTATTGGCAATTCCATGTGATAATTGAATACACAATTGTACCCCATTTATCTAAATAAGAGATGGAATTTACATGCCTTGTAATGGTATACCCCTGATCATCAATGGGTTAGGCGATGTTGAAGCCACCCACAGTCTGCAGCTAAGTGTGGCTGTAGCTTTTCTTTACTACTGAATCTTTTTCTGCTTTTCCAGACAAAGTCCCTACCCCCCTGCTCTCCCTCCCTCCCTCCCTCCCTGTAATTGTTTTGAGTGTGTGGTTAACCATTACTTGATGGTAATTGAATGTTACATCAGTGGATTTCTTCTTAGTTCTATTTTGATTGCTTTTGTTTTTCCGGAAGATTTTGCTTTGTATTATCATGGTGTATTGTCTTATGATGTCATTATTTTGTGCTTTGCCTGCACAGATGTCCAATTCCTACCTATATCTGGTCTGGTTGGTACAAACATAAAAAACAGAGTGGATAAAACAGTATGTTCGTGGTGGGATGGTCCTTGCCTGTTTGAAGCCCTTGATGCCATTGAGATTCCTCTACGGGATCCCAAAGGTCCATTCAGGTACATGGTTAATTAATATTGCCTTTTTATTTTTCCTCCCTTTTTTATCTTGGTTTTTCTCAGCATAGAGGAAGTGTCCAATGACAAGTGTTCACGTTTTTGTTAGCTTATTTAAGAATCTTTAATCCACTGACTTTCAGAACCCTCCTTATAACCTTTGAATACCTTAAGTAAGCATCTGTATTTGTGTTTATCTTCTCTTTTTTGGTTTGCTTCACTGTCTGATTGATGCACATATGAATGTTTTACTTATTGAGGAGGTATTTGCTATTTGAAATTTATTCTCCCCTTATAATACTGTGATAAAGCTGCTTTTATATCGTTTGCTTTTGCTGTGATGAGTGGCATTTAGTCTAGTTGCTTAACATTGTCAAAGTAATTGTTTGGCAATGGAATTTGGATCACTGGTACTGTTATAAAAATATAGGGAGGGTAGAGTATGATGTGGGATCAGTAACTCCATGGGTGCGTTAGTAAATTGACAGAGAAGAACGAAATTGCTGATTTATGGCTAATGTTTTTTCTTTGATCTTTCAAATTCCATCTGTAGGATGCCTATCATAGACAAATTCAAGGACATGGGAACTGTTGTTATGGGCAAAGTGGAATCTGGTTCAGTGCGAGAGGGGGATTCGTTGTTTGTCATGCCAAATAAGGTTCTGCCCTCTTCCTTTTAATATTCTATTTGTTTTTCTTTTCCTCTTTATAATTCCCCTTTTATAATACTGTGTATTAAAAAATTACAATTGAAAACATTGGTTTGCAGGTTCCAGTGAAAGTTGTTGCTATATTCATTGATGAAGATAGGGTCAACGTGCGGGACCTGGTGAAAATCTACGGGTTAGATTATCGGGCATCGAGGACGAGGATATATTGTCAGGTTTTGTCTTAGCCAGTGTTGGTAAGTTCCCTTTAATGACATTTGTCCATTCTACTTTATTTCTTGAAATAAAAATTTGCATTATTGTTGCATGTTTGTTGTTTTCCCTTGAAGGTTTGCAGAATTAGATTAGTTGTTTTTATATGTTTATTTAAGTGAAGAGAAGTAAGAAAAATGGTGATGGGCAAAAGACGATAAATGAGAGAAGTGAAGATAAATAGAATTATTGAAACTGTTTTTGGTTAGCTTTTATTTCTTAGAATCAGTTTTTATTATTTCTTTTCCTTCTCTATTTTGTAATTGAGATAACAGAAAACAAAAAGAAAAAAGCATTTTCAAACTGGCCCTGGTTAATAATACCATTATAAACTTATAGTTAATTGAAACTCTCCCTCTCTTCTTTCTCTCCCTCCATTTTGACCCCCTTTTATTTCATTTAGTTTTGGACTGCAATATATCTGTTGATATGCCAATTTTTTTTGTTACCTTTATACTGTCCTACATTTTTACTATATTTGTTTAATAATTTATCTTTTGCTCTAAGTTTGCTTCTTATTTTAATGCAGCAAATCCAATACCAGCGGTTACAGAATTTTTTGCGCAGTTGCAGATCCTTGAGTTGCTGGACAATGTATGAAGATTCTCTCTCTCTCTCTCTCATAGAGCTGACCAGCATCTTATTTTCCTTTTTTTAATTTATAATTTATTTATGATCTTGATTGGTGAACATGTGTTTGTGTATCTAAAGCCCTCAATGTACTTCTGTTTAGGCAATCTTGACGGCTGGCTACAAAGCTGTCCTGCATATTCACTCAATTGTTGAAGAATGTGAGATTATTGAGCTCATAAGTCAAATGGATCCAAAGACGAAGAAACCTATGAAAAAACAGATTCGTTTTGTCAAGAATGGTGCTGTTGTTGTATGCAAGATTCAGGTTTGTATCATAATAGTTTCAATTATATGCCTAATAGAAGGTTATGCCCTTTTAAATATTTAAACCTGCATTTTGCTGGTCATTATTTCTTTGTAAAGTAGTGTATTATCCCCAAATTGCAACTAGTTTCTTCTGGGGTTTGGCAGATAGGCGGTTGTCTTTCTTCATTGTTCTCCTATGTGTATTCCAGCAGATAAATTGCCCTTCATCAGACTCCTTCACGACCTGAGCAAGGCTCATGGTCCTTAAGACTGTTCTCTCTCTTAACACCGCCCCCCCCCCAAACAACAACAAAAAAGAAAAGTAAATTGAGCAAATCAGTTTTTAAATCTTTGTTTACTTTGATACAATTGTGCACTGGTGGTGCCACAGGTGAATAATTTGATATGCGTTGAGAAGTTCGCAGATTTTCCACAACTTGGAAGGTTTACTCTTCGTACTGAAGGTGCTAAATACTTACCTTCTTGATCCATCGAGCATGTTTTTGGTGTGTGGTAGTAAATTTTATTTCTATATATGTTCTGCAGGAAAAACTATTGCAGTGGGAAAAGTAATTGACCCTCCATCAACTTACTCTCGCAAATTGAGTTCTTAAACAATTTTGATCTTGAGGGTAAGCCCTTTTAAATGGACATCATTTAAATACTAGATGGCTTCAAAGCATTCTAAGAATTACTACGTGTTGGAAAAAGATGTTTTTGTTCTCCGTTCTGAATTTTGTGATCCCACCGTAACCTTTTGTTTCTTGACAAGCAGAGCTGGGTCAGTAGGAATGGCGGCATGATGGTTCCAAGTCAGCTCAGGATCTTTCCTACTTACTCAACGTGTATCGATTCTGGTATCAGGTTAATATAGTTGGTAGGTTTATGATGGATACTGTTGCTGGTGGCCACGTACTCTGGAGTGAGCTTTTGCCGGGTACGATGGGCATTTTTCATTTGTATGGGTGTAAAGTAGTCTTGATTTGATTCACCCATTGTTGGGTTATTACATGATTCAAAGTCTGACCAGTCGTTGATCAGTCTATTTCATTAATGGTTGTTATGATGGGCATAACATATATATATATATATATATATATATATTTTTAGAAACTGCTGTGCCTCAAAAGAGTTGTTTTAAAATTTATAAACTCGCAAGCGCACGAATCGAATATATAGCATAAGCGTGTAAGAGCGATATTTGTACCCAAGGGATTGCGTGTAAAGATAGAAAATCAATTATACTCAAATTAATTTCATTTTCAACCTAGTTGATTCAAATGGTGATTTGTTTGTTGATAAAGAAAATTTAATAAAGCATGAAACAAATATGGAAATGACAATAAATTGAAATTAAGATTTAAATTTATGAGAAAAATAACTAAGGTATTAGAATCCACACCATTATTCCATAAGATCATAATTATTTATCTTTCAATTCTCATGGAGCAGCAATTTAGAAATCAATCTAATGCTTTCTCAAGATTTATCAATTAAGCTTGTACTTTAGATAATAAGTAAATTTTCCTTCCCTTCATAAGTACAAATTCTAAGCATAATATGTAAACAAAATTATTTAACTACAAAGGATCAAAGTTTCCTAAGCATCCTATGTGAAAAAGTTTATTAGAATAACAAAATATCAAAGAAATTTGTAAACTAGAAATACAAACCAATGATGAATTAATAGATTAATCCAAACTCTTAACTACCACAAATACATGTTATATGTCACAATATATGATAGAAGTGGTGAAAAGAAGATTAATCTATTAATCATGTGAAGTGAAAATTATAATCATTGAACACCACAATATTTGAGAATTGAAGATAAAAACTAGAACTTTATTTAATAATGGTGTTTCATCCAACCTTAGTTAAGTAATTTAGCTAGACATAATTAATAATTAAAACAAAACAAAGAAACTAAAATACATAAATTAAATGAGAACTAAGAAAGGTGAAGAACAATTTTAAGAGAGTTATTAGCTCTCGATTCTTTCATTTCCATCATTGTTCTATTTCTTTCTCACTTTCTCTCTTTCTCTCTTTCTTTCCTTTCCTTCTCTTTCCTTCTTTCTGCCGTGTATCACTCTTGAATCATCCTTCCTATTCTTTGAGTTGCTGCCTATTTATAGAAGCATGAAGTCCCTTTCATTCCAGCTGTATGTGCAATCTGTACTCTCATGAACCTGTCTTGGTGTTTGACAGCCTGTGAATTGAGTTTTTATCCAATTGCTCCAATTTTTGGATATGTTTTAGTCGACATCTTATTGAACAAGTGTCATGAAGGATATTTATTCATTTGAGCATGGGAAAATTCATTTTTCAGGTCTGCAAATGGACTGTACAGCATGAGCTGTAAAAGGCAAAGTCATCAAATCCAAATTGAGTTCTTCCTCTCTTTTTGCAACACATTGCTTATTCCTCTTCCTCCTCATGCCATTGGTGGAAGACACTTAATATCTACAAACAACCACTCATTAAATACAAAAACAAAGATTGGAAATAACCAATACAAATACTATAATAGATTTACATAATACAAAAGAAAATACTAACAAATATAAATTTAAGGGTAAAACTTGTATTAATTTTGTGCTCATCAAATACCCCCAAACCTATATTTTGCTAGTCCTCGAGCAAAAGAAAATAAAAACTAAGTAGAAAAGAAAACTAAGCCACTTTCTCAGGGATCTCGATTGCATTTAGCATATGCAACAAGCATTTAAACCCCTAGGTTACCCTAGTGGACGAGTATAGTCTCGTGAGGGCTTTCAGTGATGATACCCACAAACATCAAAATGAGAGATTAAAAAAATTATGCTACAACAAAATTGAAAATTTAAACAAATGCTTAACCATCATCAAAGCTATCTGGATTGAAAATTCATGAACAATTTTTAAAAGAGCAAACAAGCTTCAAATTAATCCCTACATAAAGTCTTGATCACTTATAATCATTTAGTAAATTTTTCATTTGTTTCCTTTGGTGTTTAAGTGAACCAACACATTTTAGAGACAAAAGTCAATTTCAATCACAGTAACCTCATTATTTCAATCATTATCAAAATTCAGTGCAAATAACTAACCAAGGCATATGTATACTTTTTTTTTTTTTTTTGATTTGTGACTGTGCAATGTTTAGTTCCATTAAGCTTTCTAATTAACCCATGAAGCGAGATTTAGGCCAACGACTCTCAAACCAAAGGTTTTAAGGCATTAGGTGTAGAAACACCCCTAAGGGCTTATTAACTCGAGTTAAAAAGGCTACAGAACTAAACTAGTCACAAAATGTATTTACCCTAAAACTTTACCGTTTGACGCGAACACTCGCTGCTGTTTAGGCAAGAGGCCCGATTACTAAGTAAAACTCTGGATAAATTAACATTATTATTATTATTATTATTATTATTTTTTTTACGCCAAGGTCAATCAAGAGCAATGTCATCTAACTCTACTTAAAACAACAAGGTTAACTATAATTGATCTTTTTTTTCATTCTCACTAAAGTGTTGATGTGCATGTGAGAGTTCAAAGTGTAACTCATGAATTATCCACTAAATAGAAAATAAGTGAAAAAAAAACTAAAATTATAGGTATAAAATCTAATCATATGTTTCCAATCGTAAAAATCATTCATGAGTGTTAAATCTGATTTGATGATAGTAAGCATAAAAATCTAGAGATAACACCATTTTTTTTAAATTTATTTTGGGTGAAATAAAATAATAATAAAAATAAAACTACCCTAAAAACAAAACTTCTAAACTTTACCTCCAAACCTAAACCAAACATTGTCCTCAATGTTGAAGAATTGAGGCATCAACAATTAAATAAAACAAAATCAAACGAAACAAAATCAATTAAAACTACAATTTAGTTGCAAAAACAAAACAAAATCAAACGGAACAAACCAAAACCAAATACAACAGTAAGCCCTAACAACAGTTCTACGCACGCAGAAATTCGGCCCAATTAGAATGTCCAAATCAATTGAAAACCCAACCCAAACGAAAGCCCAAACACTTCTTTTATTATGATTATTATTTATTATTAATAAAAATTAAAGAAAACAAAGAAGTGTTGTCAGAAGCGCAAGGAACAAGATTTCTGAAAAGAGAGAAGGGGGGCCGGATGTCTCGTTTATTGATAGGTCACGGGCCAAAAGAGGTGAGGGACGTGTCAGCGTGCAGAGGCCGCTTTCACATCCCCCAAGCCAGAATTATTGCCTTCGTAGGAAGGCGCGACGAATTTTTGTTTCTTGAAAGTGCTGAAAGGCAGAAATACAATTAAAAGGGTTAGGGGACGGGTGTGGCAGATGGAGATAAGTCATAGGGGAGCGCGAAACTTCAGAAGCGCAGCGGCTAGGGTTTAGAAAAAAATTAAGTCTATAAAAGGCAAAGAAAAACATGAAAAATACAAACTCCTAAACACACAAAAGAGAAAAGAAAGAAGAAAAGAGAGTGAAAAATCAAAATGGCCTATTCCTATCCATTTTCGTTGGATCTTAACTTAGTTCCACCGACTCAGACACGGGGCCAAGCAGTGACACCAATATGGATGCCCTATTTTGCCTCCGCACGGGGCCTGTAACAGTAAATGACTCAATACTCCTGGACAACGATGTTGTCAGTGGAGTTGCGAGAAATCTAGTGACTCTCAAAGATATACGTGTGCTGGGCACAAGGGAGGACAATCGGGTCGTGAGCGACGCCATGGCACTAGCGTGCAGAGTACAACATGTGTCGCAAGTTTGGGTCATCGCCTACTTGCGAAGTCCCATGAGATAGAGGTGCTGAAAGGTCAGTTGGCGGCGGAGCGAAGTATGGTTGAAGATTGTCGAGTGTTATAAAAAGCTTGAAAAGGGAGAGGTCAAGGATAGTGGAGGTGAATCGACACCAGCTAGAAGTATTGCGGGACGAGAATAAAAATCTATCAAAGATGGTAGAGTTGTACTCTCGAGACATGCGAAAGCAACTGGAGGACCTAGACCGACCGGGAAAACGCAAGCAACCAGAATCGCGAGAGAAGTTATACTGAAGCGAAGATTGAGATCTTTGGGAGCTCAAGTGAAGAGCCCTAAGAGGCTGTGCGTGAAGACCCTGGAGAGGACATCCAGAGGGCCAAACTCAAAGCTCCTATGGTCGAGACACCAAGCACTGTGAAAAAATAATTTCTAATGTATTATTGGTGTGCCTGCTTGTTTCGCCATTTCCCTTGTATTTTTCATTTTCATTTTCATTTTGTTTCACTCTTTTTTTTGGAAATAAAAGAAATTAAGTTGCAAAAGAAAAAGTAAGCACACTTCCCAAACTTTGAAATAAAACAAAGATGACAGCCGAAAGGGAAAACACACTTTCCAAACTTAAAATAAAACAAAGCAAAACACAAAGCACCAGAAAATGAAAATAACGGGCAAAAACATAAAACACCAGAAAAACACGGAGGTAAAAAGAAAAGTAAAGTGAAAGTAAAGCTCAAAAACACAAAACACCAGAAAATTAAAGTAACGGGCAAAAACATAAAACACCAGAAAAACACAGAGGTAAAAAGAAAAGTAAAGTGAAAGTAGAAATGCTCCCTTCTAAATGCATGCGTCCGCAAAATCCTCGTGAAGCGTAGGGATTCGAAGAAAAAAGGGCAACGGCTGGATAACAATCTGGAGATCCGAAGTGGATGTCGGCTCCCTCATCAATAGATGTCTATTTAAACCGTGCATTGGTTAAGTGTTGGAGTACCCTTCATTTCTTCCTGCAAACTCAAGAAAAACCATCAAATAATTCAGAAACAAAGCAATGGCATCCTCATGCGCTCACCTTGATGATCTCAACCTGGAATTGTCCCTTGCACCTCCGAATGTGCAGATAAGGGCTCCTCCAAACCCTGTCTTCCCAAACTCTACATATAATCACGGCACGGCCTCAAACTTTGCTGAGGCAATACCGAACTTTGCTGAGGCAAGGCCGAAGAGAGCAGGGTGCTCCTCCTGGAAGGCATGATTGGCAGCAAGCTCACACCGACAGATCATTGGCATATAGCACACAGGTCTGACAAGGTGGCAGTGGATGAGTCCCACACTTATACCGCGCTCCAAGCGGTCTCGGTCACAAATCTGGGCTTGCGCTTCCTGGCGAGAACACGAGAGTGTTCAGGACATGAGTGAGGAGGTGGCCTCCTTGAAAGCTCTGGTGGCGGACTCCAGAAACGGCTCTCCTGCCAACCAGAATGTAGAAGCATTGCAGAAGAGAAATAATGATCATGTCGAACTTTTGCAGGTTCTACAAGTAAGAGCAAGTAGAGGCAATTAGCCTGATGCCTCAGGTTGCTCAGAATTCTGGAAACAAACATGTGATTGAGAAATTTATATATGCATTTTCACATTTGTGTATGTAATCACATGTTTATGAAATGAATAAGTTTTTGAGCCAAATTTCTGTGTGTGCAATCATGAAGCAATCTACTTCCCAAACTTAAAACAAATTAAATACATAGACAAGTAAGAGAAAGAAAGAATTACAGTAATAAAAGCAAAGCGAAACAAGAAATTCGGAATAAAAGCATAGCAAATGTATGAAATAAGAGGGTAAATGAAATAGAAAGATAATACCTGGAAAATATACGTGCCAATCCCTTTGGTATTTATCCATTGCAGAATAAAAGACAATAAATATATAAAAAAATCCAAGCAAAAATAAATAAATACCAAAATGAATTAAAACACACAAAAAGAAAACTAAAATCTATAGAACACGCAGAATAATAATAATTCGTGATAAACAGGTTTATCAAGAAATATCCCCTCTACTTCTGGGGATTTCAACTCAAAAAATGGTTTCAGTCTTTGACCATTCACTTTGAATATGTCTCCATTTTTGAGATTTTCAATCTCAATAGCTCCATGAGGGTAAACAGTACGAACAATGAAAGGGCCCAACCAACGAGATTTTAGTTTACCAGGGAAAAGATGCAAACGAGAATTATACAGAAGGACTTTCTGACCATTCTCAAACATTTTTCGCAAAATTTGTTTATCATGAAACACCTTCATCCGGGCTTTATATGATTTAGCACAATCATATGCATCATTTCGAATTTCTTCTAATTCATTGAGTTGGAGTTTTCTTTGAATTCCTGCTTTATCTAGAGAAAAATTAAGTTGCTTCACAGCCCAGGAGGCTCGATGCTCTAACTCAACAGGTAAATGACATGCATTTCCATACACAAGTCTGTACGGGGACATTCCTATGGGAGTTTTGAATGATGTACGGTAAGCCCACAAAGTATCAGTGAGTCTTAAAGACCAATCTTTCCTACTAGGATTAACTGTCTTTTTCTAAAATATGCTTGATCTCCCTATTTGACACTTCAACTTGACCACTTGTTTGGGGGTGATAGGGAGTTGCAACTCGATGTGTAATGCCATATTGTTTCATTAATTGCTCAAATGGCCTATTACAAAAATGTTTACCTCCATCACTATTAATAGCACGAGGTGAACCAAAACGAGAAAATATATTCTCTTTCAAGAAACAGACCACAACCTTATGATCATTTGTTTTGCATGCAACTGCCTCAATCCATTTAGACACATAATCAACTCCAACAAGAATGTACAAATTACCGAAAGAGTTAGGAAATGGTCTCATAAAGTCAATACCCCAAACATCAAATACATCGACAATGAGGATAAGGTTTAATGGCATCATGTTTCTTCTAGAGAGACTCCCTAATTGTTGACAACGCTGACAAGCTTTGCAATATGAGTAAGCATCACGAAAAAGAGAAGGCCAGTGAAATCCACATTGTAGGATCTTAGCGGCAGTTTTCTTGGCACTAAAGTGACCACCACAAGCTTGGTCATGACAAAAGGATATGATATTGGTATGATCATATTCTGGAATGCATCTCCTTATGATCTGATCGGGGCAATACTTAAATAAATAAGGATCATCCCAAAAGAAATGTTTGACCATGGCTAAAAACTTTGATTTATCTTGCTTTGACCAATGAGAGGGCATCTCACTAGTAACAAGATAATTTACGATATCAGCAAACCAAGGAATGGATGAGACATGCATAAGCTGCTCGTCAGGAAATGTTTCAGTGATTGGAATGGAATCCTCACTAGACTCAACAATTAGTCTAGACAAATGGTCTGCTACAACATTCTCTGAACCATTTTTATCTCGAATTTCAATGTCAAATTCTTGAAGCAAAACAACCCAACTGATAAGACGAGGTTTAGCATCCTTTTTAGACAAAAGGTACTTCAATGCTGCATGGTCTGAGTAGATAATGACTTTAGATCCTAAAAGATAAAATCTAAACTTGTCTAAGGCAAAGACAACTGCTAGCAGTTCTTTCTCAGTGGTAGAATAATTGAGTTGGGCATCAGAAAGAGTTCTACTAGAGTAGTAAATGACATAGGGAAGCTTGGCAATCCGCTGTCCCAAGACAGCACCAATCGCATAATCAGAAGCATCACACATGATTTCGAAAGGAACACTCCAATCTGGAGGACGAATGATGGGTGCAGAAGTCAAAAGTGCCTTGAGTTTTTCAAAAGCATGATTGCAATCATCACTGAAGACAAAAGCAGAATCTTTGGCAAGCAAGCTACACAAAGGACGAGAGATTTTGCTAAAATCCTTGATGAACCTACGGTAAAATCCAGCATGGCCTAGGAATGATCTAATTTCTCTCACTGTTCGTGGAGGTGGAAGATTTGAAATCAAATCTACCTTAGCTTTGTCAACTTCTATACCATCAGAAGAAATTACATGTCCTAGCACTATCCCTTTTTTCACCATGAAATGACATTTCTCCCAGTTAAGCACAAAATTCTTCTCTTTGCAATGAATTAATACCAGAGAAAGATGGTGCAAACATTCATCAAACGATGATCCATATACTGAAAAATCATCCATGAAAACCTCTAAGAATCGTTCTACCATATCAGAGAATATAGAGACCATACACCGCTGAAATGTAGCAGGTGCATTGCACAACCCAAAGGGCATGCGTCTCTAGGCAAATGTTCCAAAAGGGCATGTGAAGGTGGTTTTTTCTTGATCCTCGGGTGCAATAGGAATTTGGTTATAACCAGAATAACCATCCAAGAAACAGTAATATGCATGACCTGCTAACCTCTCCAACATCTGGTCAATGAAAGGTAGAGGAAAATGGTCTTTCCTAGTGACAGAATTCAACTTTCGATAGTCGATGCATACACGCCATCCAGTTCGGACTCGTGTAGGAATAAGGTCATTTTTCTCATTTTTGACAACTGTGATACCAGACTTTTTTGGCACTACTTGCACAGGACTCACCCACTTACCTGCGAGAAATTGGGTATATCACCCCAACATCTAAAGCTTTAATATTTCATCTCTAACAACATCTTTCATGGAAGGATTCAGCTGCCTTTGTGGTTCTCGGGAATTCTTGGCATTGTCTTCAAAGTGAATCCTATGCATGACAATAAAAGGAGCAATACCCTTAATGTCAGCTATAGACCACCCTATGGCTTCCTTATATTCTTTAAGCATTTTGACAAGTTTACCTTTCTGTTTGTTATTAAGATCCGAAACTATGATTACAGGCAAGGTTTCAGAAGACTCTAAGAACACATACTTGAGAGTATCAGGTAATGGCTTTAAGTCCAGCTTAGGGGGCTCTATGATGGAAGGAAGTAGGGGTGACGTGGAAAGAGGAAGAGGTTCAACCTTAAGTTTCCAAGTGGGCGTTTCAATATACGGAACAGAATCTAACAATGCATTGACTTCATCAAAAGATTTTTCCAAGTCAAAGTTAGCCCCAAAGTGAGCTAAACATGCCTCTAATGGGTCCTTAATGCTAGAGTAATGAAAAGAATCTTCCACCATAGTATCAATCAAGCTGATCTCACTAATCCCTTCATCATCTGGTGGTTGCTTGCTTATGTTGAAAATATTAAAATCAACGGTCATATTGCCAAATGAGATTTTCATTAATCCATTCCTACAATTGATATTTGCATTGCATATGGAAAGGGATGGACGGCCTAAGATGACTGGAATTTGTTTTTGACATGAAGGTACAGGTTGTGTATCAAGGACAATGAAATCTTCAGGAAAGTAGAATTTATCAACCTTGATCAAAACATCTTCAACAATGCCTCTAGGGATTTTCAGAGATCTGTCAGCTAAAGAGAGACATATCTTAGTTGGTTTGATCTCTCCTAAGCCTAATTGCTTATACATTGAGTATGACAATAAATTCACACTTGCCCCTAAGTCTAACAAAGCCATTTCAATATGGTGATCACCTATCATGCAAGCAATGGTAGGACAACCGGGGTCCTTGTACTTGATAGGAATCCTATTCTCTATGATGGAACTGATATGCTCAGTTAGAAAGGCTTTCTTTGAAACATTTGTCTTCCTCTTGAATGTACAAAGATCTTTTAAGAACTTAGCATAGGAAGGAATTTGTTTGATTGCATCTAGGAATGGGATGTTGATTTGAACTTGCTTAAACACCTCTAGGATATCACCAAATTGTGCACTCTTCTTTGAATTTGCTAACCGGTGAGGAAATGGAGCTTTTGGAATGAAATTCCTAGGAGTATCAGATGGAGTCGATGATATTGCATGAGGATGACTCTCTTTAGATTTTTGTGTTTCTATTTCTTTTAACTCATCCTTATCACTCAAATGTGGCTTTGAATCCTGATTATCAATTTGTTTCCCAGATCTAAGAGTGGTGATGGATTGAACATGTTCATTAGAATTTGGAGAACTTGATGGGTTATTAATCACAAACTGACCTTTTGGATTCGGTACAGGCTGACTAGGAAACTTACCTTTCTCTCTCTCTCCCCACAAAAGTTGCTAACTGGCCTATTTGTTGTTCTAACTTTGAAATGGCTTGAGTATTTTGTTGGGTGAAAGCTTTGACATCATTAATAGCCTGACCAGTTAATTGCATGAACTTTTGGATTGAATCCTCCAAAGAAGATGATTGTTGTTGCTGTGTTGCAACAAACTGTGGAGTGGGCTGAGGGGCAGGAGGTTGACGAAACTGATTATTTTGAGATGGGTTTCCTCCAGAATTTTGAGGTTGATTTGACCTCCAAGAGAAATTTGGGTGATTCCTCCAATTTGGATTGTATGTTTCAGAAAATGGACTAGGAAACTGGTTCCTATAATAATTGAGTGCATTTGCCTGTTCATTGTTCTCAGCATAACCATGACTAGAAGGACATGTTTGTTCTGAATGCGATGGGCTACAACACAAAGAGCAAATCTCAGTGTGGATTTTGTTGACAGAGTTCATGTTTTGGCTCAATGCTAGAGCCTCAACTTTACGGGTCAAACTCTCTATCTTAATCTCGAGATCAAAATCGCTTCTGACTTCATACATCCCTCCTTTCCTAGGTTCCCTAATTTGCTTATCAGGGGTGTTGGAAAAATCCCATTGTTGAGAATTCACGGATAAGTTCTCAAGGAATTCATAAGCTGCAACTTCCGTAAGTTGTAAGAAAGCTCATCTATTCATAGATTCAATCATATTGCGACTAGTCTGAGTTAGCCCATTGTAGAAGGATTGAACCAATCGCCATTTTTCAAAACCATGGTGGGGACATTTAAGAATAAGGTCTTTGAACCTTTCCCAACTTTCGTAAAATTGTTCGCTTTCCTTTTGTCTAAACTCAGAAATTTCTCTCCTAAGCCCATTTGTTTTAGACATGGGGAAAAATTTTGACAATAATTTTTGTACAAGTTGGTCCCAAGAAGTTATGGAACCAGAAGGAAGGGAATTGAGCCATGACTTGGCCTTATCTTTCAAAGAGAATGGGAAGAGACGAAGTCGGACACTTTCATCAGAAAAAGTTCTGAAATTTAAATGTTGAACAAATTTCAAGAAATTCTTTGACATGCAGGTAAGGATCCTCTCGGTCTAAACCATGGAAATTGGGCAAGAGTTGAATGACTTGAGTTCTCAACTCAAAGCTGGTTGCATTGGTGTTAGGCAATACTATGCAAGATGGGGAATTAGTGGTGACATGAGCAAAGCACTCCAAGAGAGTTTTTTTTCTGTTTCAGCTTCTGCCATCTCAAACAGAGGGTTGGTTATCACAATCCTAGGTTTTCGTTCTTCCTTAAGCGTCCTTTCAATTTCTGGGTCGAAAGGCTTTAAGTTTAAATTTTGAGAACGACGACCAAACATAAAATAAACAAGAAAATACAAAAAATAACCACACAAATAAATAAGCAAAAATTATAGGTTATTTTATTTATTTATTTATTTTAAAGCTCTAAACAAATCATTCTCTTAAGAGCAAACTTAAGGATGACTAGTGAAAGGCTTCCAAAAATCACAGCCAGGTCTTTTCTGGGAAGGGTGGAGGGGTCACAATGGTCCCACTTAAAAACCAGTCCTTCTTAAACACCGAAGGTGCCTCCTTAAAGAACTTTCCTAGACACTGTAATGTTTAGAAGTTATTCACTGGAGTTACCACAAGTTAACGTCTTTCAAGAAGGGCCTATAAGTTTTAAATTTACTAATTACTTATATGCGAGAAAAACAATATAAAAATAAAACAAAAGGAAAATTCAAGCAAGAATTTAAAAGAAGAGTTAGAATTTTCTTACCAGGTGTCCAAGACGCACCTTTAATTTCACTCCTCCAATAAAATCTTATGATACCTGTAAAAACAAGCACACAAATCAGTTCAAGCAATAGAAACAAGCACACAAATTGACATAAAGAAAAAGAAATTAACTTTCTTAAAATAAAATAAAATATGAAACTTCTTCCAAGTCCAAAGCTGCACCAAAAGAAGCTTTGATGATACAACTGAAACAAAGAAATGAAGTATTAATACACAATGATATTACAATAGAAACAAGATAATTGACAAAATCTAAATTTTTTTTTATACTTTATAATTTCGTTTTTTTTATAAAAGTTTATATATATATTACAAAACTAAATTATAACTAGTGGAAGAATTTAATTAACCAAAATTTGATTAGTTTTCCGTTGCAATCCCCGGCAACGGCGCCAAAAACTTGTTGTGCCTCAAAATAGGTGTTTTAAAATTTATAAACTCGCAAGCGCACGAATCGAATATAGCATAAGCGTGTAAGAGCGAGATCGTACCCAAGGGATTGCGTGTAAAGATAGAAAACCAATTATACCCAAGTTAATTTCATTTCCAACCTAGTTGATTCAAATGGTGATTTGTTTGTTGATAAAAAAAATTTAATAAAGCATGAAACAAATATGGAAATGACAATAAACTGAAATTAAGATTTAAATTTATGAGAAAAATAACTAAGGTATTAGAATCCACACAATTATTCCATAAGATCCTAATTATTTATCTTTTAATTCCCATGGAGTAGCAATCTAGAAATCAATCTAATGCTTTCTCAAGATTTATCAATTAAGCTTGTACTTTAGAGAATAAGTAAATTTTCCTTCCCTTCATAAGTACAAATTCTAAGCATAATATGTAAACAAAATTATTTAACTACAAAGGATCAAAGTTTCCTAAGCATCCTATGTGAAAAAGTTTATTTGAATAACTAAATATCAAAGAAATTTGTAAACTAGAAATATAAACCAAGGATGAATTAATAGATTAATCCAAACTCTTAACTACCACAAATACATGTTATATGTCACAATACATGATAGAAGTGGTGAAAAGAAGATTAATCTATTAATCATGTGAAGTGAAAATTATAATCATTGAACACCACAATATTTGAGAATTGAAGATAAAAACTAGAACTTTATTTAATAATGGTGTTTCATCCAACCTTAGTTAAGTAATTTAGCTAGACATAATTAATAATTAAAACAAAACAAAGAAACTAAAATACATAAATTAAATGAGAACTAAGAAAGGTGAAGAACAATTTTAAGAGAGTTATTAGCTCTCGGTTCTTTCCTTTCCATCCTTGTTCTCTTTCTTTCTCACTTTCTCTCTCTCTTTCTTTCTTTCCTTCTTTCTGCCGTGTATCACTCTTGAATCATCCTTCCTATTCTTTGAGTTGCTGCCTATTTATAGAAGCATGAAGTCCCTTTCATTCCAGCTGTATGTGCAATCTGTCCTCTCATGAACTTGTCTTGGTGTTTGACAGCCTGTGGATTGAGTTTTTATCCAATTGCTCCAATTTTTGGATATGTTTTAGTCGACATCTTATTGAACAAGTGTCATGAAGGATATTTATTCATTTGAGCATAGGAAAATTCATTTTTCAGGTCTGCAAATGGACTGTACAGCATGAGCTGTAAAAGGCAAAGTCATCAAATCCAAATTGAGTTCTTCCTCTCTTTTTGCAACACATTGCTTATTCCTCCTCCTCCTCATGCCATTGGTGGAAGACACTTAATATCTACAAACAACCACTCATTAAATACAAAAACAAAGATTGGAAATAACCAATACAAATACTATAATAGATTTACATAATACAAAAGAAAATACTAACAAATATAAATTTAAGGGTAAAACTTGTATTAATTTTGTACTCATCAGAAACTTTTGTACCAACTCACAGAAGATTCTATATCGTACGATTGAAATGAATTCGGTGTGCATACATTAGGAAAATACAGCCTATAGAATTTACGCAATTACCATTTGCTATAGGTGTATTTAAGCTGTGTTTGTTAATTTGGAGTAAAAATTGAGAATGTGCAGCCCCTTGCAAGCACATTCCATGAAGCATGGGTGCAGTCGGTTCGGTGCAGTGCAGGGAATGGGAGATAAATTTGACTCCTTCAATTTGCGTGTCCATAATCCTCAGGCCGTGTAATTAAAATTTTAGCTCTCTAAAATATTAATTTTTTAAAGAATATTGTAGGGTTAAATATTTTAAGGTCGTTAATTTTTAATTATTTTGAGAAAAACTATGGTACAACACATTATTCCATTACTATGTTCTGTAAGCGTTTGCAACTCTATATTCCATTACCTTGTCAATATTGTGTGTCTAAATAGCATTACTCTCTCTCTCTCTCTCTCTCTCTCCCTCTCTCTCTCTCTCTCTATATATATATATATAGATATATATATCAGTCCCCTTCTATTTGATGGATCCCTCAAATAATTTTATTTGAGGGACGCCCTTTAGGGTACCATACAATTTTTTTTCTCAATGATCCAAACCATCTATTTTTTAGGTCTTCATACATAGATCATCCTTACAAAAAATTAGACAAATTGGAAACCGTTTCGATATCCAATTGTGTCCTACAAAATTAACTAATAACGGTGCATCAAAAAAAGTACTAAAATTTTAATAACACAATTGAGTAGTCAAATGATATTTGGATTCAAGTGATTTTTTGTAGAGATGATCTTTGAATGAGTATATACAAAATAGACGGTTTGGATTAGTGAAATACAATCCGGAATGGGGCCTATAAGAAGTGTCCCTCAAATAAGAGGGATCCCTAAATAGAAGCTCTTTGTGTATATATATATATATATATATATATATATATATATATATATATATAGTCTCCTATAAGGGATCTTCAAATAGTGTTATTTGAGGGATAGGGGCTCAACAATTGGATTTGTTTGAATGAGCTTGTGTGGCTGATATTGATTCAAACCTTTTAACCCGTTTCCATTCTAATGACCCGCTAGAAACTCGCGTACGCTGGGAATCCAAAAGACGCCCTACGCAAGCACGCTTGGAGCAGAAACCAAGTTGAAGAGAAAAATCGAGAGACACGAAGCAAGAGAATCAAATATCCAAGTTGAAGAGGAGGATTCTCCATCGCGAGGTTTCTGTGCGAAATAGGTATGAGTATTCCTAGGTGTAGTTGTTTCAAAATCTGAGCCATGAGTTACTGATTTGGGGGTTCTGTGATAAGTTTTGAAGAAGAGGATCCTCCAAGATTTCTGTGCGAAATAGGTATGGGTAAGTCTCTGCTCCTAATTGATTTGAAAAAAAAAAGAAAAAAGAAATTGATTCGTCTCTGCTTCTGAGAATTTTATCATTATAGGAATATTTCTTATGTTTCTATTGATTAAGAATTCTAGAATAAACGCTGTTACAAACTTTGTGGAGATGTAGAAGTGTATGAAGGTTGTGAAGTCAGCCTTTAGCCTTGTTGCTTCTAATTTAATGATGTGGCTCTGATAATGTGTGATTAATAGTTTGTACCCTTTGCTTAATTTAGTATGAAGTTTTGTTGGAAGTATGAAGTTTTTTCTTTGACAGTATGAAGTTTTTTGGTTAGAAGAATTTTGTTAGGTTCAGTAACTTGTTTCTTTTTCTTCAGTAAAGGTAAATATAATGGGGTGCTAGTTTGCATTTCTTGTTAGAGCAAGAAAAAAAGTTCAGGGTTCATATTCGCAACTTCTTGTTTGTAAAAGTATGAGGTTTGATTCTACAAGTCTGTTTTTTTCCTTCTTTAAATGTATCGGTTGGGGGCCTTGTGTTGTTGTTTAATTTCAAGGTGTGAATGCAGGAAACCCAGACGACCAAGGACATGGCTAGCTAGGTGTCTGCAACAACACAAGATGTGTGTGTGTTCTTTTTTGGTCAAATTCCCACTACAAGGAAGTGTTCAGGTTTTTTTTCATCATGTACATGTAAAACGGAACTCAATTTTCAAGTGTCAATAAATTGTTCGTAATTATCTGTTCAAAGGTTTCTAGACTGCTGTGAAGAGGTTGAGTTTTTCCTATCATTGTCAATGGGTTAGTTTCATGAGAACCCGAAGAAGAATATTAGACTTAGCACAAACTGGAAAAAAAAAGTAAAAAATTGGAGGCATTACAGGTTGCTGCAACCTGCTCACTAAAATCGGAAGCAAGTTAAGTTTCACAATGTGTATATTATAAGATTGCTAACTCCCTTTCACGGCCACACCACCCTTGTGCAGAAACAAGCAAAGCACAATGGCCAAAAGGAATATTCAATTCAATAGATAAAAAATATATAGAATGGAAAGCAGTACCTATACTGTTTATCAATGAGAAATTCTGCAATGTTAATGGTATGATCATTTTGAAGAACATTAATGAAAAATAAAACTGAATGGTAGATCAAATGGAACAGGCTTTGAGATAAAGAGGTTGGCCTTGTATTCAAATAGCCTTTTCACATAGAATTGCTTGAGAGCAGGTGGTCCTTAAATTGATTATTAACTTTACTAAATTGCACAAGTTGGCCCCAAGAACTATCATCTAAACAGAAAAGTTTATATCCAACCCTAAAAGTACTAAGAACATTATAATTATTGGAATATTTCATCTGTTTCTATTGATTAAATGAGTGTAGTATCTCTATATGTGCACAATTTACCATTAGAACACAAATTAAAAATTGCCCATTATAACTTATATCAAGAATTCATCAATGGAACCCAAATCAAGAACTACCCATTATAACCTATATTCAAAATTCATCATTATAACCGAAATAAAGAATTACCCATCAGAACCCATATTAAGAATTACCCATTAGAACTCAAATAAAAACTTACCATAGAACCCCCAAATCAATAACCCATGGCTCAAATTTTGAAACAACCAGGAACCCCCAAATCAATAACCCATGATTAAAAGGTTTGAATCAATCTCAACCACACAAGCTCATTAAAACAGATCCAGTGGCTGAGCCCCCTATCCCTCAAATAACACTATTTAATGGGTCCCTCAATTGAAGGAAACTATATATATATATAAGGGACACCCTTAAGGGTTTCATACGAATTTATTTTTAATGATCCAAACCATCTATTTATTAAGTCTACATTCATAGACCATCCTTGCAAAAAATTAGACAAATCGGAAACCGTTTCGATATCCAATTGTGTCATACAAAATCAATGAACACGGTGTTTCAAAAAAGTATTAAAATTTCAATATTTCAATAGAGTGGTAAAATGATATCTGATTGAAGTGATTTTTTGTAGAGATGATCTTTGAATGAGTATCTATAAAATAGACAATTTAGATTAGTGAAATACAATATAGAGTGAGCCTTACAAAAGTGTCAATCAAATAACTTATTTAAAAGATCCCTCAACCAAAGCTCTCTCTATATATATATACACATAAAAATGAATTTAAATATATTTAAAAGGTTAAATGTAAAGAAAAAAAAAGTGTAAAAGCTAGTTGACAGAAGAGAGCCTTTAATATCAACATTTGGATATACAAGCGATACATGTGCTTGGCCCACAAAAAAATTTGGCCTATGCTATAGTTGGGCTACAAGTGGCCTGATTGGAGGGCTAAATGACTAGATATGGCCCTCCAAATTTAGCCAATTTTTTTTTTGTCCATGACGTATTAGTAATGAATATAATGAATAGTGCTATTTCTGTTTCATATAAGTTTTTCTGCTCATGATTCCTTTAATTTGCTCCAAAGAAAAAGAAAAAAAAAGAATAATGAATATAATGAATCAGAGCAAAATGACCAAAGAGGAAGAGATACCCTCTTAATTACTCGAGCAGACAAAAAAAAGTTGTCACGTGCGGATTTGGCTTTCTATTCAAAGCTAGATTTCTATCCACACACACATGGATGGGATGTTCGTCGTTTACTAGCTTAAATCCACAAGGACACAGAGAAAATGGAGAAAATCAAGTAGCCCTGCTCCTGCTGCGTAGGAGACATCATTGCAGAAAAGTCCATGGTGGCGACGCAGTGTAAGACAGTATGACTATTCTGCTACTTGACATCAATCAAAGACTAAATAAATCAATTAAGAAAAGTGGAAGACAATTGAAAAGTCCATGGTGGTGATGCAGTGTAAGTCAGATTAGTCATCTTTTTCTATGTTTATTTTTTCTTGTTAAATTCAAAGGACAGAACCATTTTATACATATGCTTGAATAATATTTATGGTTTATTCAATATAACACTTTCAGCAGCTGATCATTGCCAAGTCCATGAGGTAAGATCCTAAAAGTTCAAAGTTCAATATTGATGGCTCCAATTAATATAATATCTTAATTACTCGAGCAGACAAAAAAAAGTTGTCACGTGCGGATTTGGCTTTCCATTCAAAGCTAGATTTCTATTCAAAGCTAGATTACTGGCTTAAATCCACAAGGACACAGAAACTGGAGAAAATCAAGTAGCCCTGCTCCTGCTGCGTACCCTATTGTCTCTACAAATTTACACGTATTCCTTGACTTGCGTTGCTTTTGAAGAGAAAGCGAGACACACAGACAGTACAGAGATATAGATGGCAGAAGAATTTCCTATGATCGGTGGAGATGGCCCAAAGAGCTACGCCAAAAATTCCGATACACAGGTATCTTTATTTATTTATTAACAATTCATCAATTCCATTCCCTTCCTTTTCAAGTTTGAGTACTCGAAATCTCTTTTTCTTAATTCCATTTGCCATGATTCTAATAATCTAACCAATGTTTATTTGTTCATCATCTTAACATACATACAGAGTCGTGCTACGGACGTCAACAAATGATACTTTTAAAAATAAAATAAAAAGTAAATTGAGCTTAGACCCATAAAATTCATTTTAAATCACATATAACCCTTTCCTTTAAGTTTCTATTTAAAATCCCAATTTTTTCAAATAATACTCTATTACTATGATCCAACAAAGAAAATTACCTAATATAACTTAAAATCTGATTTATTGTGATTTTCAGATTCCAAAACTACCCCTATTTAGGACTTAATGTGTTATGGGAGATGTGTAACTAATGACACATGTTGAATTTGGAAAGATCTCCAAATGATTGTAGGAATTAATTTAGAAACTTATATGAAATTAAATATTAAATTCAACATTAACGTATTAGTAATCTATTTTTGAATTAATGTTGTTTTCCTCTTAGTTTAAACATGCCGTTATTATTTTGTTAATCATCATCAATTTCCTGTAGAGAGTAGCAGCAGATGGTGCAAGGGGAATGTTGGTTGCATCAATATTCGAAAACCTTGACATTCAAACTCTGCCGTCTCGGCCTACTACTGCTTCAAGCACAATATTCCGGATTGCTGATTTAGGTTGCTCTGTTGGACCTAACACATTCATTCAAGTCAACAACATAATTGATGCCGTATCTCAAAAATACCACCAGTCTGCTGTTGAACTTCCAGAACTCCAAGTATACTTCAGTGACCTTGTTTCAAATGACTTCAATTATCTCTTTGCCACTCTCCCCCGAGATAGGCAATATTTCGCGGCAGGAGTTCCAGGCCCTTTTCATGGAAGACTCTTCCCCAAAGCCTCTCTTAATTTTGTTTACTCATCATATGCTCTGCATTGGCTTTCGAAGCTGCCACAAGAGCTACGCGATGCCAACTCTCCTGCATTTAACAAGGGCAGGATTTTGCATGGCAGTGCGCCTTATGAAGTTGGCCAGGCATATTCAGCTCAGTATGCCAAGGACATTGAGTGTTTTTTCCATGCTCGAGGACAAGAGCTTGCCCCTGGAGGCCTGATGGTGCTTTTGATTCCGGGGCGTCCCCATGGCACGCTTCCAGCACAGAGTTCTCTTGCCCCATATTGTGCACCCTTTGAGTCTACTCTTGCTGATATGGTGAATGAGGTACGTAGCAACTTTCACAAATTATCTTCTCCTAAAGTCAAAGATATATAATACTTTATGAATTAATATGCGCATGCAGGGCTTATTAAGTGAGGATAAATTTGACTCTTTCAACTTGCCCTTCTACTGCCCATCTGTGGAGGAGTTGAGGACACTCATAGAGGAAAATGGTTGCTTTGATATATTGAAATTTGAGATCGAAGCCGCTCAGACGCCTGCCATCTTTCCTAGTATACAAGAATGTAGAGCTGGGATGGAGAACATTTTCAAAAATCACTTCGGGGATGAAATTACAGAATTGCTTTTTGATCGATGCTTGAAGAACAAAAATATTGCAGGAAGTGCTTCTCTTTTTGCTGATGATGGCCTGTCTGTTGGGTTCTTCGTTCTTGTCAAGCGCAAATATCTTTGATTAGCAACCTAGTAAAACCTACTTTATAAGTAATTTTATAGGATGGAAGAACCAATCAAATATCCTAAATAAAGGTGATGGCTTTGTTTAGCCTGCCTATCCTAAGGTGAAGTGCTCTTTTTTTCTCTTTTTTGTTTTGCTTTTTGGCTGGATGATGATTAGAAAAAAAAAAAAAAAATCTTCCATCCATGTCATGGAGATTAGATTATAAAAATTTATATATGGTCGTGTACGTTAATGATCTTCTTCAACTAATAAATAATGGTAGTCTTCAATTCAAACTAGTTTTGTGACGCCCCTTCAAAGATGATTATATGCTTGACTTTGATGTGAAGCTAAGAAAACTCGTATACTTGGCATGGCAGCGGGAGTTCCTCCCTTAATTTTGTTTACTCTCTCTCTACGTACTCTGTCATTTCATTTGGTTATCAAGTTCCAGGTGAACATACAAAAAACCAGAGCTTAGAGCTGGCATGGAGAGAGCATTCGTTACTCAAAGAAAATTGCTGAGGTTGCTGTTGGATTATTTATCCTTGTCATTCTCAAGCGCAAACTTTGATCATCTAAAGTTGGCTTTGGATAACAACAATTAATAAATTAATTCATGGGCATTGAACAACTGTCTGTCTCTATATGTTGTTTTTTTCTTTTAGGTTTGTCCTTCACTTCACGGTAAAGTCAGACAGACCCTACCCTAACAGCAGAATATGGAACCAAATGGCGGCTGAATTTCACCTTGGCTTCAAGAAATACTACCAACTGGACTGCTCAAAATTCCTGTTAACTTGATTGCTTGCTTTTCATATTCAATTAATCGAATGGATCTCTGTTCTTGTCTTTAAAAAGAAACAGATCAATGAATAAGGACAACAAGTTTGCCTATTTTGTATTTTCATTGGTTTTTACTTCTCGTAATTAATTTGGGTTTTTTTACGTTGTTTGTCTAGTAATAGTACCAAGAAGTAGTAGAATATAGATAACAAATAATGACCCCTACCCCTGACCCCTAAAAATCAGAGAGAAACAGAGAGAGATGGCTCCCGCAGAGGAAAGCACTAAATTTGATGCATATCCAATGAAAAGTGGAGATGGCCCCAACGGCTATGCCAAGAACTCCACTTATTTTGCGGAGAGGAATCGTTGACATTGCCAAAGAACTTCTACACAAGGAAATTGCAGAAAAGCTTGACATCGAAATCTTATTATCTTCCAAAACCTTTCACATTGCAGATTTGGGTTGCTCTGTTGGGCCCAATACATTTTTTGCGGTTCAAAACATACTCGAAGCTGTGGAACTCAAATCTCAAAGCCAGGGATTGAATTCTCAGATATCTGAATTTCAAGTTTTCTTCAACGATCATACCCCAAATGATTTTAACATGCTCTTCAAATCCCTCCCTCAAAACAGGCGATACTATGCTGCGGGTGTCCCTGGTTCTTTCTATGGCCGCCTATTTCCTAAAGCTTCTATTCACTTTTTTCACGCTTCTTTTTGCCTTCATTGAATTTGAGAAGACATTTCTTATAGCTGCTACATATATGTGCGTGTTTTTCTCTAATTCAGGGGATAGTTAGTGAAGAGAAAGTAGATTCGTTTAACGTACCAATATATTACATGTCTCCTCAAGAATTGGAAGCTGCTGTAGAACGAAATGGATGCTTTAGCATAGAGAGAATGGAGACCTTGCCTCGCATCTTTCCACAAGGCACTGTCTCTGGCTCTGGTGCCCAACTAGTTACATCTCACATTAGAGCTGCCGTTGAGGGACTCATCAAGCAGCACTTTGGAGATGAAATCTTAGATGAGCTCTTTGACTTGTGCCGCCAGAAATTTGAAGAGCAACCCTCCATGTATGACTCCAAGAAGATGAGGAGTCTTATCTTGCTCAATTTCATCACAATTGTCTGTGGTATGTACCTTTTCCATGAGCAATTTGTCTTATCCATAGAAGGAAATATATACATATTTTTTAATATTTAAAGAGTATAGCCGCGCGGCTATACCTTTGAAATATACTTTAATATTTAAACAGTATAGCCGCTCGGCTATATTTGTTTTAATATATTCGAATATTTAAATAGTATGGCCGCACGGCTATAACCTTTAAATATATAACAGTATAGCCGCTCGGCCATATTTGTTTTAATATATTCGAATATTTAAATAGTATAGCCGCCCGGCTATACGTTTCGAATACAATTACCGCTCAAGAAACCCAAAAATTAAAAATTAAATAAGAAGTGGAAAAGCCATGCTTTCCCTGGATTTGGGTTTTTCTTCGATTCCTACACTCTGAACTTTCCCTCTCTGCGTGGATCAAGCTAAGGCTCATCGGCGCGATCCATCTCTATCTCCATCTCCACGGAACGTCACTATAAGTTCCCTTGTTTTTTTTCAAAAACTTTCAGTTTTCATTTTCTGAAATCTTCACGTTTCAATGTATTTATTGATTATTATTTCAAAATCGAGACACACTCATGGATATGTATTCGTAGTTATGCTATGTTCTAATCGAGACACATTAGAAAGTATGTACGTATGTTATGCTCTGCTTTTAGACTATTCCGGTTGGTTTCCGAGAAATTAGAATAGAAAGTGAAGTATGAAGCGGGTTTTGTGTGGCGTGAAGGTTGTGTGTTGCTTTGGTCTCTAAAGATGGAGGTGTTTTGCTTTTCCACAGGACTGTCATTTTAAAAGGGATCTTTCCTCATGGACATGGCCATGGCCATAAAGGTAAGCTAGCAATGATCATAAACTGCATAAACTGCTATATAACTAGTTCATCATTGTGATTCTAATATGTCTTGTCATGTAAATAATCAAATCTGTGATAAACAACACACACCACCCCCCACTATCACCCTAGGACAACAGAGCTGTTTGATTTTACACTTGTTGCTTCTTAAGAATTTCAGAAGACATTTCTTATAGCTGCTACATATTTGTGTGTGTTTTTCTCTAATTCAGGGGATAGTTATTGAAGAGAAAGTAGATTCGTTTAATGTACCAATATATTACATGTCCCCTCAAGAATTGGAAGCTTTAGCATAGAGAGAATGGAGACCTTGCCTCGCATCTTGCCACAGGCACTGTCTCTGGCGCCCAACTAGTTACGTCTCACATTAGAGCTGCCGTTGAGGGACTCATCAAGCAGCACTTTGGAGATGAAATCTTAGATGAGCTCTTTGACATGTGCAAGGCAACCTGATTGTTATGGTGTGTTTGGTGTTTGTGAAGCTATAGTTAAACTTTCTTGAGCTTCCTATCTTGTTATGTGACTGATTAAAGTGGCATGTAAAATCGCAGTTAATTATATATTTGTAATAAGTTGAGCTTCGTATAATAACAGTGTGAAAATAAAGCATAGGTGAGGTGATACTTGGAGGCCGGCCATTTTGGGTTTCCTCGGAAGAAAGTATAATGAGCAACTGTGTGTCCTCCGTGGTGATGGTGGTGACGGTGCCTTTGTTTGCCTGATCGCATGTAGGAGGTACCATTGATGATATCTGCGACACCGCAACGTGGCATCATCATATTGGATACAGTTTCAGCATCCAATGTTCCAGTGGCTTTGAGGTGGTAATTGAGTTGGTATGTTTTGATGGCTGACTCCAATTGGTCGTCAAAATCATCATCATTGAAGTGGCCATTATTGTTGCTGCTTAAGTAACCAAACTTTTCGAGGTATTTTTTGAGGTCTTGGATGCCTTGAAATTTGTCACCCTTGTGACACCCCTTGAGATGGTCAAGGAACTCAAATGGTGATGATGTCTTTTTGTGGTGGGTTTCTGAGGCTTTTACGTAGGAGAGGAGAGAGTGATAGCGAATAGAGAAAGAGTCGAAGTTTTTGATGATGCCATTGTATATTTGGGAAATAAATAATTTTGGTTTTGGATACCAAAAAGTTAAAAAGTTAAAAAGTTTGCGTACCAATTATATCCTAAAGCTTATTATATATCGACACTCACTCATATCCCACTTTCATCAAAACAGTGAGAGGTTCTGTGAATATGATAATTCAATTTTTTTCATAGATCCACCCATGTAACTAACCAATATTGAAGGCAACTAGGGGTCCACTAGGAGGTGCAAATGCAATGCAACTATTGGATATTTCAGAAATTGATCCTCTCTCTCTCTCTCTCTCTCTCTCTCTCTCTCTCTCTCTCTCCATGGGGGGGTGGCTAGGTGTGGCTAATGGTCCTACAAGGCAAAAGCTAAACCAGCACACCACATGTTCAACTTATCAAGTAGGTGGGGGTTGATGTGCAAATTTTAATATACAAACACATGCACATTTTATACACATGTAACAGATTTAATTCAAGATCCTCCTTTATATCCCTTTGGAATTCTCTTATCAGAATAATTGCCCAAGGGGGCAACAACAGTTGAATGAAAAGGCTTTTTCGTTTTCATCACAGGCACATCATGGTAGGTTGGTTATTATTATTATTATTATTATTATTATCAAGAATTCAATATCATATATTGCCTTTTGGAGTTTGGATGAATGGTTTGCATGATTTTTTTGGGATTCAAGATCATAGAATCCCCAAATCAATAACCCATGGCTCAAATTTTGAAACAACCAGGAACCCCCAAATCAATAACCCATGATTAAAAGGTTTGAATCAATCTCAACCACACAAGCTCATTAAAATAGATCCAATGGTTGAGCGCCCCATCCCTCAAATATAGGGACACCCTTTAGGGTCCCCTACGAATTTGTTTTTAATGATCCAAACAATCTATTTATTAAGTCTACATTCATAGATCATCCTTGCAAAAAATTAGACAAATCGAAAACCGTTTCGATATCCAATTGTGTCCTACAAAATCAATGAACACGCGCTCAAAAAAGTATTAAAATTTCAATATTTCAATAGAGTGGTAAAATGATATCGGATTGAAGTGATTTTTTTGTAGAGATGATCTTTGAATGAGTATCTACAAAATAGACCATTTAGATTAGTGAAATACAATACGAAGTGAGCCTTACAAAATTGTCAATCAAATAACTTATTTAAGGGATCCCTCAACCGAAGCTCCCTATATATATACACACATAAAAATGAATTTAAATATATTTAAAAGGTTAAATGGAAAGAAAAATAAGAAAAAGGAGTAAAAGCTAGTTGACATAAGAGAGCCTTTAATATCAACATTTGGATATGCACAAGATGTTACGTGCTCACGCCCACGCGTGATACATGTGCCGGGCCCACAAAAAAATTTGGTCTATGCTATAGTTGGGCTACAAGTGGCCTGATTGGAGGGCTAAATGACTAGATGTGGCCCTCCAAATTTAGCCAAATTTTTTTTTTGTCCATGACGTATTAGTAATGAATATAATGAATAGTACTATTTTTGTTTAATATAAGTTTTTCTGCTCCCTTTAATTTGCTCCAAAGAAAAAGAAGAAAAAAAGAATAATGAATCAGAGCAAAATGACCAAAGAGGAAGAGATACCCCTCTTAATTTCTCGAGCAGACAAAAAAAAGTTGTCACGTGCGAATTTGGCTTTCCATTCAAAGCTAGATTTCTATCCACACACACATGGATGGGATGTTCATGTCGTTACTGGCTTAAATCCACAAGGACACAGAGAAATGGAGAAAATCAAGTAGCCCTGCTCCTGCTGCGTACCATATTGTCTCTACAAATTTACACGTATTCCTTGACTTGCGTTGCTTTTGAAGAGAAAGCGAGACACACAGACAGTACAGAGATATAGATGGCAGAAGAATTTCCTATGACTGGTGGAGATGGCCCAAACAGCTACGCCAAAAATTCCAATTCGCAGGTATCTTTATTTATTTATTAACAATTCATCAATTCCATTCCCTTCCTTTTCAAGTTTGAGTACTCGAAATCTCTTTTTCTTAATTCCATTTGCCATGATTTTAATAATCTAACCAATGTTTATTTGTTCATCATCTTAACATACATACAGAGTCATGCTAAGGACGTCAACAAATGATACTTTTAAAAATAAATAAAAAGTAAATTGAATTTAGACCCATAAAATTCATTTTAAATCACCTATAACCCTTTTCTTTAGGTTTTTATTTAAAATCCCAATTTTTTCAAATAATACTCGATTACTATGATCCAACATAGAAAATTACCTAATATAACTTAAAATCTGATTTATTGTGATTTTCAGATTCCAAAACTACCCATATTTAGGACTTAATGTGTTATGGGGGAGGTGTAACTAATGACACATGTTGAATTTGGAAAGATCTCCAAATGATTGTAGGAATTAATTTAGAAACTTATATGAAATTAAATATTAAATTCAACATTAACGTATTAGTAATCTATTTTTGAATTAATGTTGTTTTCCTTTTAGTTTAAACATGCCGTTATTATTTTGTTAATCACCATCAATTTCCTGTAGAGAGTAGCAGCGGATGGTGCAAGGGGAATGTTGGTTGCATCAATATTCGAAAACCTTGACATTCAAACTCTGCCGTCTCGGCCTACTACTGCTTCAAGCACAATATTCCGGATTGCTGATTTAGGTTGCTCTGTTGGACCTAACACATTCATTCAAGTCAACAACATAATTGATGCCGTATCTCAAAAATACCACCAGTCTGCTGTTGAACTTCCAGAACTCCAAGTATACTTCAGTGACCTTGTTTCAAATGACTTCAATTATCTCTTTGCCACTCTCCCCCGAGATAGGCAATATTTCGCGGCAGGAGTTCCAGGCCCTTTTCATGGAAGACTCTTCCCCAAAGCCTCTCTTAATTTTGTTTACTCATCATATGCTCTGCATTGGCTTTCGAAGCTGCCACAAGAGCTACGCGATGCCAACTCTCCTGCATTTAACAAGGGCAGGATTTTGCATGGCAGTGCGCCTTATGAAGTTGGCCAGGCATATTCAGCTCAGTATGCCAAGGACATTGAGTGTTTTTTCCATGCTCGAGGACAAGAGCTTGCCCCTGGAGGCCTGATGGTGCTTTTGATTCCGGGGCGTCCCCATGGCACGCTTCCAGCACAGAGTTCTCTTGCCCCATATTATGCACCCTTGGAGTCTACTCTTGCTGATATGGTGAATGAGGTACGTAGCAACTTTCACAAATTATCTTCTTCTAAAGTCAAAGATATATAATACTTTATGAATTAATATGCGCATGCAGGGCTTATTAAGTGAGGATAAATTTGACTCTTTCAACTTGCCCTTCTACTGCCCATCTGTGGAGGAGTTGGGGACACTCATAGAGGAAAATGGTTGCTTTGATATATTGAAATTTGAGATCGAAGCCGCTCAGACGCCTGCCATCTTTCCTAATGTACAAGAATGTAGAGCTGGGATGGAGAACATTCTCAAAAATCACTTCGGGGATGAAATTATAGAATTGCTTTTTGATCGATACTCGAAGAACAAAAATATTGCAGGAAGTGCTTCTGTTTTTGCTGATGATGGCCTGGCTGTTGGGTTCTTCGTTCTGGTCAAGCGCAAATATCTTTGATTAGCAACCTAGTAAAACCTACTTTATAAGTAATGTTATAGGATGGAAGAACCAATCAAATATCCTAAATAAAGGTGATGGCTTTGTTTAGCCTGCCTATCCTAAGGTGAAGTGCTCTTTTTTCAGTCTTTTTTGTTTTGCTTTTTGGCTGGATGATGATTAGAAAAAAAATAAAATAAAAAAAATCTTCCATCCATGTCTTGTCTTGATTAGATTACAAAAATTTATATATGGATGGTGGGCATATTTTATATTAGGCTTTTTATCGTCTCTGTTTGTCTTGTCTTGATTGCTTGCTTTTCATATTCAATTTATCGAATGGATCTCTGTTCTTGTCTTTAAAAAGAAACAGATCAATGAATAAGGACAACAAGTTTGCCTATTTTGTATTTTCATTGGTTTTTACTTCTCGTAATTAATTTGGGTTTTTTTACGTTGTTTGTCTAGTAATAATACCCAGAAGCAATAGAATATATATAATAAATAATGACCCCCACGAGACAATATGTGCCAGCCATACCCGTGACCCCCAAAAAACAGAGAGAAACAGAGAGAGATGGCTCCCGCAGAGGAAAGCACTAAATTTGAAGCATATCCAATGAAAAGTGGAGATGGCCCCAACGGCTATGCCAAGAACTCCACTTACCAGGTTCTGTTTAAACAGCATAGTTCCATTCAGTTCTTCAAAATCATATAATTGTTGTTTTGAGTTCTTCAAAATCACTAGTACTCACAAAGATATACAATCATTTTATGTAAAGAGATACCCAATTGAAATTATGGATCCCCATCCCCTCAATTAAAAGTAACATGGACAATCTCTTATTTTGCAGAGAGGAATCGTTGACATTGCCAAAGAACTTCTACACAAGGAAATTGCAGAAAAGCTTGACATCGAAATCTTATTATCTTCCAACACCTTTCACATTGCAGATTTGGGTTGCTCTGTTGGGCCCAATACATTTTTTGCGGTTCAAAACATACTCGAAGCTGTGGAACTCAAATCTCAAAGCCAGGGATTGAATTCTCAGATATCTGAATTTCAAGTTTTCTTCAACGATCATACCCCAAATGATTTTAACATGCTCTTCAAATCCCTCCCTCAAAACAGGCGATACTATGCTGCGGGTGTCCCTGGTTCTTTCTATGGCCGCCTATTTCCTAAAGCTTCTATTCACTTTTTTCACGCTTCTTTTTGCCTTCATTGAATTTGAGAAGACATTTCTTATAGCTGCTACATATATGTGCGTGTTTTTCTCTAATTCAGGGGATAGTTAGTGAAGAGAAAGTAGATTCGTTTAACGTACCAATATATTACATGTGTTGATGCTCAAAATGGTTGGGCCAAAATTGAGTCCAACTTAGTGTGGGCAAAGTTTTTAGCTGGTCCTTCAAGGCGTTCGCGATTTCTCTTGGCTTCAATTGGTGCCGTGAGGTTTCAAATGCTTTTGCAAGAGCTGGGGTGTCTTTGGCAAGAGCTTTTGAAAGATAGATAGATGGCTGCAAGGGTTTTTGCGAGGAGAAGGCTGGGGTCTCTTGTACTATTGTAAAGAACCTGGGTCAGCCAAGCAAGGGTGTCGTGACCATTTTTCCTTCTGCACGGCTCTTGCCGTTCGGCAAGGGTATGGTGGGGTGCCGAAGGCAGCGCACGCTGAATGATGGAGCTTGTGGGACAAGCTCAAGTCCCCATATTTTTACTCTTCAAAGAAGTGTCGGTCGGTACTTTGAACTGAGATGTTGGGTTGGCCCTGGAAGCCATGCAAAGTATAGCCACACTGATTGGCTTTTTCTTAAAATATTATCTTCTGCAATTTGTTGCCTTGGCAAGGTGGCTCCAGTAAGGCATTGCCTAACGGCAGCCTAAGTGATGTTGATTGTATGGGTGCCGAAGAGCACTGGAGAAGGGGAGAACGAGGAAGCCTTTTGTGTCAATTCCCACGACGGCGCCAAACTGTTGATGCTCAAAATGGTTGGGCCAAGATTGAGTCCAACTTAGTGATGAGGTGTGATGGATGATGGGTGAAGGTTTGGACCTTCAGCATGTATGTGAGGACTTGGCCAATTTATAAACATATGAAAGACAAGATATACGTGGTTCACCCTTAATGAATGGGCTACGTCCAGAGAGAAGATGGTCTCGTTATGATATAGTTTACATTTGTACATGGGGATTAGACCCGAAGATAGATGGATGAAGGCCTAGGGCCTAAGGTACAAAGCTAGGAGTTTGGAGCCCAGGGGGCAAGTCCCCTGGTTCTGAGGCCCAGGACCCGAGGCTGGACTAGCAGGAGAGTCCTGAAGAGGGAGCCCTGTTGCATTCCTAAGAGTACACAAATTAATGTGCAAACAACCAATTAAAAATACCCGCAAGTGCACGAGTCTATTGAAGTATAGATTATACAAGTACGGGTCGATCCCACGAAGAACTTGTCGGTTTCCTATAAGTTCTAATTCGAGTACAACGAGAACACTTATTTAACACACCACAAATGCAAAATGAAAATTAAAAATGAGTAAAGAAATGTAAAATAAACAAACAAAACAAAAGAAGAAAATGTGCTGTGAACAGTACCAGCGACCGGTCGTTGGATGCTGAGCGACCTCGTTTTCGAGAGAATGAAATGTGAGAATTGTATGGCGCGTGACCGGTCGTTTGATACTTGCGACCGGTCGTGAACAGTAAAAGCGACCGGCGGTCGTTACCTAAAGCGACCGGTCGTTTTCGAGCAGAATCGAAATGTGAGAATTGTGTGTTGAGCGACCGGTCGTTGAGATACTAGCGACCGGTCGTTTCTTCACAGAATCGTTTTCTCTATTTTTCAGTTCCGACCTCTGTTCAGTTTTCGACCTATAACTTTCCAACCGTACGTCCAAAATTTACGTTCTTTATACGGTTGGATTCAGCACAGAAAATTCAAGAACACAACGTGGACCAAAAGTCCAAAACAATTACGTAAACAACCAAAATTCAGCAACAAAGACACATAACGTGTCGGACACGCAACTCACACACACATTTTGGGGGGGGTTTTGATTTGGTTCAAGTGATCTATTTCTATTGCATGTAAGTAAATGGACTTCGAATTTAAATGAGAATGGCAGAGATGAATTATCAAGATGTGAAATTCAAATGTAACAAACACTAGGGTTTCGGAATCCACCCTAAACAATTCTACCAAAGTTCATGAATACTCAAGTGATGAACTCTAAACGTATTGATGAAAATGTTCGCAATCAAGACCAGTACGAGTGACTCAAGACGCATTGATTCTCTCTAATATACGTAAAGTGCAGTATGAGTGCTACAATACTTGTGCCTTCCCTATAATCGAATCTAGGTGTGCTTAGTACTTTGATTCAATTACAAGAAAAACCCATTAAGTTCAAAGAGAATATGAACATCACAAGAATCCTAATAGCATGGTGTTTACATTAGGTATTCAAGAAACCAATTCACATGAATGATTCTTACTTCATCCATTTATTGCTTAGGATAACATGAAGATACACATAACCTCAACAACCTCAAGAAGCATGCTTTCAAAGGTGATCAATCAAAGAAGAACATACATCAAGGATAGATTAATTTGGTGAATTGGAATTCATCAACAATATCTAGAAATTCATACACTCAAGCATCAAAACAATAAGGTAATCATGTTTAGGGCTTCAACCTAAGCCCTAGCTATGGAGTTTAGTTGCTCATATTTATTCCAAATACAAACTCAAAATGAAAATAGAAAGAGTTTACAGATTTTCAGAAAATGATGAAAGCTTCAAGATCATAAATGGTGGAAGTCTTCTTCTCCACTTTTCTTGGCTGCACCTTGGCTTTCTCCAAGCTCCAAACTCTCCAAAATCTGCTCTCTAGTTGTAGAATGATAGAATGGATCAGCTACCCACGTTTTTAAGCCTCTCATACTTCAGATTGCACTCACCTATCCCTTGCCCATCAATTCCAGCTCAAAGATATCATATAAAACTCATGCTTTAGTTAAAGCCTTTGCCCTTGTCCCCTTGCCATGATGAAGCTTTGTCCTCAATAAGATGCCAATTGCTTCAGAAAATATCTCAAAGCTAAGGTAACTTCTTGTTACCAAGAGTTATGGTAACAAGAAAATCAAGATAACACAAAGGAGGTAAAAGCTGGCCAAATTCGGATTTCAGAGCTGTGGTAACATGCAGGATTGGTTGGATGGGAAATACTTGTCCAATGGAGCTCAAATTTGGATATGTTGTAGTTAACATCCATTGGAACAAGTCTCATGAAGATCATGACCTCATCCGAGCACCAGAGCATGTTGATCCCAGGCCAAGAAGTTGACCTACGAAAATAAGCAAAAACAGAATTTATAACAAATAATGCACTTTTAGCTCATTTTCAATCTAACCAAGGTAAAATCTAAGAAAACACAAAAAGGAAGTAAAAAGCTATAAAATGTCAAGAACTAACTCAAAATAAAAGGTGAATAACATGAAAAATCATGTGTAAAAATGAACCGAACAAGCCCCCAGCTCAGTTTTTCATCCCCCTTCTAAGAGGAGAGAAGTCTCCTTTTATAGGTGAAGGGGAGTCTCCACTTCTTGTAGTTTTCCGATGTGGGACTCCTCTTGCTTTGCTTTGCTTCTTGTTGCTTGGTCAGTTATGGTGTCAACAAGCTCTTTGACTTGTGCCGTAAGAAATTTGAAGAGCAACCCTCCATGTATGAGTCAGGGATGCCAGTTATTTTTCTTGCTGTGCTTAAACGAAAGGCAACCTGATTGTTATGGTGTGTTTGGTGTTTGTGAAGCTATAGTTAAACTTTCTTGAGCTTCCTATCTTGTTATGTGACTGATTAAAGTGGCATGTAAAATCGCAGTTAATTATATATTTGTAATAAGTTGAGCTTCGTATAATAATAGTGTGAAAATAAAGCTCATTTTAGATGAGCTCTTTGACCTGTATAGTAAGAAACTTGATGATCAACCACCACTTCCTTTAATTACTATACCTCTTTACCTATCACTTCCCTTTCACTCTCAGTCCCACAATGCTTTTAGCCACTAGCAAGTTTTCAAGGTCCCTCGTGCTTTCCCTTTCATTACCTTTTCTTACATTTATTATTTATTAATATCTGAGTTTTTTCTTTGCTTTTGCTTTTATTTTTTGTTAGATTCGTCAGGTTCTTCGTGCAGAGAGGCCCTGCTCAACTCAAATGGTTTTCGTTTTATTTTCTTTTGGCTGTTGGATGTGTATGTTCTTTACTTTTTGGTTACTAGTATTCCTACAATAATTTGGATGGGATAGCATGGTTTTCCGATACTGAATCATTTTTTATATCGAAAGCCCTCAATATATAAAGCTATAATTGAACGGGGTCCTAATACATTCTGTTCTGTGCATGATGTAGCTGTATATTAGTGTTGTTATTTCCATAGAAGTGATTGGGGAATCGATATCTTGCTAACTTATAAGATACACCCCATTAATCTGCAACAGTTTTCTGCAGGGGAAAATCAGTTTGATGAAAGTAGAAACTTTTAATCTGCCAACAATAAATAATATAATACATATATAGATGCATCTTAACATCTATATAACTCAGAAGGTTAACCACAGGGTAATCTTTCAGTGCCGGCATGGAGGGAAAGGGGAGAAACAAGAGAGACAAGGAGAAGGAAACTAAAAGTCTTTTTCCTTTTCCATTGACTATTAATTTTATTTTAATTGATTTACTTTGTCTTTTGATTAGTGGCAAGTATTGCAGTAGTATCAGCCGACTGAAGTTATAAGAATAACATACATGACATGACATACACCCCACTCACACACACAGAGAAACAGAGAGATGGCAGCAGCAGAGGAAGCCAGTAAATTATCTGAGGAAGCATATGCATATCCAATGACCGGTGGAGATGGACCCAACAGCTATGCCAAAAACTCAACTTTGCAGGTTCTTCTATAGTTAGTTTGGTTGGAGGGGGTAATTAGTGGCCGCTATAATAAGATATTTATTGTTTTGATTTCTGCAACATCATTATTTACTAAGATTTAAGCATTTTATGTATGGTTCGTTTAACCTAAAGCAAGTATAATGGGTAAATTAGATAGTTCTGTGGATGGAAAAAATTAAAAGATAAACAAGGCAAAGATCACCTTAAAATAAAGTTAACATGCAGGTCTATGCTTTTGTAGAGAGGAGCTGGGGACGCTGCCAAAGAACTTCTAAATGAGGCAATTGCAGAAAAGCTTGACATAGACATCTTGTCATCTTCTAACACTTTTCATATTGCAGATTTGGGTTGCTCTGTCGGGCCAAATACATTTTTTGCAGTTGAAAACATAATTGAAGCTGTGAAATTCAAGATTCAGAGCCAAGGGCTGAATTCTCAAATCCCTGAATTTCAAGTATTCTTCAATGATCATACTCAAAATGATTTTAACATGCTCTTCAGATCCCTCCCGCAGAAAAGGCAATACTATGCTGCGGGTGTGCCTGGTTCTTTCTATGGTCGCCTATTTCCTAATGCTTCTATTCACTTTTTTCACTCTTCTTATGCCCTTCAATGGCTTTCTAGAGTACCAAAAGAGGTAGTGGACAAGAACAGTCCAGCGTGGAACAAAGGACGAATCCATTACTCTAATTCCACAGATGAAGTAGTAAGGGCTTATGAAGCTCAACATGCTGAGGACATGGAGTGCTTTCTAAATGCCAGGGCACAGGAGATTGCTGATGGAGGAGTGACGGTACTGCTCATTCCAGGCCGCCCCAATGGTACCCCCCATTCTCATCCTGTGGGAAATGTGAGCTTCCAACTTATAGGATCTTGCCTCATGGACATGGCTAGGAAGGTGAGCAATGATCCACACTGCTATAAGTTTGTCATTTTGCTATTGTGTATGGCCAGTCCATTATAGTCCTATTATGTTATGTGTTGGCATATGAAGTGTATCTGTGTAACTTTACAAAGCCAAATAATGACGCACAATAGAGATCATGTAAAAGAAGTTGGCTAATTTTATGTCCCATATTTGACATTACAATTCTTGCTTTGTGTAGAATTTCCCAAGACATTTTCTTTATGGCTGCTATGTGTTTTTCCTTTGTGCAGGGAGTAGTAAGTGAAGAGAAAGTAGATGCATTTAACATACCTGTGTATGCCATGTCTCCCCAAGAACTGGAAGCTGCTGTAGAAGGAAATGGACATTTTAGCCTGGAGAAAATGGAAACCTTACCTCATTTCTCGACACATGGCACGGTCTCTGTAACCCAACTAGTTGTATCTCACCTGAGAGCTGCCTTGGAGGGACACATCACACAACAATTTGGAGAAGAAATCGTAGATGAGCTCTTTGAATCGTATCTTAAGAAACTAGAAGAGCAACCCTCCATCCTTGCAACAGGGACTGCAATTATCTTTCTTGTTGTGCTTAAACGCAAGGCAAATTGATGTGAAAATGCTGTTTCGGTATTCGTGAAGCTATAGTTCAATTTCCTTTAGCTTCATTGTTATGCTAGTTGTTTTATTATAAAACTAAGTGACATAAAATTGCTGCAATACACCCATGAGTCTTAGCGCAAGTAGCATGGGATGGACGTGATGGGATTACTGGACTCCCCTTGTAACCTAAAAATTGATGCAGTACAAATTTGCAAGCCACCTAAAATAAGCAGGGGAGAGATGTACTCTATCCTGAGAGACAATGCTCTTGTTTAAATCATGTTTGAAAACCTTTGGCTCCAGTTATAATTGAAGAGTCTGTTTTCTTTTATGGTTCAATTTGGAGTTCAATGCTGCCACAAATGTAGTCCATGGCAGTATCTAGACCTATACACTAATTGTTGAGAAAAATGGCTCAATTAAAAAGATACAAAATATTAAAACCAGCGACCGGTTGAGGGTTATGGCGACCGGTCGGTTTCGGCAGATTGCAAAGTCTGAATTGAATTTCGATTCTCTTCCAAAGCGACCGGTCGCAAGTTATGAGCGACCGGTCGGTCTTCAGCCAAAAGAACAAAGTCTGAAGCGAAATGTGGAAAAGCGACGGTCGCTGGTAGTCCTGCGACCGTCGCCAAAAAGATGCTGAAGCTAAAAACGATTCTGTGTAAAGCGACCGGTCGCCCCGTCCTGGCGACGGTCGCCCGACTATGCTGTTTCAGTTTCTACGTTTTCAAGTCTTCCTTTGTGTGCTATCACTTTCTCCAGACTTGCAAGGATATTTCTGATCAATTCTGAGATATTAGAAGGTGGCATAGCAGCTGGAAAGTTGGGAGAACACTTTGGCAAATTGATAACTTGCTTCAATGAGTGATTTCTCTCTTGGATCAAGAGATAGATGGCAGCTAGCATCCAATGTTCCCTTGCTTTATGAGCTGCCAAGAACAGGTGTCTAAAGTGAGATAACTAAAGCATGAACGTGTATAACTTAATGATATCTGATCTTGAAGTCCCAAGGCCTATATAAGAGGGAAGAGAAAGCAAGAGAACATTAAGTTGTTAAGTGCATAAGTTTGTGCAAAGTATAGAGAAGCTGAAAACTTGTAAGTTCAGAAAATACCAAGGGGAGAGCAAGAGAGTTCTCTAAGTGTATCAAGGTGTTGAGCAAGGGTGAGAGAGAAACATATTGTGAGGGTAGTGTTCTAAGGGGGTTTCCTTCTTTGTAAACCAAAGTTGTAACATATCTTCATTAGTGAAAGTTCTCAAGGAGATCACCAAAGAGGAAGTAGGCAATTTGCTGAACCTCTATAAACACTTGTGTCATTTTTTTCTTGGTTAAATTTCTGTGTGTGTGTAAGACTCATCAATCCTTGAGTTGGTCACAAAGTTCATCAACAACAAGGTCCTAAGGGGAAGTGAGTTAGTATTAATTCACAACACTAATTATTGTTAGACTAATAATAATACTATAATCAGAAAACCTAATATCGATCTAACAAAGGCTGGCAGAGAAGATTCATGTGTGTAGTCTCATTCAGGATTGGACTGAGTTAACAGATAACTGAGGTATGAGGATGATATGAGACATAAGAAACAACAACAAACCGGCAGGAATGGATATAATACTAATGATGATAATGAATGATAACGGACTTTTCTGTTGTCTTCTACTTTTCTCAATTTAAGTTTAGCTTACTCTTGTCTTTTATTTGTGACGTAGTACAAGAGTGCAATACAATATGCCATACTTAGCTACCCTCCCCTCCATCCCCCACCCCCCACACCAAAAAAAGAAAGAAGAGCACCCGGAGAGAGAGGGAGAAAGATGGCAGCAGAGAAAACCAGTAAGTTGTCTGAAGCATATCCCATGAAAGCTGGAGATGGCCCCAACAGCTATGCCAAGAACTCCGCTTACCAGGTTGTTCTATAGTTAACTTTGACATGGGTTTGCAGTTGACTGATTTATTGCCTCTTCTGCTTAAACAGCATAGTTTTCGGTTGCATAAAGCATGACTGCTATAATTATTGTTTTGTTTTCTAGAAAATCACTACTTTGTAAACTTACTAATACACAGCACAATCTTATGTATGGCTAGCTTAACCAAAATCAAGTTATTGGGTAAATCAGATAGTTATGTAGACAAATCAAATTGAAAATGTTGAGTCCTCTCTACTAAAAGAACATGCACATACTCTGCTTTTGCAGAAAGGTGTTGTGGGTGCTGCCAAAGAACTTCTAAACAGGGCAATTGCGGAAAAGCTTGACGTAGAGATCTTTCTGTCCTCCAACACCTTTCACATTGCAGACTTGGGTTGCTCAGTGGGGCCAAATACATTTCTTTCCGTTGAAAACATACTTGAAGCTGTAGAATTTAAGTATCAAGGCCAAGGCTTCAATTCTCAAATCCCGGAATTTCAAGTTTTCTTTAATGATCACACTCCAAATGATTTTAACATGTTTTTCAAATCCCTCCCTCAAAGTATAAGGGAACATTATTATTTACACAAAGCAGGCGATACTATGCTGCGGGTGTGCCTGGTTCTTTCTATGGTCGCATATTTGCTAATGCTTCCATTCACCTTGTTCACTCTTCTTATGCCCTTCATTGGCATTCTAGAGTACCAAAAGAGGTAGTGGACATAGACAGTCCTGTTGGAAATCCCTCCTTAGTGTGGAGTCAAGGAGTGCAGCAACTCGCGTGGGCATGCTGTTAAAGAGAGGAAACAAGGCATGTGAAGCAGTTAGAAAAGAGAAATTTGTGGGCTGCTGAAGGTGCATGGCTCGAGGCTTCTTTATGAGCCTTTGTGCATGTGGGCATGCGGCTGGTCCTTTGTTGGCATGTGTGTGTGGCTGATTTTGGATAGAAAAAACAGCCTTACTTTATTGACTATTAAATGGGCACCAAAAGAGAAAAGGTGCTGCTGCTTTCTTCAAAGCTGGTGGGTTTGGTGCTTGTCTGCATTCATTGGTATTGAATAATGCTTTGCATTATTTGGTTCTGCTTTTGCTATTTAATAAGGAGGCTTGGCAGAGAGGTGTGGGGGTGTGCTTGTGTCGCACCAAGGAGCCAGAGAGAGAGACAGAGAGCACGGCAGAGAGGAGAAATGGGAGGGAGTGGACTGCTTGTGAGATGCAAGCAAGTAGTCCCACGAACTCCAGGAGACGTTTCAGCTGGTATTTAGCTGGGTTCATCAAAGGTTCAAGAGAGGGTATATCTCTTGGGGAGTGACAGTGAGTTTTTGGGAAATACTGTGAGTGGGTGTACACGGGACTCGGGTTTGGGTATAAAACTCTTGAGTGTTATATTGAGTTATGTTGATTTAACTCAATATGTATTTTGTACTGTTAATATTCTCATAGTGAAAAACTGATATTACTGTCTGGAGGATGTAGACATGTTTTTGCTGAACCTCGTAAATTCTTGGTGTGTTCTCTCGTGTATTTACTCATTGTCATCTTGAGCTTGTTTGTTTGTGTATTTCTTCCGTCGGTTATGCCGTGACGGCGGGGAAACCGGTGTTTCCCCAACAAGTCCTGCTTGGAACAAAGGACGAATCGATTACTCAAATTCAACAGAGGAAGTAGTAAGGGCTTATGAAGTTCAATATGCTGAGGGCATGGAGTGCTTCCTGCATGCCAGGGCACAAGAGATTGTGTATGGAGGATTTATGGTACTTATCATTCCAGGCCGCCCCAATGGTACCCCTCATTCTCGGACTTCGTTAAATGCGGTCTATCAACTTTTGGGATCTTGCCTCATGGACTTGGCTAGGAAGGTAAGCAACAATCAACTGCTCTAAGTTTTATAGAACACTCCAATATGTCCCTTGGAAGAAATGACAGCTATGTGTGTTTTCTTTATGCAGGGAGTAGTTAGGGAAGAGAAAGTAGATTCTTTTAATATACCTATCTATAACGTCTCCTCAAGAACTGCAAGCTGCTGTAGAGGAAAATGGTTGTTTTAGCACAGAGAAAATGGAAAACTTACCTCATATCTCGGCACTTGACATTGAAAATGTTACTAGACGTGCCCAACTAATTGCATATCATGTTAGAGCTGCCACAGAGGGACTCATCAAGCAGCAATTTGGAGATGAAATCTTAGATGAGCTCTTTGGCTTGTACAGTAAGAAACTTCAACAGCAACCACCAATCTTTGAGTCAGTGAAGGCAATTAACTTTCTTGTTGTGCTCAAATGCAAGGCCACTTGATTTGAATACGCTGTTTGGTATTCGTCAAGCTGTTGGTAAGTTTACTTTAGCTAGCTTTTAACCTTTTTATCATATGAAGTATTGACTTGTAAAATTAATAAGAGCCTGAGGAGACAAGTATTCTTATGTAAACCATTGAAAACCTTTGGCTCAAAACAGAATTGCATGTGATTTGAGTGGTTTTCTTATAAATACCTACCCTCGTATTTTCACTGTAGTTTTTGGATTCGGACTGGATATAAAATTATTTGAGTTTTTCCGTAATGATCACACCTTAAGTGAATTCAAAATGATCTTCGCATCCTTCCCTCAGAAGTTGGTCTGCCTGGTTTAATCTATTGATTGATGCCATTTGTTGATGGGAGACTTTGGAAAAGGCCAAAGGAGAGAGAGTTTTTAAAAGAAGCCATTTTTTCTGTCATTTTCGAAAAAGCTTTGGCTTTTTCCAAAAGTGAAATTTATTTTGTGGCTAAAACCTAAATTTCCTTTTGTGGTGTGTGTTGATTTTGTTCATTCTTCCCTGACAATGGCTTTTCTGAGATACCAAAGGAGGTAGTGGACAGGAACTCCCCGACAAACAATTCCTTTCTTGATCCTGAAGCTTTTTCCACTATTTGTTGGAATCTTGTCTGTAGATATGGCCACGAAGGTATGCCATTGATCAGCATCAGCAGGCCATAAGTCTAACATGGAAACATCAATATAAACTCAACTTATTTGTCTTGCACCGCATCACCACAAAGGACGTTTTCTATTGTCTTATGCTTTTCTTAATTAATTTCCTGTCTTAGGGTTTCGCGTCAAGTAGCAGTGGTAGATACAATAACAATGATCCCTGCAATACAATCTCCCATACGTTCATACTCCCAACAGAGAGAGAGAGAGATGGCTCCAGCAGAGGAAACCAGTAAATTCTGTGAAGCATATCCAATGAAAGGTGGAGACGGACCCAACAGCTATGCCAACAACTCCACTTACCAGGTTTCTTCTATAATACCTTCACCTGTTTTTTTTTTAAAACAGCATAGTTTAGTTTTAGTTGAAATAAACTCTATATATATAAACTGTTTATGTATGGCATTCCATCAACCATAACCAAATAGCTCAGGTATTAGGTAAATTACATAGTTCTTGTTGGAAGAAAATTAAAAATTAGGGAACCCCTCAACTAACTGTATCCTGCACATTCCTGCTTTTACAGAGAGGAGTTGTGGATGCTGCCAAAGAACTTCTGAGTAAGGCAATTGCAGAAAAGCTGGATATAGACATCTTGTTATCTTCCAACAGCTTTCAAATTGCAGATTTAGGTTGCTCTGTTGGGCCAAATACATTTTTTGCGGTTGAAAACATAGTTGAAGCTGCGAAATTCAAGTTTCAAAGCCAAGGGCAGGATTCTCAAGTTCCTGAATTTCAAGTCTTCTTTAATGATCATACCCCAAATGATTTTAACATGCTCTTCAAATCCCTCCCTCAGAATAGGCGATCTTCGCAGTCGGTGTGCCTGGTTCTTTCTATGGTCGCATATTTCCTAATGCTTCCATGCACTTTGTTCACTCGTCTTATGCAATTCAATGGCTTTCAAGCGTACCAAAAGTAGTAGTGGACAAAACCTCACCTGCTTGGAATAAAGGACGAATCCATTACCTAAATTCCCCAGAAGAAGTAGTAAGGGCTTATGAAGCTCAATATACAGAGGACATGGAGTGCTTCCTGCATGCCAGGGCTCAAGAGATTGTGTATGGAGGATTGATGGTACTTACCGTTACGGGCCGCCCCAATGGTAGTTCTCATTCTCATTCTTCACTAAATATGAGCTTTCAACTTTTAGGATCTGCCCTCATGGACTTGGCTAGGATGGTAAAACTGGTCTAAGTTTGATACTGTACTACTATGTATAGCTAGTTCTTTTTTATCCTATTATGTTTTGTCATGTAAATATCTCAGAGATGAAAGAAGGGACTTGTTTAATTTTAACATCGTTATAACCCTAAGATAAAATGATATTTCGACATAGTGCAGATGACAATGCTTATCTCTTACGAAGCCAAATAATGCAACAAGATAGAGAACCATGTAAAACAAATTTGATTTTAGAATTAGTGTTGCTTTATATTGGACAGTACAAGACATCCTTATGGCTGCTCTGTTTTTTCTTAATGCAGGGCGGTGTTAGCGAAGAGGAAAGTAGATTACATTTAACATACCAATGTATTGCATGTCCCCCCAAGAACTGGAAGCTGCTGTAGAACGAAATGGAAGTTTTAGCATAGAGAGTATGGAAAATTTACCTCATGTCTCGGTAGATGACATGTGGCTCAAAATCTCAACTAATTGCAGCTCACATGAGAGCTGGCATGGAGAGGCTCGTCAACAGACATTTGGAGAAGAAATCTTAGATGAGCTCTTTGACTTGTTTGGTAAGAAACTTGAAGAGCCACCCTTCATCTTTGAGACAGGGCAGACAATTAACTTTCTCTGTGGCTTAGGCGCAAGGGGAAATGGATTTGAACATGCTGTTTAGAATTTCCTTTATCCTGTTTTTATGTTTGTTTCCGTAAGTGATATATAAGTTGCTGCAATATAAGTTTGTAAGGCACTTATAATAAGCAAGAGAGATACACTCTTTGCCTGAGAGACAGTGCTTGTAATTTGTTACAAAACCGATGGCCTAATAATTAATCTTGGCATGTAGTTCATGACAACTTGAAGTGCTTTGCATGCGCAGTTGATGTGTCATGTGCCTGAAGCTTTCCTTGCATGAATTAATATCTCAGTAGTCAGTAGTGGATATAAATTAACAACCACCCTCAGACGAGAAGAGCAGAGGAAACTAGCCGAGGACATGGAGTGCTTCCTGCATGCCAGGGCACAAGAGATTGTGTATGGAGGACTGATGGCACTTATCATTCCAGGCCGCCCTGACGGTACCTCTGATTCTGATGCTCCGGCAAATATGAACTTTGAACTTTTAGGATCTTACCTCATGGACTTGGCTAGGGAGCTAAGCAATGATCAGCTGCTGAAAGTGTTATATTTATTACTTGGAACCATCAATATTGAATAAACCATAAATATTATTCAACATATGTATAAAATGGTTCTGTCCTTTGAATTTAACAAGAAAAAATAAACATAGAAAAAGATGACTAGTCTGTCTTACACTGCATCACCACCATGGACTTTTTTCGATTGTTACCACTTTTTCTTAATTGATTTGTTTAGACTTTGATTGATGTCAAGTAGCAGAATGGTTATACTGATACCTGCAATACAAGTAGCAAAGTAGTCATACTCGTCCGTTCTTAGTTCGTAATTTCTGCAATGATGTCTCCTATGCAGCTTCATTTTTTTTGAGGGTCGTAAATGCAGCTTCCATTTAGAAATGATGTATCCGGAATTTGCACAATAAAAAAAACCCATGGAAACGTGAGGGTATAATGAGAATTAGAGAATCAGGTGAAGAGTAACTTTCACGCTGAAGTATCGACTGAGGAGGCCCATAAGATTTTACATAAATTTGAACGTCTAGATGAAGAGAAGGAGGAGATTAGGAGGAAAGGGAGAAAAGGAGAGGATCTTGTGAAATGGATCCTTCCCCTCCCCCCCCCCCCCTTGGTCACCCTTCAAAATCCAAGAAAAACCTGGAAAAGTGCCCCCCTCCCCAAATCGCTCATTATCAAATAAAAAAAAAAAAAAGGGAAAACACGACCGTCGCGGAAAGTCCTGAAGAAGATTTTGAAGCCTACCCAAAAGCGCGGCTCCAGCAGGCCACGACCGGGTCGCTCCCCTGTCACGAAGCGGCGGAGTCTCCAGGAGCCCGCGACGATTGACTTTGGCTAAGAGTCACCGCGTGCCCTACAGGTTGAGTTCAAGTCAGAGTTACTACTTCATTTAAGTTAATTCACTCTTGATGTTTGGGGGCCCTCACCTATAACTTCTCGTTACTGGGCTTCGGTGGTTTGTGACATTTGTGGATGATTGTAACTCGTTATGACATGGTTGTACTTGATAAAGAATAAAAATGAAGATGTTTTCTCTATTTTCGAGTCTTTCGACGGACGGGCATTGAAACTCATTCTGGTAGATCGGAGTTCTTCGCTTACAGGACAAGAGGGCGAATATGTAGATCATGACTTTCAAACATACTTTAGATGCACGGCATGATTCATGAGACGAGCTTGTCCTCGACACCAGAACAGGAATGGTGTTGCGAACGGAAAAACCGACACCTCCTTGAAACGGCGAGGAACCTTCTCATTGGAGCTCATGTTCCTCGTCACAATTGGGATGATGCTATAGTCAGGGTATCCTCATAAACGAATGCCTTCCCAAAGTTTTAAGACTTACGGACTCCCGTACAAGCACTTTCCCAACATGGGCCTCTGCCTCCGTTAGAATGCTTCCGCCCGAGTCTTGGTTGTGTGGCATTCGTCCACCTTCATAACAATCAGCGTAGCAAACTTGAGGTACATGTCCTCTCAAATGTGTTTTTCGTTGGCTATGTTAGTCATTCAAAAAGGAACCCGGTGTTATCACCCACTTCCAAGCCGATCGGTGCGTATGTCACTTTGGATGTCACCTTTATGGAGTTCAAGATGTTCTTCCATACCGATGTCCGACTCTCCGCCTGAGAGGCATACAATAGTAACAATGAACAAAGAGGCTCTCAAAATTCAAGACTCGACGATTGGCAAAACAAACCCAAGCAATGAAGTTGAATTTTCGGAACGGGAGCCAAGCGCAGGAATCGCAGGAGCCCAACGACCGTCGTCAAATCCTGGAAGAAGAAGAATTTAGAACCTGCAAAAAGCGACCGGTCTGGGAGCGGAGCGGTAAAGCATGTCACGAACCCGAATATCTTCATATTTCACAAAGACTTCGATGGAGCCCAGGTAGCATCTGAGTACCCGTCGGTGGATATACATGAAAATAATCCTTGAAGTGCGTGATTACTACTAGTATCCTACTTAGTTGATAAACCTGTTAGATGTGCAATTGCCTCAATAGGCAGAGACCTTAGAAAACCGCAAGTCGTATTAAGGGATAATGGCAAGGCATCAAAGTATTGATTAGGAAACTGTGTTTCTCCTCAAAAATTATCTGCACCCCTCCAAGGCTTTGTACACGGTATCTGCAATTCATATTCCAACCAAAGTGCTGAGTTAACTTGAAGGATCCAAAATGGGTTAAGGCAATGAAGGAGGAGATGCATGTCTTAAAAAAAATCACACATGGACATGGAGAACTTACCTCAAGGAAAGGATTGGATGATGGGTTTACACTTTGAAATACAATGCTGATGGGTCAATTGGACGCCACAGAGCACGGCTTGTGGCAAAGGGATACACACGAACATATGGTATTGACTGTAAAGAATTGCTTTGCCTGCTGAGAAGTTCCAGCACTGTTCGAGTGCTCTTGTCCATTGCAGCAAATCTTGATTGGCCTCTCCACCAATTCGATGTGAAGAATGCATTTCTCCATGGGAACTCACAGAAGAAGTCTACATGGATATCCCACCAGGATATGTTACGTCTACTCATGCTAATGTCATGTGCGGATTCCGAAAAGCATTATATGGATTGAAGCGAGTCTCCCAAGAACTTTAGGCGCTCTCCTTTGGCAAAGTAAAAATGGTTTTAAGGGAGTGATTATCGCCCATACTATGTTCTTAAAACACAAGGAAGGAGAAAGGTCACAGTTCTTAATCATTTATGTTGATGATATGATTATTCCTGGGAATGATAGGGGGAAACCCTCTCAACTACAAAATTGTTTGGCCAGAGATTTGAAATGAAGAATCTCGGTGAACTGAAGTACTTCTTGGGCATTGAAGTTGCTCGATAGAAGCGGCATATTTCTCTCACAAAGGAAATATGTTCTAGATTTATCGCAGAAGCGGGAATGTTAGATTGCGAGAACATTCTGGACACTCCAAATTGTTAGGGAATTGCGCCACTGGAATATTTCAAATAGAATTGCAAGAAGCTCGCAAAGAAAAATTTGAAGATAAGATGAACGTTGGTCTAGGTTTATTTGCCATCCGAACAGGACATCGCGTATCACTGTAAGTGTTGCTAGTCAGTTTATGCATTGTCCAAGTGAAGATCATATGGATGCAAATTTCTTGGATTATTAAATATTTGAAGTCCGCACCAGGAAAAGGACTTATGTTCTCTAAAAATGGTCATCACTGAGGGGGTGTAGATCACTATACAATGCAAGTGGGCAGGTAATGTCACTGATCAGGGATCAACATTCAGGGTACTTCACATTCATGGGAGGTAACTTGGTTTCTTGGAGGAGCAAGAAACAGAATGTTGTTGCTTTGTCTAGTGCAGAAGTGAATTCAGAGGAATGACCAAAGGAATTTGTGAACTCCTTTGGTTGAAAAAGTATTTTAGAGAATTGGATATGCACCCACATTTAGGAATGCATCTCAAGTGTGATAACAAGGCTGCGGCATCCATTTGCACGCAATCCAGTCCAACATGATCGCACTAAACATGTTAAAGTGGATGGACACTTAGTAAAGAAAAACTTGAAAATAAAGACATTCAGCTTCCGTTTGTCAAGTACGAGAGTCAGGCTCGGCGGGTGTTTTGACAAAAGCAGTTTATCACGGAGTGTTTCCACAACTCAGCGGTGAATGAGCATTTGGTGATATCTATGCACCAACTTTGAGGGGGAATGTCAGAAGTTGTCATATGTTGAAGCCTTAACTTTGTAGACTCATTTTGGTAGCCTGATAGTTTGGTGTAGGTTTGAGCCTTGGAAAGTCCAAGGTTGCCTAAGTTTGGTAGGCTAATAGTTTGGTTGCATAACTAGTTTGGTTGCCTAACTTGGTTGGTTGCCTAACTTGGGAGGCTTGACTAATGTCTTAAGAATTTGTATATATATGTGTTGATTGTAAGTAATGCAACATAAGTTGAAATCAGAAAATTCTCTCACTCTCCACTCTCTCCCTTCCAATATTCTCTATGTTTTGACACTTTTCTAATATTTTTTTACTGTGAGATGTAGTCTGATCTGATGAATCTAATAGTTGAATAGTTCATAGTAATAATTATAGAAATTACATGTTGCATGTATATTGATAATGTAGCTCATTTAAGCTGTGTTGTCTGTACATTTTGTTGATTGTGTAAATTCTAGTACGAATATGAACTGTGATTTGTATTCAAATTACCCTTTAAGGCATTTGTAATTAGTGACTGCTACATTCATATAGTTATTGTTTTGAGTTGGGAAAACTTTGTACTTACTAAGAGATAATCATCTTATGTATTGCTCCCTAACCAAAATCCAATGAATTACATAAATCAGATTATTTATAAAAACAAGAACAAAACAAACTAATATCATGGATCTCACCTCAACTACAAGTAGCATGCTCAATCTCTGCTTTTGCAGAGAGAAGCTGTGGATGTTGCCAAGCAACTTATAGTCAAGGAAATTTCAGAAAAGCTTAGCATTGGAACCACTGTTATCTTCCAAGTCCAACACCATTCACATTGGGGAATTGGGTTGCTCTACTGGGCCTAATACATTTTCTGCGGTTAAAGGCATCCCTGGAGGCGGTGCAGCTAAATTATAAGTCCCAAATGATGAATTCCCAAGTCCCTGAATTTCAAGTTTTTCTCAATGATCATACCACAAATGATTTTAACATGCTCTTCAAATCCCTCCCTCAGAACAGGCCATACTATGCCGTGGGTGTGCCAGGTTCTTTCTATGGTCGCATGTCCTAATGCTTCCATTCACGTTGTTCACTCTTACTTTTCCCTTTCATTGGCTTTCTGAGTACCAAAACAAGTAGTGGACAGAAACAGTCCAGCTTGGAACAAAGGACGGAATCCAGTACTCAAATTCCACAGATGAAGTAGTGAGGGCTTGGAGCTCAATTTGCTGAGGACATGGAGTGCTTCCTAAGTGCCAGGGCACAAGAGATTGTGCATGGAGAACTGATGGTAATTATCATTCCAGGCCGCCCCAATGGTTCCTCTCATTCTGATTCTGTGGCAAATGCGACCTTACTACTTGTAGGATCTTGCCTAATGGACATGGCTAAAGAGGTAAGCAGACGATCCACTACTTCAAAATTTATGTTCTACTGCAGCATTCTGACTGACCCTTATGTATTTTTCCTTGATGCAGGGTGTTCTTCTCGAAGAGAAAGTAGATTCTTTCAATCTGCCTATGTATTACATGTCTCCCCAAGAACTGGAAGCTGCTGTTGAACAAAATGGGATTTTTCGCATTAGAGAGACTGGAATACTTACCTTGAGATACCGGTAGATGACACTGTATCTCAGAACAAATTGGCATCTCATCTGAGAGCTGCCTTGGAGGGACTCATCAAGCAGCAATTTGGAGAAGAAATCTTAGATGAGCTCTTTGACCGGTACCAATAAGAAGATTGAAGAGCAACTCTCTATCCTTGAGATTGAGTCAGGAAACCAACTCATTTCTTTGCGGCACTTAAACGCAAGGAAAATTGATAAAACATGCGGTGTTTTGGTATTTGTGAACATCTATAGCTGGATTGCCTTCAACTCATAGTTCTTTTTGGGGGCTTTTTATTATGACTAGAGGACATCTTGGACATCTTTGTGATTGCTGATTTGATTCTGCAAAAAATAAACATCTTCATCAGTTTGGAGAAAGTGAACACTAAACTTAATCTACCACTAACTAGAGGAAGCTCTTAGAACAGATTATAAAAGCTTCTTATTATGTAACTCACGTCAGGTGGCAGCATCTAATGGTCCATGCAATTTGGCTTTGAATTTGACAAGTTCAGTAACATGAATTGAATATAACCATCTTAGATTAGTTTAATTTCCTTTTGGCCAAATATGACCACATAATAACTCCACGCTAATTTTATTTTGTCTGCGAGATCAGTCAAGTGACAACATTCTATCATCTCCCTCCAAGATCCAACGTTGACCGAAAAGCATGTTCAGATATAGAGTCCTATGAATCTGCAGTTTAGGGTACTGGTGTGTTGTTTTCCAATTTCCTGTATATTTTAAAGAATAAATGTCATATTTCCCCCCTGTTTCATAAAAAAAAAAAAAAAAGAATAAATGTCATACGTCTCTTGCTGGCTGGCCCATTTTACTCCCCATCAATGGCTTAGTCCGATGAAACAATAATAATAAACTTACAGTCACAGAATCTTAAAGAATTGCATTATTACTTACTGGTTAAGATTTCCGAATGGAATAAATAAGGCCCTTCACTTCAGTACCCTCCTCAAAGGAATAGGATCTATTAAATTGCAGGAAGATCGCAATATCATGAAGGAGAAACAACAAGAGAGGTCAGAGAGATGGCAGATTTGGTGGCATATCCTATGAAGAACGGTGGACATGGCCTCTACAGCTACAGCAAAAACTCTACTTTTCAGGTGCAATATGTCACTCTCAATAATGTTGTCTCAAAGATTTCATTAATTTTTTTCTTTAATAATTTCTGCTGTGCTTAAATTCATACAAAAGTAACCTAAAGCTTGTCCTTTTTGGTAGAGAAAAGCTATGAGATGTTGGCAAGGAACTGATCAAAGAAGCAATTTCTGAAAAGCTTGATATCAAAAGCTTCTCTTCTTCAAACACCTTGGAGTTACGATTTAGGCTGCTCTGTTGGGCCTAACACATTCCATGCAGTGCAAAACATAGTGGATGCTGTGGAGCAAAAGTATCAAAGCCAAGGACACAATTCTCAGCTCCCTGAGTTCCAGAGTTTTAGGTGATCACACCTCCAATGATTTCAATGAGCTCTTCCAATCTCTGCCTCCAGACAGCAACCCTACGTGGCGGGTGTTCCCAGGCTCTTTTAGTTCTTCGTTACTTCCCAAGGCCTTTCTTCACTTTGCCTACTCTTCATATGCTCTCCAATGTCTCTCTTAAAGTGCCAGAAGAAGTGGTGGACATGAACTCT